>JARHVA010008528.1:127500-372500 GCA_037957365.1 Torreya grandis | reverse complement strand
CATCATGATCATACACTTTAGGTTTTGTGTACATCAAACCCTCAAGTCATTTTCTTTCACTTTTTGATATAGCTCTTCAAAATTGAGAGCAAACTGATCAAACAAAGTACATCTACATAAGTAACATGACTTTGAGAGCCTCTCCAAACACTCAAAAAAATATTATTATATATCTAAAAACATCAAAAAACTCACCTTGACACATAAGTTTGCTAACAACAAAGACCTTTACACACAGTCACCTTTCAAGGAGTTTTTCTTGTTCAAATGAACACATTCATATTTCTTTCAGAGCATGGATCAGTATTATGATGAGTCACAAGCATCATCCAATTATTATAACATATAAAATACATCATTATATGGGTTATAATCATCTTTTTCTCAAACAAGGATCACCATTTCGAACACAAACTGCAACATTCAATTTTGAATTGCATTAATTGCACTTGTATGGATGGTCAAATCTTATAATCACTTTGGGGGTCTTCTACATAGATTCCTCTTTAACTTTGATTCTTATGTCACCTTGATATGACTTAACTCATGGATTATATAATCCATTATTTACATAATTGTTTCCTTTATTGAAATATGAATTTTCAAATTCCAACGGTCATAATTTCATGCAAAAATGACTTAGTTTGGAGAACCAAGAAAATTGCTTGGGAGACCAACTTTACACCTTCATATCTTATGTTAGACATCATGTCAAGACCTAAAAATTCAAACACATTATCTCCTCTCATATGTAATTCCATCCATATATCAAAATTTTCCTAAGACCTTCACACATGCCAAAGGTGATGTCATTAATCTACTCACTCAGTCTGATTTGGCAAGTAGACTAGAATGAACCATACAAGCACATAATCACTCCAAGGTCTTCCTATCACCTAAAAAAGTATGTCAAGCACATATTACACCCCATAATACCACTCATATCATCCTTCATTTCTTCCAAGACCTAGACTACTATCATATACTCAAAAACATCTATTTGACCTCTTTGTCCATGCAAACAAGTCTCTTCTCATAGTCAAAACATTAGCATTCCATGACCTCATGTGACAAAGCTCTTACATTGGATCATGTCAATCAAATCATGTATTCATTAACAATTAAAAAAATAAAAAAAATGCTCATACCTTTTTTTAAAATGAATATTCAGATAGATCTCATACTCCAAGATTTAAGTCAAACCACTACCTGTCTTTCTTCTATCCTATTGGCTGACCAAATAGACCTCCTTTAATAAGCACTAAGATTCAGCTCATGTTTGATCTTGTATTTGGGTTTATAATAGTATTTATTCAACCTTTATAGTTCCATCATGCAAACTTCTATGTAGACCTCAACCATGATCCTGACAAGTTTATTCATCACTACAAACAAGATGTATATTGTCCTCATCACACCTCAAGCCACTTAGGATCACCTTTAGGCTATCAAGCTTCCTCCAAAGGCCTAGCTCTGATACTAATTGTTGGAATTATATACTAAGAGGGGAGGGGGGTGTAAATTAGTAGATAACAATGTTCATTTAATTCCAATACCATTTCATGAAGCATACATTCATATAAGTGTAGACACCAAAATCGTGTCTACCCCTTGGTCATCCTCCCCCCTTGGTCCACTTAACCACTCCTAACCTATGTCTTATTAATTTGAAATAATTATCTTATTTTAAGTTAATAATTCTCTCTCCCTTGCCACCTCACCACCCTAGGATGCCCTTTTTTGGATTCCCTTCATCCCCCCATGACCCATTTATGACCTATTCCTCATCCTCGCACCCATTTAACCCTTCTCGACCATTTCTTACCCTGCCACTTAAACCCGGCAGTTGGGAAAATAGGCGAAAGGCTATTTTTAGCCTTTTTCCTACCTTCCAGCCACTGATGTCGGTCAACCCTCGACTGACGTCGACGGTATTGCCGACGTCAGTTTCCTTCATAACATTTTTCTACGTCCGTTATCCTCCCTTTGCCCCTGCTCTTCATCCGACTCTTGAATCTTAAAATCGAATCAATTAATCAGCCAAACCTCTCACTCTCTCTCTCAGGTACACACAGCAAGCTTCTACACCAGTAATCACAACAGGTATCAGAAGCCCCACCTTGCAACAATCTTCTGCATCAACAATAGGTACATCAACAGCCTGACCTCCTACATTTCTTCTTCAGCAGGCAAGAGGTACGTACTCTTCTATTATGTCATTTTCAATAGCTTAGAATTCAATGTAATTAGTTTTCTGTTTATTGCTTCTAAGCCATACTATCACCAGACCAGACCCGAATCCTTATTTCCCCATCTCCCTATTGCCTCTATCTGACCTCTTTCAGACCATACACTCTATCCATTGTCCCTGCAACTCTGCCCAGACCCTTGCACAGACCATTAACAAGGCCCAAACTCTGTCTCAGACCCATCCACAGACCAAAAACTTGACCAGACTTCATCTAAAGACTACTGCCCTGACCAACGTATGCCGTAGAGATCACTGCCCCCACCGACGTCGGCATACTAACCGATGTCGGCATACCTTGACCAACCAACGCCGGTAGGACCACCGACACTGGCGACTGTGACCAGGCTGACAGTAGCATTCAGGTAAGCATTTGCTTCCATTTTTGTTTCAGTCTTTAATCATTTCAGTCTTTTATCATTCTATCCTTTATCAAACATTATTTTTATCAATCAGTGGGTTGACATCCCTCAAGGAAGTCATTGTACTTCTGGGATCAAGCTTTTGCTTGGCAGCCCACCATCTCCTCATCTAACGCCTTCTTTGTTTTAGTCTATTTCTTCTGCAGGTGTCATCCTCCACAACCAAAGAGGAGTTCTCACAATGTCTAGATTACGGTGCGCACGACTACATCCAAGTACATACAAGCCTTAGACCATATCTTTTAGTTTCTTATTTTCTCTTTGAATGTGAAAGCAAAAATCGTATAGAAACATTCTAGCACGCCCGGTGGGACCCTAGGGTCTTCCTTGGGTTCTTTTATTTTTGTTCATATAGGTTCATTAGGTTTCTCCTTTTCACCTCTTTCTTCTATCTTCCAAAAGACATCATAAGCAGGATTAAAAAGAACTCTTCTTTCTTTTCTTGCATCATAGACTAGTCAAAAGTCATACTCTTCACCCCTTTCTCCATTTGTCTTCATACGAAATAACATTTTGACTTGGGCTTAAAACACACTACATTTCATTTCTTCTTGATTGCATACTTAGTCCACACTTAGTAATTAATAACCGCATCATGAATTAATCACACTTATGTTACACAACTGAATCACTTGCACAAATCAAACATCAAACTTACCTGAGACAAGGCCCGACTGGGATCTCATCACCCAGCAGATACCTTACCCCTCCCTGGAAATCTCACTTGGATTTCACCACCAAGGGGAAAGCCCACTCCGTTCTCTGGCAGAGGATAATCTCTAGGGAAGGTATATTTTGGCTAAGCGAGACCAACTTATCACTGGGCTCGTGAAGTGAGGGGAGCTTGCTCCTTAGCACCAGGCCATGTACGGAACCTAACCCAGACTCTTGAGCGCCTAAACAAACTTGAAACCATCCATAGACTACCTCTTCTAGGACCCGTCTCAAAAGCCAATCTTCCCAAACATCACTTTAAGGCATAAGCCACAAGATTCTAAAAGTTGATTCTTAGGATTTAACGCTTAGGGTCTGCCTGTCTCCATCTATTTTTATGTTCCTATCTGGTTGTTTGAGCTAGTGAGGATGTTCTTCTCTTTTTTTTTCCAAGAATCTTCAAATTTTCTGAGTTTTTTGAAACCACAGTCACCGGCATCGATTTTACCACCGACATCATAAACCTTCCTCACCGGCATCGGTTATCTGACTGACGTCGGCCATCTGATATCACCGACATCGGTTTTTCAACCGACGTCGGTCACTGTCACAGTCCTTGTTTTTAAAACAATAGCCTTAAAACCCACCCCTTTTTCTTCCAAAACCACATTCTGAGTTTCTGAAACTAAAAAAAACATAGTTTTTGAAACCTGACCCTTCTTGCCTTGAATGGTTTTGACACGCAGTCAAACCAAGGCTCTTCTTGACCATGCGAGGCATCAACCGCTTCTGCCTTCCCCGTCCATAACTAGCCCTATAATGGGGTTCCACTCGGAGACTGAAAGAACTCCTACTCGACCGACCCCAACTCAGACCCCCATGGTCCCTGAAGAGGACCAAGATTTCGAAAGATTCTTGGACCTCAATGTCAAATCCCTCCAAAATTATCTCACAAGAAACCAAATGCGGGACCTTTCAGGTGCAGTGGCAATGACATCGATGTCACTCGCTACTCAACCCATCATGACTCAGCCTATTGTCTCGACCAGTCACTCGACCATGGGCAATACGCAAAGTTTGGCCTCCTCATCTATTTTCAAACCTACCTCCATCAGGGTGTCATTACCCCCTCAACCATACATAATTCAACCAAGTTCTACACCATACCAGAACTTGGTTGTCTCGACCTTGCCCCCTCTTGCACCTATACACATAGGAGTGACAACTTATCCTTTTACCAGTGCCGCCACTCAACCACCTCTAGCGATATCTAGTTAACTTGTGTCCTCCAAATTCATGTCACAAGCCCCTTTGAGCACTACATCTATCCCTATGACGCACTACCCTTATGTTGCACCTACACAAGCGCAACCAAGTACGTCATACGCCTCTTTGACCACCTTCTAGGTACCCTACAACCTAGGGGGTGCCCCACCTGCCAATCCGTCAGCTGACATAATCAAAATGTTGATGGACAAAATGTCTAGTCTCGAGACCTCTATCTCTGGTTCACGCAATGCCCTCTCATATGAGCAAATTTGCAACGAACCCATTCATCCCTCCATCTCTATCAGGCCATATCCCAGTCAGTGGGAGCTTCCTAAATTTTCTTGTTTTCAGAGGAAGGAAGACCCGCAACAGCACCTACGGGCATTCAGACATGCTTGCTATCTCATAGCCCATGATGATGCATTACTTCTACACACGTTCTCCATGTCACTTTCTGGCCCCACCCTTGACTGGTATAGCTCTCTTACCAGAAATTCTATCTTTTCATTCACTCAACTCGCCCAATTATTTATTGACCATTTTTCTATCAACATTACCAAACAAGTCTCAATCATAGACCTTTACTCCATCAGGCAATTTGACGACGAATCCATAGTCAATTTTGTCACCCGTTGGAGAGGCTTGATCAACCAGCTCTCCTTCTCCTTGCCTCAACCTGAGCTGATTGAGCTCTTTTTTTGAGCATGTGCTAGGCACATCTCTTCTACCTTGTGGATTCAAACATTCCGCACTTTCGACGAAGCTTTCACCATGGCAAGAAAGCTTGAACTCTGTGCCATCGACGGAAATAAGGTCAAATTGCATAGTAACAATGCAAAATCTAATGACCCTTCTTCGTCCAAACCTTCTTTTGCCCACTCCCAGTCTAAGGGGTCGGCAAACACTATCATCTTTAGACCATCATCTTTAACAACAACCAACCGACCTCAATTTTCAACATTAGACTACGTCAATTCACACCAATTGGAGAGTCATATGCCTCTGTCTTGGATAAACTTGTCAAGTAGGGGGTCCTCAATCTCCCTTCAATCTGACCACTTCAATTCGACCCCTCAATACCTATCCCTACATGGTACAGGGAGAATGACTTTTGAAACTATCACCGTGTCAAAGGCCATGACACGGACAACTGTCAAATCATCAAAAACATCATCCAGGACATGCTAGACAAGGGGGATCTCATCTTGGACAACCCGAACACCCCACCCAACCAACACATCGACATCTTCAAACAACCATTTCCTAATCACCCACCTACTCAAAATAATGTCCAGACCATGACCAATGACCC
Organism: Torreya grandis; assembly: GCA_037957365.1. Taxonomy (NCBI): domain Eukaryota; kingdom Viridiplantae; phylum Streptophyta; class Pinopsida; order Cupressales; family Taxaceae; genus Torreya; species Torreya grandis. The sequence goes on along the minus strand of JARHVA010008528.1, from coordinate 366,595 downwards.
TCAAGACCATCATATATGCACGGTTGACACTGTCTTTTCTCTTGTCCCTGACCAACCTCCTTCACAGGTGGAAGACCCTTCTTCCTCTATTCCTCCTCTACAGGATGAAGAAATTTCTTCTCCTATTAGTCTTCCATCGAACTCTCTCATATTGGAGGATGCTTTGATGGCACCCACACCAGCTGCCTCACCCTCATCCTTTTTGTCATCAATGGGGGATCATACATTCCCCACGCCTAGACCACACATCAAGACCATGACCATTCCTACGCTCTATCCAACTGTAGAGCCACACTCTCCTATTTATTCTCCACCAAGAGAAGAACCAGTCTCTTCACCCATTTCGATCGAAGAAGACCCAGTCACGGTTTCCTCTTGCCTTTTGCCTGAGATTGCCACATCTCGCTCACCTCCATCCACATCCAAACCCAAAACTGTAGCTAACCTCACCTCACACAGTAATGGCCCTTGCCCAAAATCAAAGAAGGCCACTAAACCACACCAGAGGACTCCTCCCCCACTTTCATCATCACTTTCAATTTTGGGTCCGCATCCGTCCACTTTAATAGGAGTGCTTCCTACTCCCATACCTCACAGGGGCAAGTTGCCTCCATTGTCCCCTCAACCCATCAGACATATATCTCCTCCAAAACATCCAACACCTATCACCACCAAAGTGCCATCTCCGCATGTGGTTACACCACCCACAAAAATGATGGTATGACCAACGCCTCTTACGCCTCTCAAACCAAAGTCATCAACCCCCACTACAACAAAGCATCCACACCCATTAGCAGGTTCTTATGCCCTGCTGTTACGGCAATTGTTGCAATCTTCTCGCATCAATCTCCTGCCTCTTAAGCCTTACCAACCTCTCAGACCAAAACTGCCCTGGTTCGATGACACTCATATTTGTGCATATCATCACATGCCTGGGCATGACACTGAACATTGTTGTGCCCTGAAGGTTGTCATTCGCCAATGCTTGGAGAAAGACACCCTTCTTCTTGACCACATTGTCAGCAAACCTTCAACCTCCTCACCGCCCCACTCATCAACTCTCGGATCAAGACCATCTTGGTTCGACAACTCTAAATTTTTTCATTATCACCACACTTTGGGACATGACACTGAGCATTGTTGCACTCTTAAAGCTATCATTCGTCAACACTAGAAAAAATATTCCCTTCTCATCAAGGATCCTCTTGACCACCCCTTCGACAAATCATCAACACCGACCCATGCTTCTCAAACCTCATCACTTAAATCAAGATCTCCACGCTAGACTATGGTCCCTTCACCGCCTTTAACCCCCTTATTCGACATCAACATAGTCAATCTGGCCACCAAGCATCAACCGACCTTGACCAATCTATCAAACATTCTCCCTAGCCACTGGGGGAATTCAATTTTCATCCAAGCCTCGACCAACCTTTCAACCCAGTCTCGACCAAATATCAATCACGCTTTTAATCCTAAACCTCAACTAGGCCTCAACCAAGCATCGACCCAACCTCGACCAAACATTCAACCCGACCTCAACCAGACCATCGACCCGACCTCAACCAAACATTCAACCCATCTTCGACCAAACGTTCAAACCAACCTCAATCAAACCTTGATCAAATATCAACCAACTTCTTCAGCATCGACCCCAAACTTCGACCAAACATTGACCAACTCCTTCAACATCAATCAACGTGTGACTAATTTGGAACGAAGCAAATGGGGCAAGTTTGCTCCCAATTGACTCGGACCTTGCATCATAACACAATCATGGGTCAGGACTTTGTCAGAACTTGAGCCCCTTTATGCCTTGCATCTTCGACCAGTCCACTGTTAGTCAAGTAATTATTCACTTGACGTTTAAATTGAGCTCGATCCCTTGAGTAGTCCCTGTCACCATCATTCCTATCTCCTTCAACCCTCAATCCTAACCCTTTTTTCAAGCATGAACGCTTCATCCTAATAAAATGGAAACCCCCTAAACCTCTATAGTCAAGTCCATGACCAAAAGTCCAGTCAACAAAAATATAAAAATGGGATGCATATTCCAAGGTCATAAAACTATAAATGTAGACTACTCCCTCGAAGGATAGCTGCATCATCATTGTTGTATTTACTAGACTGCTCCCTTGAAGGACAGCTAGGCCAAAGTCACATCAAAAACATAAAAAGCAGAATATAGACCACTCCCTCGAAGGATGGCTATTCCTAAATTTTGATACATACATAGAACTATCTTTGAAGCTTCCCGCATCGATCAGCTTCACGACATGACCACAAAGCAAGACAACATCCCCTCACAGGCTTCCCGCATCGATCAGTCTGCCCTCTCAAAAAAAAAACAAAAAAAAAAACAACAAAAAAAAATAAAAAATTGACTGACAACCTTTAAAGTCATGGACTTGTCTATAGTCGTTCTCAGGGTCACCTATGAAAGGGCCAAAGTTGTTCCTACCAAAAAGGGTTCCCCCTTCCATCTCATAATCAATTCTATCACCCCAACATACTCAAGGGATTTCAAGCTCACTTAACGTCAAGTGATTTGATTGCTTCTCTAACACAACCACTGGTCAGCGACGCAATGCATGAACGGGGCTTTTGTTTCTAACAACCCTTATCCATGCCATCATTTTGGTCCTTGTCAATGAAAGAGCAACACGCCTTTCACTTTTGACACATCTTGGTCATGCATCCAACCAAATCATTATCTATCCAACCAAACCCAAACCAAACCAACCAAAATATTTTCAGACCAACGACATGACCTAGTCCATTTCACATAGTTTTTATGGACACCAATACACATGGAAACTATCGACCCGACACAATTTATGTTAAGCATAAACCAATACTTGCTAAAGCATAAATAGCCTCAATTCATTTTTAGCATACATCCATCACGAATATGGAAAATTGCTAGGGATGAAAGACCCCTCGACCAATGTTGCAGAATACACCATCACACAATATGGAAAAGGCTGCAACATCATCTTCTCCTCATCATTTCAACACATGACCAAGACCAATCATCAACCATTTTGCCCATTCGTCTGAATTACATTGGTCTGAAGCCCTAAGACCGGGGATATGTAGGCAGCACTCAGATGACATGACTGTCTTCTGGGGTTAGCTCGACCACCCTCATTTGTTCATCTCCTTGATGGACAAACCATTCTATCCTTTGACCATGACCTTGACTTCGACCAAGACCAATCCATACCTTCGACCCTCTTCCTCCCCTTTAGGGAGAACTACATTGGCTTGAGGCCCTAACCACAGGGGCTATGTAGGCAGCACTCAGTGTTCTGAGGTTAGCTCGGCCACTTTCTTTCATCCATCCATCCACCTCGACCAATGACCATGGAGATCATGCCTATCTCCTCCGACCTTGACCACTTCTAAGATGACTTCGCCTTGGTTGTTTTTGCATGTATGCTACCCCATGACTGGTTAGCAAAATTGTGCGTAGACTATTTATGACCTTCACAAGTATAGGATCGCAATCCGGTTGATCCCCACTACTTGTGACATTTTCATGTTTTAGGAGCACTTCCTGAGCCTGGGATACCTAGACCACGATGACCATTGGAGCTTCAGCTTAGATTGAATAACCTGATCAGCTACAACTAATGTTGAGGCCTAGTTACTTCAATTTTGGCACTCCTCGACCCTTGACCTGCGACACTTTGACCTGACCATCTCGTGAAGTGGTATGCATGCAATCATAACTATTGCAGTGTTCACACTCACTATTTTTCATCCACTTTCTATCAAATCAGCACTTGATTTTTGGTTCCCTTCCCTTGACTCCTGCTTTGAGGGGGAATACCTCATCCATAATCGAGGCAACCAACCCTCTTGTTTTTGTCTTTTAGTTCACTTGAACAACCACAAGATGAAATCAACCTCATCCCATACCTGGGGCAACCAACTCCTATTTTTGTCTTGCATTTCATCAAGAACAACCAACAAGACAAAAAGGGGCAAATGTAGACACTGAAATCGTGTCTACCCCTTGGTCGTCTGCCCCCCTTAGTCCACTTAACCACTCCTAACCTATGTCTTATTAATTTGAAATAATTATCTTATTTTAAGTTAATAATTCTCTCTCCCTTGCCACCTCACCACCCTAGGATGCCCTTCTTTGGATTCCCTTCATCCCCCCATGACCCATTTATGACCTATTCCTCATCCTCGCACCCATTTAACCCTTCTCAACTGTTTCTTACCCCGCCACTTAAACCCAGCAGTTGGGAAAATGGGCGAAAGGCTATTTTTAGCCTTTTTTCTGCCTTCCAGCCACTGACGTTGGTCAACCCTCGACCGACGTCGGTGGTATTAATGGCATCAGTTTTCTTCATAATGGTTTTCTATGTCCGTTGTCCTCCCTTTACCCCTGCTCTTCATCCGACTCTTGAATCTTACAATCGAATCAATCAATCAGCCAAACCTCTCACTCTCTCTCTCAGGTACACACAGTAGGCTTCTACACCAGTAATCACAACAGGTATCAGAAGCCCCACCTTGCAACAATCTTCTGCATCAACAATAGGTACATCAACAGCCTGACCTCCTACACTTCTTCTTCAGCAGGAAAGAGGTACGTACTCTTCTATTATGTCATTTTCAATAGCTTAGAATGTCTCTGTAATTAGTTTTCTATTTATTGCTTCTAAGCCATACTATCACTAGACTAGACCCAAATCCTTATTTCCCCGTCTCCCTATTGCCTCTGTCTTCTATCTTTCCTCTTTCAGACCATACACTCTATCCATTATCCTTGCAACTCTGCCCAAACCCTTGCACAGACCATTAACAAGGCCCAAACTCCATCTCAGACCCGTCCACAGATCCGTCCACAAACCAAAAACTTGACCAGACTTCGTCTAAAGACTACTACCCCAGCCGACACCGGCCGCAGAGACCACTGCCCCCACCGACGTCGGCATACTAACCGACGTTGGCAAACCTTGACCAACCGACGCCGGTAGGACCACCGATGCCGGCGACTGTGACCAGGCCGACAACATCATTCAGGTAAGCATTTGCTTCCATTTTGTTTCAGTCTTTAATCATTTCAGTCTTTTATCATTCTATCCTTTATCAGACATTATTTTTATCAATCAGTGGGTTGACATCCCTCAAGGAAGTCATTGTACTTTTGGGATCAAGCTTTCGCTTGGCAACCCACCATCTCCTCATCTAACGCCTTCTTTGTTTTAGTCTCTTTCTTCTGCAGGTGTCATCCTCCACAACCAAAGAGGAGTTCTTACAACGTCTGGATTATGGTGCGCACGAATACATCTAGGTACATACAAGCCTTAGACCATCTCTTTTAGTTTCTTATTCTCTCTTTGAATGTGAAAGTGAAAATCGTATAGAAACAATAAGATTAAATAATACATAAGCAAACCATTCCATGAGTAAATCACAAGATGAAACAAGAGATTATATGGGAAAACCTCTTGGAATATAAAACCCACTAAACCATGCACATGTACTACTATCCTATAATGAAAATTTCCAAATTTATACCAACACCAATTGATCAAGGATCACCCACCCCTCAATTTAGTCAAGCACCCACTTGACCTTTAGCTAGCACCAACTAACAAGGATGCTAAAACCCCCTAGGAAACCAAGAACTAAATAGAATACCTTTGATATTATCTCCAAATTTTATCTAATTTTTGACACACATGTTTATGTACATCTATTTCTTTCACTCTTCAACCCTCAATCTCTCTCAAACAACCTCTAGGGCTAACTTGCTCAATCTGCCTCTTCTAGGCTTATTAGGTCTAATGACCTCTATGTCCTCCTGCATCAACTTGATCAAAAAATAATGACTAATACTTTTATCTATAAAGGTCCTTAATTACCTATACCTTCTATTTCAAAGGTTTTCTCCTTCACTTAGCTCCACACATGTTCAACTAACACAAATAGGCCAATTAGGCCTTGTGCTTATACCATAGTCTTCCTTTGAGCCATCTTGGTTGACCAAAATGCTTCACACACTTGTATTACACTTGGAATAGGTCCCCAAAATTTTTACATGGGTGATACACTCCACTTAATAGTTCATCCATAGTCTTTAAGACTCAAATCCTCCATTAAACCTAAATGAGACCTAAATCAATTAGGTCTAACCATGCACATGTTACCACATGGACACAAGTGAACACATTCATCCTCTAAAAAAACTTCAACAAATTCAAATATAACTTTAACATACACATTAAAATCTCACATTTATTCCATTCCACCAATAAATCCATTTCATACCTTAAACCAAGCCTTTTAGCCTAGTTGCTAATTAGGCCTTCATACATAGAAAATATTGTCTCAAACTTCTGAATTATTCAAATAATTTTCTCACATAACCATATGAAAAAATCACATGTATAGGTCCTCCATGAAATAAAAACCATCACCATATCCATTTTTCATCAATACATATGCCAAATAACTTCAAACCAACTTTCTCAAGATGACCACTCAGACTGGTCACACACAATCAAAGTACAATCATGAACAAGTTCATGTTTAATACTATATATGTCATTTAAACCACTAATAAATATAATTAATATAATATGTAAAACATTTAAATCAATATCCAATAGATATATCTCCTAATCTAGAATCATTCATTGGTCTTACAGACCAATTTCTTAGGTCTCTATCTCACTATCTTAACACAGTCTGACACACCAATTTGGCTTTCACATTTCAACACATTACACAAACTCACTACCTTAATAAAATATTTAGTAGATCAATTATGTCTTTAAAACATCAATAATTTCATTTTATACATCACCATTTTTCATAATACCTTAAATACTTCACTTTCCTCTACATGCTTGTAGCAGTCTTCTTGACACAAAATACAATTACGTTGAACATGACTCCTAACTACTGTAGGATCACTTCCAAGATATTATAATGCATGTACAATGTTATAATATCTTATTATAAAATATTACAACAAAAAATTCATATTCTTCAACTACCACTTTACTCGTGCAAACCATTCTCACTATCAAGGGTTCCATTGTCTTGTCTTACACTTGGACTACTCATTTTTTGAGTTCCTTATAGAATATGTATGAGCATCAAAAACATTTATCACTTAAGTTAACATGATTAATAGGTATAAAAAATTACCCAAATCTATTTTATTCATCCCTACTCACCTACATATCATCCTTAGATAGGTTTTCACTCAAGCTTGGTCTCCTTCACTGTTATCACTATCTACAGATAGAGCAATATATGAAAAAATGATTGAAATAATGAATATAAATTTATAAAATAACTCCGTGGACCTAAATATCAATTCTTGACCTTCAATATCCAAATACTTGCATGCATTGACTCAGTCAACCCTACCTATAATATTAAATTCTTTAAAAATAATCACTTTTTTGTACCTTCTACTCATTGTCCTAACACACCAATTCCACCTAGACATGCCTGGAGGATTCCTCTACACCATATAATATTCAAAATTATTCAACCAATCCATTCTATTCACTAACCTTTCACATCTTTCCAATCACTCCATTATAAGGGTCTATAAGAGGGTTTTGACCAGTTTACATTCTTAACAAATGTTCATAAAGATATGTCCTTCAAAACAATATAAAATAATTATAATAAATTATTAATTCAATTTTCCCCCTCTCCTAAAAATCATAGGTCACCATGCAAAGTCTACATGTGCTAATGAGCATCACAAACTTCTTCTCGGGCTAGAACACCTTCATTCTTCATGCACAAGTGTCCTTCCAAGGTTGTTTCTTGATTTCTATTCCTTTTCAAAACCTAAAACTTGGTAAACACCTTTGAGCTAACCTATCACACCTTAGTCCATGCTTTCAATATCTCTTCCATCTTGACAACTCACTTTGATACTTCATTTAGACCTTATTAGGTCTCTATACATATTAGGTCTAGGACAACACACCATACCTTGATCAAGAAACTACCTTGAAACCTCTTCAAATGCTATTACCACCTCAAAAACATTTCATACACATTCATGCCATGATTCACATCTACCAAACTTATTCTCTTTAGTCATAACCTGCTCAACACACTAGGCTACCAAGCCTATGTCACCATATAAGACTATCAAAACTATGCCTATGTCACTGATCATACTATGACATCATCACTTTGTCATTACCCTCGACATCAATACACACATGACATCAATATTTTGACATCAATGATGCCACACTTTTCAACAATTCTGCCTAAGTTGAGATAAATTCAATGTTTGACAAAACATGCACAAGAGAGATCTATATATATTGTTGACTTCATTCGGTTGAGAAAATGAGTTTGTCAATCTCTTTATATGTTATACTTATCATAAGACTACTTTAAGGGCCATATATTTAATACCTAAAAATTTATAATAAATATTAAGAACCCTAATATCTATTTTATGTTTAATATTAACGATCATCTTTGTATCATTGTTCATGGAAATGAGATACAAATGCACACATTTCAAAAATGTGTTGATTTAGTAGGAGAAAAAATTAAAGAAGTCCCTATAAAATGAGTACTATATGATACTATTATTTATGTGACATGACTGAATTAAGAAAGGTTTTATAAATCTTATATATTAAAATTAGAGATAGTTTTAAAAGGGATGACTTACTTGAATCCATGGGAGTGATGAATCCAATAGTTTAGAACATTGTAAATAGTGAAGAACTAACAAGTAATTTATTTTTCAAATACATGGGTAGTCTCATTAGGCATTTCAGCAAGTTTGTGGAGATCAATGGAGTTAAAATTAAATGTATTTTACAAAAATATCTATTGATGTCTTGTCAACACATTTTAGACTTAAAATTATTGATCTATATTAGTCTTCAAATGAACCAACAGAAACTGGTGTATTACGAGGCTATGGAAAAAACTTTACCCAAGTATCATCATTTAAGAAAATATGAATTAATATTTTTTATTATAATAACTCTTCCAAACAATGATTTTGGGATATTTGGAAGATAAAATGGTATTCAATACATTATCTTTTATTAAATCCAAACTTTGAAATAAATTGGATAAAAAAATAGAGACTTGTTTGAGGCTGTATATTTGTCGCTATCTCATGGATGGATTTGGTTATGAAACAACGCTTGTAATTTAGAGTTCACTATCTTAAAGAAGAGGTGTCATGAGTAAAACCACCAATAGAGATGATGTTAATTTTTATAGTCAAAATACTTTTGAGAATGTAGATAAAAATCCTGATTTCGAAGAACAAAGTACAACAGGATTATTTTAGTTGCTTGAGTTTTAATTTTGTATGTATTCTAAATTGAAACATTACAATATAATTCATTATCAATTGTGATATTTATTATAAACTATTATTTGTGATAATTCAAGTATTGTAAAATTTATCACATTATAATATTAGAGGCATAATATTAGCTATTCATATTTGAATTGTTTATTATGTAAAGAGAAAATCAATAAGAATTATAAATCAACATTCACATAGGTACTATATAGTAATTTATTACTAAATATTTCTCACTTGTCGTGTGGTTAATATTTAAATATTATTTCATGTTAATCACACTAATAAGAGATTAATACATGATTATTAATTAATAATAATGCACAAAAAAAAACTCAATAATTTGATGTTCAACAACCATGCTGAAGCAAAAAAGAGGCCAAACTTATAGAGGCCATAACTTTTGATTCATAGCTCCATTTGAGCCCATCTTCATGCCAAAATGAATGGCTCAAATTTTTTAATACAACTATAACCATCCTTGCTAGTTATGATATTTTTTTAATATTTTTTAGAGGTCGTACGTGACCAACTAAGGGTTTGACATTTCTATTTAAAATTATATCCAAGTTTTTTCTAAATGCAAAGAAAAACACAATAATTTGATGTTCAACAACGATGCTAATGCAGAAAAAGATGTCAAATTTTTGGAGGCCATAAATTTTGATCTATATTTCTATTTGATCCCATCTTTGTGCCAAAATGACATCTATAAAAGTTTAATCCATCCATAACCACCATTTTAGTTATTAGACATTTTAATTGTTTTGAAGGTCATACGTGACCATCTGAAGGTCCAAAATTGCCATTTAAAATTATTTTTAGGTTTTATCTAAATTTAAAAATTATCTATTTTTATAATCATAACTAAACTTCAATTGAAATTTGTTTGATAGGTTAATTTTAGAGTTTAGTTTATTTTTAGATATGTTTAGAGTTGCACATGCTTGCATGCAAAAATTTCTAAAAATAACAACTTTTAAAAACAATAGGTCAAATTTTATTTATTTTTAGAGTTATGAATTTTACATGTCAACTTCAATTTTGAGTTGAGGATTATTTATGCATGTTTCATAATTATTTGAATAATGCAATATGAATCAATACTATTTATTATTAAGAATCTTGGTCTATTAGTAATTTTATTATCTTAATAGTATTATGGTTCATTATTTATTTATATTTCATGATTCAAATAGTTAAAGACCATGCATAAATAAACCTCAACTCAGATTTGGAGTTGACACGCAAAATTTATAACTCTAAAAATAAATAAAACTCGACCTACTATTTTTAGTAAGTTTTACATGCAAGCACGAACAACTCTAAAAATATCCAAAAATAAAATTAACTCCAAAATTAACTTATTAGGTGAATTTTAGCTAAAGTTAAAGTCTCATTACAAAAATAAATCAATTCCAAGTTTAGAAAAAATCAAAAATAATTTTAAATGATAATTTCAAACCCTTATATGGTCACGTATGACCTCTAAAAAATATCAAAAACATCCCATAACTGGAAGGTCAGAATATGTCTACATTGAAAATTTTGAGCTGATCATTTTAGCACAAAGATAGGCTCAAACGGAGCTATGGATCAAAAGTTAAGGCCTCTAAAAGTTTGGCATATATTTTTGCATCATGTGCTTATTAAAAAACTTCATAAAGATAACTTTATGAGAACCCTTTCTTTGCCTTAAAGGTCAATCTTAATAATATAATAGTTGACCAATTCTCTTATCAATAACCAGCATAATTAGCACCTGATAATCTATTTATTAATCAAATGATAAGCTTGAGATGTGAGAAGATTGGTTTCATCCCTTAATAAATTTAACCATTATCCATTTTCATTTCAATTAAAGAACTATAATGATTAAATTAATTAAATTAAATTATTTTTCCAAAAAAACTAGTCATCAAAACATGTCTACTATAAATCAACAATTTTATAATTGAAATTAAAAATCAACACTCACATTTAAAAACATTTATCATACATATGGTGTAGCTAAATTAATTATAAACAAATCATTACATTTCAAGATAATATCAGACATATTAGAAACTAAAATACATCAAATAATCCAATGCATCTTTAAAAATACATAAATACAATATATATTTAAGTTTGAAACTGATTGTCTTATCATATTATAATATTTTCACTATAAATACATGTTACAACTGATTGATTCATTATTTTTAATTTTTTTGTGGGGTGTATATCTTTTTTTATTATAGAATACGCTCCCTCTATATGACTTGTATCATATTTTAGGATTTCTAATTTGATAATATTTTTGGCTTCAGTATTAATATTGGTAAGTGTTGATAATTTTGTCACCATCTGTTAAGGTTGCTTATGTGAAGGTCTTCAAAAAGACTCCATTCATGGAGTGAAGATTCAAAAATATCCTAAATCTTTCATGAAGTCAAAACCATGCTCATGAATAGCTCACAGGTTTAATTTTTGATACATATTTATTATATTCGTCTAGAAAACTAATTGCTAATTTAAACTATCTGGGAATATTGGTGTATTATTTCCAGTTTAGTTAAAGGGTTTGGATTAATAAATCAGTAAATAAATATACAATAAAAAAGATACTAATTTTTTGAAATTTATTTTTAATTAAATATTTTATAATAATAGTAATAAGAGGGAGAAAATAAGACTTAGCTTAAACTATACTGATTCAATTTAGACAGGGCTTAATATTCATTGTGTATGGCTGAGAGACTATCACAAACTAGAATTAGTCTTTCATTTCATGATTGGATAGGAGTGTTGAAAGTGGAAAGGAGTGGCACCAATGCTATAGTCCACCTCTACCACTATTGTCTAGGTGATCTGAGCTTTCTGGGTTTTGTTCTCCAGGTCTATAGGACCTTATCTATGAATTATCAAATCTTGAAAGTCTATAGAGATCATTATAGATGTGATTTGGTTTTCAAATACTATAGTCCAATATGCTTTGACTATTTTTTAGAAAGAGGGGGGAGGTTAATCTATGTAAGATGCACTAAATGCACTTCACACCCCATGTGTGAGCACACTACCTACATACCAATACACCGAAGAAGGATCAAGCCATATGTAGTTCTCCCTTTGAAAGCTTGAGGTGATTAGAGACTAGTGCAAATATTTTAATGTGCTTAGGACTATATTGGATGGCTGTATACAAAGAATAGGGAAGATTGCCTGAGTGGTTTCACTTGTATTCTTTCTTGATAATATTTTCCAACCCTTTATAAATGATCTTTGAATGGGATTTTATAGATATCTATTAGTCATGGTTCGAATGTATTCATGTTAGGCTAATAAGGAAAAGGATAAGGATTAGAATAATCTAACCATTGGAGCCCAAAATACACTTAAACAATAGCATCGAAAGTAAGACACCCTAGGTTTCATCACTATAGTCCAAGTTGGGCACTATTATCTAGAGGTTATAGGACCTAAGGGGTTAGATTTTCTATGGAAAAAGTAGTCTGGGTCAGCTAGGATTAAGTTTGAAATGCTATAGATAATTGGGAATTAGTGAAAAGATTCCTAGAATGGTCATGAGAGCAAGTGGGTTAGATGTCACAAGTCACACTCAAGTTACCAAATTTTTCATGATATATGATTACATTCCCCCCCCCCCCCGCCCCCGCCCCCGCCACCTTTATTCTAGTGATGAAAAAAATCAAAATACTAGGATAAAAGAAAATTATAAAGCATACCTGAAATTACTTGCAAGGGTGAAGCTCATGAAGATGTGTGATACTGGGTGTGCATAGAGAGAGCACATTGTGGCATGTAAATATGCAAAAAAAAATAAAGAGTAAATCAATCCTTACTAGATACACTATATCTAAAAGAAGAACATACAAATATGTGTAAGTGAAAGAGGAATTAAAATCAAGAAATACACCTCACCAAGTATGTGAACCAATATAAAACCTATTGTGATGTTGTGTGATGTTGGATGTGTTGGTATGTATTTTACCAAGAGTAATATCATGAATAGAGTTGAATGCTCAATTCTCCAAAAGTGGCTCAATAATACAAAGGCTAGCCATTTAATTCCATTATCACCAAATAAGTGAATCTAGTTGATCATGCATGTGCTAATCAATGTTTGGACTGAGTGTTCAATCCCTTTGAGTAGGTGGCTCAAGAATACAAAGGATAGTTAGTCCTTTGGCTCCATCATTCCCCTATGAAGTGAAGCTATGAATTGATACCAGTATGAGACATCGTATGAGATGGATCCTGTATCCCATGAATGTATTGTGATCTAAAAATATTGGTGTGGATATCCTAATGTATGTTAGAAATAGGCCACTCTTGACCATTCTAGAAAATGGAGATTAGGCTTGTATGAAACCCACTCTGAAATTGAGAATCTAGCTTATGTGGAAGCCACTCGAGAACTTGAGAACTCAAAAATGTGGAGGTTAGGCTTGTATGAAATCCAATTCAAAAATGATTCCAACCATTTTTAGATGGAATAATGAATGAAACCACTAAGAATGCTTGTGTAATATCAATCTCAGAAAAAAAGAAACAAAATGTGCCATGCACATTGCCCCTAATCAATAGTGTTTGAAACATGGATTCTAATCTAGAAGTTATATCAACTAACATATCTAAAAATAGAAGTGAGAGTCATCATGCCATGAATGATGCCCCCTATATCTTGATTCTATGAGCAAAATGTGTAGTAAAATTGTTGATTCTTAACTGGTTTAAATGTGCAAAACTGTAGTTGAACCTAATTTTATACATGCTTTTGGAAAGTCTATTTTTTCTATTTTTTAGAGATGAGCACTAGAAATGGATAGTAGTGCCACTAAAAATGTATTCCAACCTAGGTTATATTCTCCTAGGCTAAATCTAATGATTATTATAGATTCTTGATTTTTTACCTAGTCTATTATGACTGGTTTGACGTCTGGTTTTTGTTCTAGGTGTTCTGAATGCTGATTTTTTGACCATTAAGAGCTCTGATCTCTATGATAAAGACCCTTGTTTGTTGCCCCCTCTTCTGAGGGTAGGAATAAAGACCCTATAATGACTAACCTCAGAAGAAAGATCCCTACAAGTGTGTTATGCTACATAGATACATGATATAACAATGATAATTGACAAGATATCTTGAGGTATAGAAATTTTTATATTGAGAGATTGTTAGATCAATAGGGGTATGCCTAGATAGATATAATAAGGTAATAGCATGTGCAATGTATTAAACTAAAATTAGAAATGTTAGATGTTATTTTTTAGTTTATTATTTTTCAAGGAGGGATGGAGAATGATGTCCATCATGGCATCCAAGAAAGCAATATAAATGCATAATATGGATCATGGCATTACAAACACTAGAAAAGAAAAACAAACACATAAGGCAAGAAGCAATAAGTATAGAAGAGGTGGCCAAGGGGCCACAAAAACAAGGTACATGGGCACATGTCACTCAAACTATAAATTAAACATATAAGGCATGTTCAAATGCCACATACACATACAATTGAAACAAGAAATGTTGGCACAAGGGCCACATGCACATAGAAGAGTAAAAACAAAGGACATTGGAAAATATCCCAAGGCATATACAAGAATATTAAAAAAAAAATTGTAAAATATCATAAGGCACATATAGGAGATAAAACTGGAACTAGAGATGCAATAACATCAAGCTACCTTAAGCAAAGAAGGAAAACATGTAAATACTAGAAAATACAATTGCATCTAACTAATTAAAATAAGAAGTGAAAGTATGAAAAACATGGATTAAAATACTAGGTATAGGGTAAAAAATACATAAGTGTTATAGACTAGTGAATGTCGATGGACTAATTTGTGTAAGATAGTAAGAAATGTATGTCAACATGATAACTAGAATGTGTGGTGTAGGAATGACATAACTTGGATGGTGTATTCATGTATAAGATGCCCCTAATGGGAAGATATATCAATATGTGTCTTGAATGTAGAAGTAAGATGCACTCTTCATGGGTAGAGCGAAGCAATTAAGGAGCTAGAATCACTGCACACTCAAAGAATATCAAGTGAAACATGGTAATGTAGATAAATCCACAAACAATAGCATAAAATAAAAAAATGTGAGTCTAGCATAGTAGTAGAAATGTAAAACGTGGATGATACATACAATCAAAATGTTTTTGGTGTTATTTTTGATATATTTGAATGTTTCTGGATTTTTGGAATATTTGAATCATGTATAAGAAATAATAAGTAGAAATGATACTAACTAATGAGTCTCAGATGAAACTCCCTATCATGGTGTCTTGTATCAAATAAATGTATCATGTGTGATCGTGAGGCATGATGGAATGACTAAGACTATAAAACTAAAATCTATGTGAATTGTAAATGATCTGAAATATCTAAAGTAGAAATTGAATTTGGGGTCTCCCTATAGCTATGATAAGTGGATGCAACTGAGGGGTTCTTAGGGACCCATCTAGTAGGAGTTCTCTAAAAATATGCTTTATTTTTAGAGGCATGTGACCTCAATTTCATTTCCCAGGGTGTGAATATTGTGGTTAGTAGCTATCTGGAATCTTGAAGCTATGGAGGTTTATGAACTCTCTATGCTAGTGATGGATGCCTCAACCATGTTTGAATCTATATCAAAGGAGGAATTATAGCTGGTGGCAAAATTGAAACTAATGATTGAATTGAAACTAGTGACTTCAAAGTAGGAGATGGTTCTGAAGTACGGAGTGGTAACTCATATGGAAATCTACCAATTGTCATAACCTGATTATCATGAATGAATTTCATGCATCTATGAATTATATAAGATATTGCTTAAAATTTTTGAGTCCTTGGTCAACCAAGTAACATCTCAAAAACTCTTGTAATAAGAATAATAGTGAATGGTGTGGCCACATGTATTAGACCAACTTTTAGAGGAAGTGAAATCTCACCCAATGAATTTTGTATGTACCCACTAAATCCACTGATAACTATGTCTATCGAGGTAATATCCTTATCTAAATAACCCAAATGTTTTAATAGTGTCATATTACACATGTTCAGATTGGATCTATTATCAATAAGAACACTATGAATAGGATGATTATTAATGTAAGGCTCTGATAAAGAGTGCATGATAATCCAAATCATATTTGATGATCTTTTGCTCTGAAAAGGAGATGGAAGGTCTAATTGGAACTCTAGAATTGTATACACCAATCTTACCACTCAAAGAATGTGACTCAATTGAAGGTGCCTGGTATGTGACTGGTGGAGGATGTGCATGCTATGCATGGTGAACACTTGATGTGTCCCCTATCTCTTATTTAGAATGATGTGGAAATGGAGCTGAAAGTATTTTCAAAGCTTTATCTTGTGTTTGCTTTGCATAAGGAGGCTCAATTATACTTCCAAGATCAATATGATTGCCATCTATCAAGTCCTATATCTTGTGTCTCAAACCGATGCATCTATTTGATGTATGGCCTAGTGCCTTATGAAACTCACAAAATTCATGTTGATCATATCCCCATGGAAGATGATTTTTTTGGTCAACTTCCTGAATAGGAGGGAGAGATATGATGTTACATTCCAATAACTGTTAAAAAATCGAGCTGGGGAAATTGGTAGATTAGTAAATGTATGTAGAGGAGATGCTGATAAAACCATACACTGAGGGGGATCTAAAGCAACATTAACTTTTGGTTGATTTTGATTCTTGTTATCATTGACCTTGAATTTGTATGGGACTATATTGTTACTCTTTTTCATTTTTTTTTGTATTCTTATGTACTTGAGTTTGCCCATTGAAATGAGTTTGACTTCTCTTTCCTTTAGTGTATGACATAATTTAGTGAAGGAAGAGAATATTTTGAACATGATTGATTCATGTAATGCTAGTAGAAGACTCTATTTGAAGATGTCTTGTAACTCTTGATTGGCTATGGGGCTAGTAATATTATCCATGATATTCTTGTATCAAAGAACATAATGTGTAAGATGCTCATTTGAATTTTGTTTTTATTGTGCAATTTCTGCTTATAGAACCTTATCACCAATGTTAATAATGAAATAAATTAGGAATATTTCAGTTAAAGGATTGAATGCATTGATTGATTGATTCAATAGAGTATAGAACCATTGTAATGCATAATCCTTTAGGCTCGATGGAAATATATTAGTTAGTAACTAGTCATTTGGCACATAGTCCAAGAATGTTGCATGAAAATATCAAATATGTCTCTAGATCACTCTTGCCATCATAAAGAGTGAGCTTAGGTTGAACAAAGCCTGGTGGCAAGGGTGTAGAAATAATGTGTCATGCCAATGGTGTATGTAGTAGAGAAAAATATTCCAAAGCTTATGTAGGTCTAGAGGCACCTTGTTTAAGATGTAACACCTTAGATTGAAGATATTTTATTTCTTGCACAAGGGCTACCACATCGGGAGACAAAGCTGTACTAGTTGAAGCTAGTGATGGAATATAAGAAGGATGAGTTGCTATATGGGTTTGTTAATACATTGTTTCCCATGTAGTGTCATGTGCAATTGATTGTTTTGAATGAATCAAAGATTCAACTTGTTTAGCCTTTTGAATTTCCATGATAGATTGTAAAATAAGAGTATGATCCTAGGGTTGTTCCCTAAGTCTTTCTCTAAAAATTTATAGAAGCAAATATTTTTTAAGGACTACATCATTATCAATAATAGGTGGAAGTGTATTAGTGGTCAAATGTGGTGGAACATGAGCATCAGTGTGTACTTCATCATTATTATCATATTACTCATTGTCAAAATTATCCTCATAGAAATTAGTGTAATCTGGATGTGTAGAATCTATAATAGGAGGCTAAGATGGTTATTTATCCATGGTATATGAATGAGTTGAACTAATTTGGGTGAATTTTGGATAGTTTCCATTAAATCTTACACTTCGTCTGAAAGGAAGAGATGCAAGGATCTTAGAGGGCACAAGGAAAACAAATTGAAAAATGAAAGAGATGATAAAAGATATGTAATCTAGGGTTTGAAAAATAACATATTCGATACCTAAAAAATCATAAGGACCTAGTATAGGTATCTAGGGTTTTAAAAAATAATTAAAGTAAAATATTATTATGAAAATTTGAAGTTTGTAGTGAATTTATAAAGTAAATATGCAAGTGAAGAATCAAAAATTTATTGGAAAATCTATGATTTAAAGAGACCTAGTAGATGCAACTAGGGTTTTAGAGAAAATATTTTTTTCAAAAATACTATGATTTTTTAAAATTTAAACTAATTTTATGATTTAAATATGCTATTAAAAATTTAGAAAAATGTTAGAAAATTATTGGAGAAATACTGGGACCTAGTATGGGCAACTAGGGTTTGAAAGAAAATTATTTTAAAATTACTATGTAATTTTAAAATTTAAATCTAACTTAGAATTTAAATATTCAATAAAAATAAAAAATGCTTTCAAAAATTAGAATTAAATTTACCCTAGGGTTTCTAGGGTTTTTATGTGAAATTTGAAGTATGTCGGGTTCACCAAATGATTTAACTTATTTGGGAATATTGGTATATTATTCCCTATTTAGTTAAAAGGTTTGGATTAATAAATCAATAAATAAATATGCAATAAATAAGCTATTGATTTGTGAAATTTATTTTTAATTAGAGATTTTCTAAAAATAGTAATAAGAGGGAGAAAATAAGACTTAGCTTAAACTATGTTGATCTGATTGAGATAGGCCCTGATATTCACTATGTAAGGCTAGGAGACTATCACAAACTAAAATTTGTCTTTCATTTCTTCATTGGACAAGAGCATCAAAATTAGACAAGAATGGCACTGACACTATAGTCCACCTCTATCATTATTGTCCAGGTGATCAAACTTTTTGGTTTTTTTTTGCCAGGTCTGTGGGACCCTACCTATGAAATATTGAATCCTGAATGTTTTTAGTTCTCATTGTAAATGTGATTTAGTCTTCAAATCCTATAATCTAATGTGCTTTGACTAGTTTTGAGAAAGAGGGGTGTTAGTATGTGTAAAATGCATTTAATGCACTTCACACCCTGTGCATGGGCATGCCGCTTACATACCAATACTCTGAAGAGGGATCAAGCCATATGTATTTATCCCTTTAAAATTTCTTGGTGAAATTGTGATATGAAAATGCTAAAAATTCTAAACTTGATGTGATTTAGGTGACTAGGGACTGGTGCAAAGATTTGAATTTACTTAGGAATGTATTGGATAGTTGTATGTAGAGAATAGGCAAGATTTCCTAAGTGGTTTCAATTATATTTTTTCTTACTTGATAATATTTTCCAACCCATTCCAAATTATCTTTGAATGGGATTTTATAGAGATATATTTGTCATGGGTCAAATGTATTTCACGTTAGGATGATAAGGAAAAGGATAAGGATTAGAAGGATCTGAACATTGGAGCCCAAAATACACTTGGATGATAGTACCAAAAGTGGGACACCCTAGGTTTCAGTGCTATAGTCCAAGTTGGGCATAATTTTTTGAAGGTTACGAGACATGAGGGGATGGATTTACCATAGAAAAATTAGTCTGGGTCAGTGGGGTTAAGTCTAAAAGGGTATAGATGACTAAGAATTAGTGAAAAGGTTCCTAGAATGGTCATGAGAGTAAGCAAGAGGAACCTACAGGTTATATGTCACAAGTCACACTCAAATTACCAAATTTCACATTTTATATGACTATAATTGCAAGCTAGTAAAGTAAATTTTCAAATGTTTGGTACATGAAGGAGAAGAAGAGTTGGTTAAAATGGTCTTAGAAGGATTTAGGTACCCATATGACCTAAATATTACATGAATTTTTTAGGATATAAAGGCTTAAATTTTTCAACAAATTTTAATAAGAAAAGGTTCTCTAAAACCCTTTTTAACCCCAATATCTCAATTTTAGGAGCTATGTTTGCATTTTTTAGTTCTTTGATGAAAAATAAACATTTTGTGGGATATATGGGTTATAAAAAACCTTATTACATGTATAAAAATCAAAAAAATTATGCAAATAATTGATAAATACAAAGTTACATGTATCAAGGTTTCAAGTAAGCAAGATAGACAATTAGAAAAAACACATTTTGAGAGATTGTTTGAGTGTATAAAATGGTGTTAATGATGATATGGGATATTCTAGATAATAATAAAAAAATAATTAAGTTTTTATGCCTCATAAAACTTAATAAAATATCAAAATTCAAACCTATAGGCATTTATAAATGAAATTGTACAAGCTAAGAAACACCAAATAGTGCATTTTTTGAGTTTTATTCAATGAAATATCTTTAAATTTGACATAAAGGCCTATTTTTATGTCATAAATTTTTTATAATCTATTTTAAATATTTAATATACTTTATAATAGATAAAATACAAAAACACAAGTCTAATCATGAAGGAAATTGAGGTTTTTCATTATTTGCTCACAAATAGATTTAGAAATGAGGGTTTCAAGTACTTATAATGGAAAATAATGACTTGAGAGTGTGTATAATTCATGTACACATCAGAATAAATACTCATGAAATTAAAATTAATTCAAAATAGGCTCATCTCATTGAAAAACAACTCCAGGCCATCTTGTGGGCAACAAGCAAGCACTTTTTTATAAATTTTTGTTTGAGAGGTTAGAGAGGAGTTTTAGACATTTTCAAAATTTATAGGTATAACCCATTTATACCTATCAAATTAGGATATTAGGGTTGATTTTTTAGGATTGTAACTCATTTTATACCCCCAAATCCACTTAAGAACAAGATAGCACAAGAGAACATAAAATGATATTTTTTGGAGTTGTACACAGAGTTTGAAGCTGAAAATGTATTTGAAGGTTTGTTCCACCATGATGATTATGTTAAAATAATATTTAAAATATTTCTATTTTTAAATAATTAAAATTTATCAACTTTTAGGTTCTAAGATGTAATTCAAGAAGCTTTTTAAACCACATAAGATGTACATTTCCAAGAAGAACCAATATAGAGAGTTATCTTGTTCATCACCAAATTCACTCTAAGAAAGAATATTTCATGGATAATTCAAAAAATAAATCATCCAATATATTTCCTACTATGCCTCCCTTATGAAATAAGACAATTTACAAGTTAAGTCAATGCATTGTGCTTTTAAGAAGCTTGTTTAGTTAAACACATGTGCAAGTTACCTATTTGGAGATCAATACAGAGTTACGTGTTTTTTTTCAATATGAAATCAATGTTTTATTTAGTATCCATAAAAATTAAATATGTTTCTCTCTTACTAGTCCCTTTTTGGCTAAATTTATAAAAATTTAAGAAGTCAAACATGCTTACAAGATGCAAGTAAGGTAACTATAGTCAAAATCCAAGTTGCATGTCAAGATAGGCCAAGTAAAACTCCAAGATGAAATGAAAATAAATGAATTAAAAATTAAATATGAATGAAATATGAAATGGGTTTAACTAAATATCAAAAATATTTCAATACAAGTTTCAAGACTAAAGGGAGTTAACTCAAGACTCAACCAAGATGCATGCAAGGACATTTGACTTTTACAAACACATTCAAGATTCTCTCTCTAAATTATATGCCATACTTCAAGAGAGAATGTTTAAATTAAATAAATTGTATGTTGAAATTTTATGGAGTTTTAGTGGAGTTATTCATTGATTTAAATTTGGAGTTAAAGTTTCAATTGAACCAAGAATGAAGTAGAGATAACATGTTGACATTCCTAATTTGAAGTTGCCTTGTCTTCTCTCTCTCTCTCTTTCCTTTCTATATGTAAATTTATTGTGGAATGATTATATCAAATTATTATTTTTACTTTCATAAACTTTACTAAAAATTTTACTACCACACCTTTGAAGTAATAAAGAGTTAAAAGTTTTCTCCATATTTAAGATGTTCATGAAGTGTGTGCTAAATGTTCATTGATGTAACTTAGTGATTGATTATTTTTACTATATTTATGTCTAAATATATCATATTTATATATAAAATTAGAATTATTATAGGTAAATAAAGTGTCTAATTTTAATTTTTACCTAATTTGGAAGTGAACTCAACTATTGTCCATTCCTTCCAAACTAGTGTGAGTATCTATCAAGACCTGTGTATGAAATACTGATGCAATAGCCATTATATGAATATGAAGTCAATGTGTGCAAGTTATTAAGATTAAAATTTTTGTCAAGTATAGTCATAATGGAATTTAATATTGGTGTATCACCCCAATTTTTCATTTTCATTTCCATTTTTAGCTTTAGCTCCTACCTTTTTCCTAGTCAAGAAAGCACATAATTAAATAATTTAAAGAAAACTAGGTGAGTTTACCAAATGGAAATATACCTTCATCTATATATTCTCAAAAAAATAAGGTACCACACCTTGTAGAGTTTCCATTGTATCAATGAAAGTGAGAATAAACACACATTCTTTATAGGGTGCACTTCTAGGTGATAACAAAAAGATTTTCCCTTGCATCCTTTATTACATCTCTTATTGAAAGAAATGAGGGATCCACATCATTTTTCTACATGAATTTTTTTTTGGATCCAATACATGCTCCTTGATAATTTTATTCAATTTAGTTTTTTTTTATTCAACAAAACAAGTTATTTTTTCAAAGAAATAACTACATTTAAACTTTATCATGTTGTTTAGAGGTGCACTTTGAGAACCTTCACTTGATTATTCAAATTTTCATATCTTGAAAACAATTAAATGATTAATATTATTTAGCTAAAAATTAAAATAATTAAAATACAAATGATAAATAACTTAAAATGAGTATAACTTACCACATCTTTCATCTTTTTTGTATCAAAAATAACCACAAGGCATTTGTCTCTTACCCATTTGTTGTTTAGGCATCTGCACTTAATTATCAAGCTTATTCAACACAATATCTAAAGATTTATTATTTTAATCATTTATAACATTTATTACTCCAAAAATAACTTGATTCAACAAAACATCAATTTTTAATGACTAATTTTCAACCAATTTTAAAAATTGGTTACGTTGGGAGTGATTGTGAAAATTGGCATTTATTTATTGAATCAAAAATTTAGTCCTTACCTCTCATATTATCAAACACTCAAGTTTAGAAAGAAAAAATTATTTTATATATGTGATGGTATTATCTACCAATAAATTAACTAAAGGAAAATTGGTAAGCATATTATTAGTCTTAGTAATTTTAGGATTGAGAGGGTGAGTGGGTGAGCTAAACCATAGAGAGCCATGTGTCAAAAGCTATTGAGAATCAACCTTTTTCCCCTTGGGCTATGATCCCATTATCATATCATGGGGATTAAATTTTTTATATTGATCCCATACTTCATCCCCAAAAACTTATCATTAAGATATATTTGTTGTAAAATAGTAGTTCCTAAGCTAGGGAGACCACCAAGAGAAAGGTTTAGAAACTCCAACATTGTCAAATGCATAGTGCCACTATTTAGGGATAAAAATAATAACTATTTACCCCTAGATCCAACTTGGTGGACTGGTGGTAAATTTTACCTTTGTGTAGTCCCTAAAAATCAAAAAATAGATAAGATAACTACTAATGATGTTAGGTGTGGAGCTTAATTATCTTCCAAGATCAAAGGTTAAAATTTTGATGTTATTTTAAAAAAAATTGGATCCCATTATTTGAATCCATCATGGTGTGTGGGGCTGCAAATGGGATACCCCTCTTGTGGGTTTCATGGGGGATGACCCCCTTGGTAAGGAGGGGGGAGGGGAATGCACCCCGATGGGTGTTTGGTGGTAACACCCCCAAAGAAATGACTCATGAGGAGCCCATATGGACCCATTTTTTTACTCTCATTTTTTAATAGTTTGGCCCTAATGCTTTTGATGACTTCATTAGAGAACTCAATAAGCTTCACCAAATAGGAACCATGAGATAATATCAAATATAATTTGAAAAACTAGCCAATCACATAGAAGGATTTTCTAATGAATTCTTCTAGAATTTCTTTGTTGGTGGACTAAAGGATGAAATTCAATCTAAGGTCATAATGTTCCAACCCAACATGATGATGGAAGCCTTAGGTTTGGCTAAGATGGCAGAGCAAAAGATCATAGCTTAGTATCACTTTAAACCCAATTTTTTTCCATTCAAAAGTACATCTCCATAATGATCTCACACAATGCCAACCCCTATAACCACTCCTATCAAGTGTTTGAATTAAGAAGAGATGCAAGCCCATAGAGAAAATTAGCTATGTTATAATTGTGATGACAAATTCACTTGAGGACATTTATGTGTTGAATAAAAGTTATACCTATTGAATGTGGACTCTCCAATCACAACTAAATATTGGGAAGATGTTCAAGATATAACAGATGATTTGGAAGAAGCTCAGCCGATTGTGGAACCTAATTTTTAGGAAAATCAACTAAAAATATCTATTTATGCCTTAGAAGGAGTCACCACCCTACAAACAATGTGAGTTAGTGGTTATTCAATAAATTCCCTCTCATAATACTCATTAATATTGGTAGCACTCATAACTTCATTAACCCTCGGATCAATAAATAGGCTGATTGTTTTATCTATCCTTGCTCTAACTTTGAAGTCATGATTGCCAATTGGGGCGCATTACCTTAAAAATGGAATTTTCACAATGTGCATATCTCTATTGGATATCATAACTTGTACTCTAACATGTTTGCCTTTCCTTTAGGTGGATGTGATGTTATTTTTGGATCCCAATGGTTATGCACACTTGGACCCATTTTATGGGAATTTGTTGAACTTTGGATGAAATTTTTAGACAATGGGTAAAAACACACATTGAAAGGCCAATGATTGGGGTCTATCAACATCATAAGTTCACATCACATGAAAAATCTTCTTAAGAATAATTTACATGGCATCATTGTCCAGCTCTATCTAATTCAAATACAACCATCAAATGTCTCTATTACTCCTTCTGATCTACAAAGAGTTTTGCATAAGTATGCATGTGTCTTTTCTAAACTAGTGGTATTGCCACCTTCATAGCTAGAGGACTATCATATTTAGATCCTTCCTAGAAGCATTCTTCCTAACATCAGGCACTATCTCTACCTGTTTTGACAAAATATTTAGATCAATATGCTCATTTGAGACTTATTGAAGCAAGGCATTATTTTCCCTAGTACCAACCCCTATTCTCTCCTTGTTTATAAAAAAGATGGGTGTAGACACCAAAATTGTGTCGACTCCCCTTGGTCCCTTGCACACTTCATTAATTTAAAATAAATTACTTATTTTAAATTAATGACATCACGCTAAACACCTCACCTTGGATACCTCGCCCTTAGACCATTTATCACCCTATGACTAAGTCCTTCAAATCATAATTACCTAAGACCTATTCCAACTCTCTCACTAACCCTCATGCCTAATAAATCTATCTTTGGACCATTCACCAATGATAACTAAACTTGGTAGCTGGACGAATGGGCAAAAGGCTAAAAATAGCCTTTTTACCCATTCTCTAGCCACCGATGTCGGTCAACAGTCAGTCGACACCGGCGGGATCACCGATGTCAGTTACTTAAAACTAAATTCTAACCTCGACTGGGGCCCTGAATGCTAATTCTCCTATGCCTAAAATTTGAATTCTCTCACCCCTAACGCTTTGAGACTAAGCACCAGAGTTCTATCATCGCTCTCCAGGCTATAGAAACTCTATAGAATTCACTCCAGACATTAGATTGGAAGGTTGTACGAAGTCTTCTACATCAGCCACATCGGGAACAAGCGTTCTACACTTCTGGTTCTCCAATAAATAGAGCTAAGTATTCTTCTATTTCATTTTAGTATTTTGGAAGCATTGGTAATTAGTTTCCATTGAATATTCCTGAGTATTATTGAGAGACAACCTGACTTTCTTCTCGGAGAGGCTGAAGAGCCTTCCTCTCATTATTATTCTCTTTCCACCCCTGTCTTCTATCTTTGCCCCCTTTCAGACCCTATTCACTATCTTGCAACCCTACACAGAGCCTTAAACTCCCAGACTCCTCTGTTGACCATAGACATAAACCTGACACCCATCCAAAAGCCCATTGTCCCTACCGACGTCGGTAGCATAACCGATGTCATCACATTGAACAACTGACGCTGATAGAACTACTGATGTCGACAACTGTGGAAGACTAACAACAAGAATCAGGTACGTGTTATCTATTTCTCTTTCTTTAAGTCTTTCATTATTTCTCTTTATCCGACATTCTTTTTATCAAATAGTGGACTGTCATCCTTGACGGATATTTACACTTCCTGGATCGAGCATGTGCTTGGCATTCCACCATATATCTATCTAACATTTTCTTTGTTTGAGTTTCTTTCTCTCTACAGGTGTCTTCCTCCACAGCCAAAGAGGAGCTCCTACAATGTCTGGATACGGTGCGCAACTTAATCTGGGTAACGTACAAACCCCTGACCCTTAAACCTTTAGTTTCTTGTTTCTTTTGAATATAAAAAGCAAAAGCGTAGAGAAACATTCTGGCATGCCTGGTGGGACACTGGAGTTTTCCTTGGGTTCATTTTCTTCTAAAAATCAAACTTTCATATAGTTGCATTAGGGAAAAATTCTCTTCTTGCATCCTTCCTCTTCTTTCTTTTTCTTTCAAAAGGAAACCATAAGCACAAGTTAAAAAGAACATCTCTCTTTTCTCTCTTGTCACTTTTTCCCTGCATCTTAGAGTAGTGAAATTCATACTCTTAACCTCTTCTCAATTGTTTGCATCTAAACAAAACATTTCAATTTGGGTTAAAAGTCTATTGCATTTCATTCCTACTTGAATGCATATTTATCCCTCACACTTAGTAATTAAAAATGCATTATGAATAAATCATAGTGCACATATGTTACACAACCTAATCACAAACACATCAAATTAAACATTTTAACATACTTGAGACAAGGCCCGACTAGGATTTCATCACCTAGCGGATACCTTACCCTTCCTGGCGATCCTACTTAGACTTCACTACCAAGGGGAGGACCCACTCTGTTCTCTGGCAGAGTATAAACTATAGGCAAAGTATATATTGGCTAAGCGGCCCATCTCGGCTCTAGGTTCGTGAAGTGAAGGGAGCAAGCCCCTAGCACCAGGCCACGTACGGAACCTAACATAGATTTTGAGCACCAAAACATAACCCAAAAGCAACCATAGACTTCCTCTTTAGGACCCATTCTAAAAGCCCAATTCCCAAACAAACTCTTCTAAGGCATAAGCCACCACAACTCTAAAATTTATTCCTAGGAATTTAACGTTTAGAGGTTGCTTGCCATCATCTATTTTTTTGACTATATCTGATTTTTTGAGCTAGTGAGGTCGCATTTTGAGATCCAAAAACAACTCAGAATTTCTCTTTTTTTTCAAAAATATCAGTTTTCTATGTTTCTATAAATACACAAACACCGACATCAGCTTTTCCACTGACGTCGATAGCTCATCTCGCCGACATCGGTTATACCACTGACCTCGGCAACTCTACATAATCGATATCGATTATTTAATCGATGTCGGTCACTGTCAAAAATATTTCTTTCAAAAAAACAAGTTCAAAACCTAACTTTTTGGCTGTTAAACACACATTATAGAACTCTGAGACTGGAATATACACTTTTTAAAACCTGAACAAATTTTACCTTGAATGGTTTTGACACGTAGTCAAGCTAAAACTCTTATTAACCATGCAAGGCAACAACCACTTCCACCTTCACCTTTCATAACAAGTCCTCTAATGGACTATCCTTCAGACACCAAGCGTACTCCAACCTCAAACCAACCACCTATTGTTCTCGTAGGGGATCAAGACTTCGAGAGATTCCTTGACCTCAATGTCAAGGCTCTCCAACACTACCTCACGAGAAGCCAAATGTGAGATCCTTTAAGTAACCCTGTTCTTGGGATGTCAACTTCCTTAGTTGAAATGGCAAATATATCAACAGCCTCTGTTACTCAACCCATGGTTACTCAGGCCATTGCCTCAACTAATGACCCAACCATCGCCAACGTTCAAGAGTTGGCCTCCCCTTCCATTTCTGGACCTACCTCCATTGGGGTTTCTGTACCCCCTCAACCACAAACAATTCTAACAAGTTCAACACCTTTTCAAAACTTGCTAGTTTCTATCCCACCCACTCTTGCACCCATAAATACAAGAGTAACTACCTATCCTCTAACTAGTGTTGCCACCATCCAACCTACTTTGGCAGCACCTAGTCAACTTGTGCCCCCCAACTCCATGGCACAAGTCCCCTTGACCTCAATGTCAGTCCCTATGACGAATTACCAATATGTTCCACCTAACAAATGCAACCTAGCACGTCATATGCCCCTCCTAATGTCTTCTAGGTACCCTACAATCTAGGGGGTGCCCCTCCTACCAATCCATTAGCCGATCTAATCAAGATGCTGATGGATAAGATGTCCAACCTTGAGACATCTATTTCAGGTTCAAAGAATGTTCTTTCATATGAACAAATCTGTAATGAACCTATCCATCCTTCGGTCCCTATTCGAGCATATCCTAGCCAGTGGGAACTCCCAAAATTTACTCATTTTCAGCGTAAAGAGGACCCACAACAACATCTATAAGCGTTTAGACACACTTGTTACCTTATAGCACACGATGATGCATTATTACTACGCACATTCCCCATGTGACTTTCTGGCACCGCCCTTGATTGGTATGGTTCTATTACCAGTCATTCTCTTTTTACCTTCACTCAACTAGCTCAACTATTTCTTGACCACTTTTCAATCAACATCACTAAAAAGGTCTCCATCACAGACCTATATTCTATTAGACAATTCGATGATGAATCAATAGCTGATTTCATTGCTTGATGGAGATGTTTAATCAACCAACTCTCCTTTTATTTACCTCAACCCGAGCTCATTAAGCTCTTTTCACAAGCATGTGCCAAACACATCTCATCTACTTTACGGGTCCAAACATTCCATACATTTGATGAAGTTTTCACCATGGCTAGGAAGCTTGAACTCCGTGCTATCGAAGAAAACAAAGTCAAACTGCGTAGTAAAAATACTAATGCAAAATCAAATGACCCTTCATCCAAATCTTCTTCTTCCAATTCCAAATCCAAGGGATCAACAAATGTTGTGGTACTTAGATCATCTTCTTCTACCACAACTAACCAATTCGAACCCTCTACATCACAAAGCATTACACGACAATTCCAAAAATGATACGTATAGCGTCAATATACTCCAATAGGAGAATCATACGCTTCTATGTTGGATAAACTAGTAAAGTAGGGGGCCCTTAACCTCCTTCAAATTCAGCCACCACCTCAATTTGATCCCTTGCGAGCCATCCCAACATGGTATAGGGAGAATGACTTCTGCAATTATCATTGTGTCAAAGGTCATGACACAGATAATTGCAAAACCCTCAAGAACGTTATTCAAGACATGTTAGATAAAGGGGATCTTGTCTTGGATAACCCAAATGCGCTGGTTAACCAAAACTTAGATATCTTTAAGCAACCATTTCCTAACCATCCCTCAAGTCAGAATAACATTCAGACCATAGCTGATGACCTTCAAGAGCGCAATATACGCATGGTCGACATGGTGTCTATTCCTAACCAACCTCTCCCACAGTCTGAAGAGGTCAATCAACCTATTTGTCCACCATAGGTAGAAGAGCCTTCTTCTCCTATTTGTCCACCATAGGTAGACGAGCCTTCTTCTCCTATTTGTCCACCACATGTAGAAGAGCTTTCTTCTCCTATTTTTCCTCCACACCTGGAGGATAGTCCTCCGTCCAGCCCCCTTCTACATGTGGGAGAGTCTACTTTGACCTCTCTCATATTGGAGGACACTTTGACTATACCAGCACTGCTAGTTCCACCCTCATCCTTCCTATTACCCATGGAAGATCATACTTTTCCCGTTCTTCAACCATAAGTAGAAGGTATGATCATCCCTGCCCTTTATCCTCTTGAGGAGTCACATTCTCCAATTCCTTCTCCACCAAGAGAAGAACTTGTCTCTTCACCTACTTCGATCGAAGATGATCTAGTAATGGCTCTCTCATGCATTTGGCCTGAGATCGCTGCATCTAACACATTTCTGATCTCACAACCACCCACATCTTCTAAAAAACCAAAGCCTCATCTAACATCTTCAAAACCATTCTCTCGATTGGTTGAGAACTTAGGATTTCTCCATTCAAGGAACTTAGAGCATGAGGCATTGTGGGAGCAACTTAAAGCTCCTTATCTTACACATCTCATTTCATCTCGTACTACCGACCCATCTGTGACAAATTGTATCAAAGTCTCTAATGAAGATTAGGCTTCTACTTCTAAAACCTCAAAATATCAACCATCCACATCTAAACCTAAACATCCATAGGCATCCACCATGCCGAAATAGGTTAAATCTCTCAGTGTTTACCCCATGTCAAACGTCACTCACCCACAACTGAAGGTAGATTTGAACCTCGCCCCCATAGTAGTGGTCCTCACACTGTATTAAAGAAGGGTACTAAACCATGTCAGAGAACTCCTCCCCCACCATCACCATTGCCTTCTATTTTGGGCCCACACCCTTCTACCTTAATAAGAGTGCTTCCTACTCCAACATCTAATAAAAAAAATTGCCTCCGTTACTACCTTTACCCATCAAAAAATTACTTCTTCCAAAAAACTTGGCACCTCCCACCCAAAAAGTGTCATCTACACGAGTAGCCACACCACCAACTAAAAAGGTGGTATGAAAAACTCCCTCAACGACTCTTATAAAACAGAAGTTGTCATCATCTACTACAACAACAAGCGTAGACCCATTAGCGGGTTCCTATGCTTTTTTGCTCCATCGATTGTTACAATCCTCTAACATCACTCTCCCACCTATTAAACGATTTCAACCTCTCAGATCAAAACCATTATGGTTTGATGACACCCAAATTTGCCTATATCATCACACACCTAGACATGACACTGAAAATTATTGTGCCCTTAACGTTGTCATTCACCAATACATGGAAAAAGACACCCTTCTTGTGGAAGATTCTTTCGATAGACCTTCGACACCTTTCCATACCTCTCAAACCTCCTCACCTTCATCAGAATCCCATCATCAGACTATGGTCCCTTTACCTCCTTCCTCCCCTTTATTTGAGATTAACACCATTAATGTGGCCACCAAGTCACAAACATTAAAAGATAAAGGAAAAGAGAAGGTTTCTATTCCTTGGAAATACCCATTTGTCAAACCTTCTCAACCACTAAAACCTAAGATTTCAATCTTGGGCACATCCCATCCAACATCTTCAGAGCTAATTTGTGATTCCATGGTGAAACAACTTTACCAAACCCCTGTGAAGATGTCCTTATATGACCTAATACAAAGCTCTCCACAACATCACCAAGCTTTAATCAAAGCTTTACACACAGTAGAGGTCCAACCCGAATACCCCCAACCATTGGCAGCTTTAGTCCAATCATTGCCCACCATCGCCTCCATTACCTTTAGTGATTCTGAGATTCCTACCTCTAACCTGGAAGATCAGGATGCTGCCCTTTTTTATCATAGCTTATGTTGATCAAACTCGCATTAAGCAGGTTATGATTGATGGGGGTGCTTGCATAATATCATTTCCACCCACGCGTATGACCAACTAGCCCTCCCAAAGAATTACATGTCAAAAATTGACGTGATTCTCCATTCCTTCAACGATTCCACCACCACTACCATTGGCACCGTCATCTTACATATTTGTGTTGGCCCATGAACAGTCCCAGAACTCTTCTACATCATTGAGGGGGAGTTCCAATACAAGATGTTGTTGGGACGACCTTGGATTCGTGCCATGACCTGTGTCTCTTTGACACTACATCATTGTGTCAAATTAGAACATGAGGGTCAAGTTCACGTCATTCCTGCTGACCCTTCCCCTTTCAAAACATGTAACACAACTTATCGACCCAATGATGTTCTCATCCCTTTGAAAACATCGACCCAAACACAACCTCCACCTGTGAAAGCCTCAATGAGTTCACAAATAATGGTTATACCTACTCCTCCTCCTCAAGTGACTACAAAAGATCTTATGGAAGATACCTTCCAACAGCTATCACTTGGGGAGTATCATTTTCTTACCCTGGACATGTTCCAAACTCCTTAAGAATATGGACAACTTCATCACAACCCAAATTATGACCATCACATCGGAATGGTCGTCTCATATGGTCCTAATCTTCAAACTAATCTCATCTATGGAGGGCTAAATCAAGATCCTACTGATGGGAATCCTCTTTCATCACCCCAATTATTCACATCTGATTTCTCCTTTCTTGGCAACCCAAACTTTGCTCACACCTATCTTTATAGGTGTGCGTGGAAAGGCTTTGGCTTCGAGCACTACGAACAAGGCTCCCACCAACCCGTTGAGCCTCCAAACAATGAGGTAATAAAAAATGCCAAGAAATGACATGGCCTGGGTTTTGAAGAACCTACAGAAACCTCTAAAAATCCTTGCCATGAAACTATCATAGAACAATATCCTCCAACCTTGCCTATTCACCCATCCTCACCTATGGAGTCAGTGGTCTCCATCCCTCCTAGTTTTTTTTTGCATAAACACCATTCACTTAGAACCCCTAGACTATCAACTAGGTGGGGCATCAAGGTCCCTTCCTCTTGTTTATCCAGACATGATAGATGATGAATCTTCTACCATCAACACCATCCAATGTGTGTATGATGATGCCATACTCACCTACATGGGTGCAGACGACTCCTTCATTCAACGATCTCTTCCTTCAAAAACATAGGTTATGTTAAATGAATCAACTATTGACATTAATATCCCATCTTTTGATGTTCCTCACATTTTAAATATTGGTCAATCTTTAGATGCCCAGGAACAAATTGACTATACCAAATTCCTTGCAGATCATAGCAAAGCTTTTGCTTGATCTTATAGCGATATGCCTGGTATCGACCCTAACATTGTCATTCATAACATTGTCACAAACACAGAGGCTAAGCCTATCAAGCAAAAGCTTCACAAAATGCATCCTCGTGTTGCACTCATTGTCAAAGAGGAGCTTCAACGTCTTCTCTCCGTTTCATTTATCCAACCCATTGATTATCCATAATGGGTGTCAAACATCATCCCTATCACAAAAGTGACTAGGGGAATCTGAATTTGTACCGATTATCAGGATCTCAACCTAGCTTGCCCAAAAGACAACTTTCCTTTACCTAACATCGACCAACTTGTTGATCTTACGGCTGGTCATGAGATGCTATCACTCATGGATGGGTTTTCAGGATATAATCAAATCTTGATTGCACCAAAAGATCAACATAAAACAACTTTTATCACCCCCTGGGGGATGTTTTGCTATAGGACCATGCCTTTTGGTCTTAAAAATGCAGGTGCCACATATCAACGCGCCATGACCTATATTTTTCATGATCTCCTCCATAAAATCATGGAGGATTATGTGGATGACCTGCTTGGGAAATCCAAACTCCTTCATGACCATTTAAATATTCTCAAAATCATATTCACTCGCCTCTTCCAATACAATGTTTGACTAAACCCCAAGAAATGTGTCTTTGGGGTTCTCTTAGGGAAGCTATTAGGCTTCATCATTTCTCTTCATGGCATTGAGATTGATCCCGCTAAGATTTGAGCTATACTCGAGATGCCACCACCTACCAATCTAAAACAACTTCGCAGCCTGCAAGGGAAGCTTCAATCCATCCATTCATCACTTTATCTCATAGCTATCTGATCGATGTCAACCCTTCCATCACCTCCTCAAGAAAGATGTCTCCTTCAATTGGGACAAGGATTACTAAGAGGCTTTTGAGGCTCTTAAATGTTATCTTGTCTCTCCACCAGTCCTTATTCCACCTAAAGATGACCAACCTTTCTATCTTTACATCTCAGCAACAAATCATTCTTTAGGTGCCATGATCGTGCATTGTGATGAACAACATCATGAGCAAGTGGTTTATTATATAAGCCAAACTCTCATTGATTATGAAACTCAGTATTCTCATACTGAAAAAATTTGTTTGGCATTAGTCTTTGCCACTACCAAACTCTGTCATTATCTCCTTAATCATAAAACTTACATCATCACTCATATTGACCCTCTCAAATACATGCATTCCAAGCCATACCAAAACCAACGTATGGCTCATTGGCTCATGCTTCTTGCTGAGTTCGATTTGGAATTCATCCAAAAAAAATATATAAATGGGAAAATAATCGATGACCAACTAGCGGATGCCCCTCTACCTGACAACCAACCCTCTCATTGTGAATTCCCCGATGAATCTATCGCCACACTTTCCATTGATGAAATATTCTATCAAATGACAATGTTCTTTGATGGATCCAAATGTCAACTCAGTGGGGGTGCGAGGGTCATTCTCATTCCTCACAAGGGTGAGCCCATGCCTCTCTCTTTTAAACTTGACTTTGAATGTACCAATAATATGGCTGAATATGAAGCCTTAATTTGGGACTTCAAACTACCATTTCCTTAGGCATCAAGACAATCAACATCTTTGGCGACTCACAACTAGTCGTTAATTAGATTAACGGTTCATACCTTTGCAAAAATGAAGTTTTGTAATGGTATAAACACCGTGTTGACACATTACTAGAGTCTTTTGACCATTATCTCTTGTAAATTGTTCCTCGCTCTACGAATAAGTTTGACAACACTATGGCCTCTCTCGCCTCACATATACCATCTTCATCTTCTTCTTTGAGAATTTATGTCATGGTACATCGTTTGGCGTTGCCTTCATATATTTCCACTGACATCAACTTTGTCAGTAATATCGACTCTAGTCCACACGATGTTTGGTATAAACAACTTGTTGACTACTTTACTTTTTCTATGATTCCTCCTGATCTCTCTAGCAATGCACAGCAGGCTTTTATCAAGAGTATTGCTCGATATACCATGCTATGGGGTCTTCTCTACAAAAGAGGTTTCGATGGCCTCCTTATTCAATGTCTAACCTCCACTGAAACATCTCATGCCATTAAATAAGTTCATGATGGGATTTGTGGAAGACATTTCAGTGGT
This sequence comes from Torreya grandis, assembly GCA_037957365.1. NCBI lineage: Eukaryota > Viridiplantae > Streptophyta > Pinopsida > Cupressales > Taxaceae > Torreya > Torreya grandis. The sequence goes on along the minus strand of JARHVA010008528.1, from coordinate 331,139 downwards.
AACTCAGTTGCAAAACGCATCCTTCACCTGGGCTATTATTGGCCCACTCTTCACCAAGACTGCAGTGACTATGTTTGGTATTGTATCAAATGCCAACAACACGCTAACTTACTTCATGTCCCTAGCCACGCTTTACAAGTTGCTAAGGATGTCTGGCCCTTTTTACAATGGGGCTTAAATCTAATCAGCTAGATTAACCCTCATTCATCTCTCTGACATCAGTTTATTATCACCGTGATTGAATATTTCACTAAATGGGTGGAAGTTGTTCCCCTCATCTCCACTAAAGCTGATAAAATCATCGACTTCATCAACAACAACACCATCTATCATTTCAGTGTACCTCACAAAATCATCACCGATAATGGCAAATCTTTCAAAAATAAAACCGTCCAAAAACTTTGCGACTCTTTTGGCATCAAACTCAGCTTCTCCTTGCCTTATTACCCACAAGCCAATGGACAGGCAGAGGCTTCTAACAAAATCTTAACCAAAATCCTAATGAAGGTGGTCAACGACATTGGAAGGGATTGGCACATTCACATTCCCTTCGCTTTGTGGGCCTACCGCACTAGCATCCGAACCCCTACGAGTGCTACACCTTTCTCTTTAGTATATGGAACTGAGGCCGTCTTGCCTCTTAAAGTACAAATACCATCTCTACACATCTCTTTGCATGACATACTTTCTAACGATGACTTTCATCAAGATCGATTAGCTCAACTCGAGTTACTTGACGAACGTCGTCTTGCCACTCTTAATCATCTTCATATCTACCACAATTGCATCAAACATGCCTATAACAAAAATTTGAAAGAGCGAGATTTCAAAATTGGGGATCTCATCCTTAAAGAAAACCAACATGTGACCAATATGGAAAGAAGTAAATGAGGCAAGTTTGCTCCTAATTGGCTCGAACCTTATATCATAATACACAAGTATGGATCAGGGACTTATCGTCTATCTTCTCTTGAAGGCCAGCTAGAACCTGAGCCCCTTAATGCCTTACATTTGCGACCATTCTACTATTAATCAAGTACTCATTCACTTGATATTTAACTTGAGCTCGTCTCTTGAGCAACCCCTGTCATCCTAATTCCTATTCCTTTCGACCCTTTTTACCCATAGACATTAGTTAATCCTTTTTGCATTCATGTTGTGTCCTACTAAAAGGGAAACCCGTAAACCTCTATAGGCTATTATATGACTAAAAATTAAGTCAACAAAATATATAAAACTAGGATGCCTAACAAAAGGTCATAAACTATAAATGTAGACTGCTCCCTTGAAGGGCAGTTGCATTATTGCTATAATTAATAGACTGCTCCCTTGAAGGACAGCTATTCAAAGACATTCAACCATACAAAGCAAAATATAGACCACTCCCTTGAAGGATGGCTATGCCCAAATTTTGTTACAAACAACATTCTCTCAGAAGCTTATCGCATCGATCAGCTTCACATATGACCACAAAACAAAACAACATCCCCATGTAGACTTCCCACATTGATTAGTCTAACAAAAAAAAAGGAAATTGACTGACAAACTATTAAGTCATGGACTTGCCTATAGTCGTTCTCAGGGTCACCTATAAAAGGGGCAAAGTTATCCTTGCTAAAAAGGGTTACGCTGTCCTCACATCTCACATAATCAAACCTATTACCCCAACATACCCAAGAGATTTTGAGCTCACTTAACATCAAGTGATTTGAATACTTCTTTAACACAAACAATGGTCAATGACGTAATGCATGAACGAGGCTTTTATTTGCAACAACCCCATCTATGTTATCATTATGGTCCTTGTCAATGAAAGAGCCATATGCCTTTCACTTCTTACATACCTTTGTCACATACAACCAAATCATTTTCTGAACTAAACCAAACCAAACCAAAACATTTTCTAACCATTAACATAACCTCATGATTTATTTAATGCAAATATCAATTTGTGTTATTTATCATAGCCCATTCACATTAGTTTCTATGGAAAACAATACACATGGAAACTAACAACCAAACACAATTTATGTCAAACATATATCATCACCAATACGAAAAGTACTGAAGCATAAATAAACACATTTCATTTTTAGCATACATCCATCACCAATATGGAAAATTTCTAGGGATGAAAAACCACATCACCTATGTTATAGAATACACCATCACATAATATGGAAAAGGCTGTAACATCATCATACACTCATCATTTCAAGCATGTACCATTAGACATATGGGAAGTGCTAAACCATTAACATGACCAAACCAATTATTGACCTCTTTGACTCTATCTTCCCTTTTGGGGAGAACTACATTGGCCCGAGGCCCTTCAGACAGGGGCTATGTAGGCAGCACTCAGTTGACATGGGGTCTTCTGAGGTTAGCTCAGCCATTCCTTCGTCCATCCATCTAATGGACCAATTATCTATACCAACCCAAAATCATGACCAAACAACCAGCCCTGACACTGAATGAGTTACCTAGACTTCTCATAGGGCACATTGGAGATCACATACATCTCCCCATCCACAACACACACCACTTGAGATGACTTATATCTCGACCAATAACCTTGGAGATCGCGACTATCTCCTCAGACCATGACCATTTTCAAGACAACTTTGCCTTAGTTGTTTTGATTGCATATATGCTACCTCACGAATAGTTAGCAAAATTGTACGCACACCACATTACGACCCTCACAAGTATTGGATCGCGCCCAAGTTGATCCCAACTACTTGTGACATTTTTGTGTTTTCTAGGAGCACTTCCTAAGCCCAAGATACTTGGAACATGATGACCATTGGAGCTACAGCTTTGATCGAATAACCCAATCAGCTTTGACTAAATACTGGGGACCGGTTATTTCAATTTTATCACTCCTCGACCTTGCCTGCGACAATTTGACCTGACCATCACATGAAGTGGTATGCGCACAATCTCAAATATTGTAGCGTTCACACTCCAACTTCACCATACCCATCCACTGCCTATCAAATTAGCACTCGATTTTGGGTTCCCTTCTCTCAATTCCTGCTTTGAGGTGGAATACCTCATTATCATACTTGGGGAAACCTACACCTTATCCCATACCTAGGGCAACTTACTCCTATTTTTGTCTTGCACTTCATCAGAACAACCAACAAGACAAAAAGGGGCAAATGTAGACACCAAAATTGTGTCGACTCCCCTTGGTTCCTTGCACACTTCATTAATTTAAAATAAATTACTTATTTTATATTAATGAAATCACCCTAGACACCTCACCTTGGATACCTCACCCTTAGACCATTTATCACCCTATGACTAAGTCCTTCAAATCATAATTACCTAAGACCTATTCCAACTTTCTCACTAACCCTCACGCCTAATAAATTCGTCTTTGGACCGTTCACCAACGACAACTGAACTTGGTAGCTGGAGGAATGGGCAAAAGGCTAAAAATAGCCTTTTCACCCATTCTCTAACTGCCGATGTCGGTCAACAGTTGGCCAACCCCAGTGGGATTGCCGACGTCGGTTACTTAAAACTAAATTCTAACCTCGGCTAGGGCCTCGAATGCTAATTCTCTTGCTCCCAGAATATAAATTATCTCACCCCCAATGCTTTGAGACTAAGCACCAGAGTTCTATCATCACTCTCCAGGATATAAAAACTCTGTAGAATTCACTCCAGACATTGGATTGGAAGGTTGTATGAGTCTTCTACATCAGCCGGATTGGGAACAAGCATTCTACACCTCTGGTTCTCCACTAAGCAGAGCTAAGTATTCTTTTATTTCATGTCAGTATTTTAGAAGCATTGGTAATTAGTTTCCATTGAATATTCTTGAGTACTGTTGAGAGACAACATGACTTTCTTCTCAGAGAGGCTGAAGAGCCTTCCTCTCATTCTTATTCTCTTTCCACCCCTATCCTCTATCTTTACCCCCTTTCAGACCCTATTCACTATCTTGCAACCCAGTACAGAGCCTTAAACTCCCAGACTCCTCTATCAACCACAGACATAAACCTGACACCCATCCAAAAACCCATTACCCCTACCAACATCGACAGCATAACCAACGTCGGCACATTGACCAACTGATGCTGGTAGAACTACCAACGTCGGTGATTGTGGAAGACTGACAGCAAGAATCAGGTATGCATTATCTATTTATATTTATTTAAGTCTTTCATTATTTCTCTTTATCTGACACTCTTTTTATCAAATAGTGGACTGTCATCCCTGACGGAGCTTTACATTTCTGGGATCGAGCATGTGCTTGGCAGTCCACCATATATCTATCTAACATTTTCTTTGTTTGAGTTTTTTTCTCTCTACAGGTGTCTTCCTCCATAGCCAAAGAGGAGCTCCTACAACATCTGGATATGGTACACAACTTAATCTGGGTAACATACAAACCCCTGACCCTTAAACCTTTAGTTTCTTGTTTCTTCTAAATATAAAAAGCAAAAGCGTAGAGAAACAATGGGTCATGGTGCCTCTACATTGACTTCTGTCCACTTAATCACATCACAATCAAGGATAAATTCCCAATCCTTATTATTGATGAACTTTTTGATTAACTTCATAGTGCTCATTTTTATCCAAGTTGGATCTCTACTCTGGATATCACTAGATTCAATGTCATGAGGATGATATTCCTAAGCTAACATTTTTCACACATAATGGCCACTATGAATTTATAGTCATGCCCTTTGGCCTCACTAATACTCCAAAATTTTAAGCATTGATGAATAAAATATTCTAGCCCTACCTATGTAAATTCATTATGGTCTTCTTTGATCATATCCTCATTTATATTAAAAAATGATCTAAGCATCTCCAACATATAGAACTCATACTATAACATCTCTATGACCATCATCTTTGTGTAAAATAATCCAAGTGTGATTTTAGCCAAGACAAAGTGGATTATCTTGGGCATATTATTTCAGCCCAAGGGGTTCAAATGGATTCTAAAAAAATAGCTACCATGACAAATTGGCCTCATCCTTAGACACTCAACAACCTCCATGGTTTTTTGGGGTTGACTGGATACTATTGCAAGTTGGTCAAGGATTACAAGAAGATTGTAGATCCACTAACATATATGTTTAACAAAGATGCTTTTACATGGACATAATCTATTGAGTGTGCATTTGAAGCATTAAAACAAGTGATGTGTACTACACCTATTCTATCTATGCTAGATTTTTCCAGGACCTTCACTATCAAGTGTGATGCTTGTAGAAATAGACATGGTGATGTTCTCCTCCAAGAAATATTCCCCATTACATTCACTAGAAAATCCCTTTCTATAAATAATTTAGTACTCTCTACTTATGAGAAGGAAATGATGGCCATTTTACATGCAATATAGAAGTGGCAGGCATACCTACAAGGGAATCACATCAAATATGATCACCAGAGTCTGAAATATTTACTAGAACAATGGGTCTCCACCCCATCCCAATAGAAATGGGTCAAAAAACTCATGTGTTATGACTATGAGATCACTTACAATAAGGGTAAGGACAATATTGTGGATGATGCTTTGTCTCACACATTTATGGACCAAACATCCCTTTCAACCATTTATATGCCTATTATAAAATGGTTGGGTGTTGTACAATAGGAATATGTTGATGCCTCCTCATTATCTCAAATCATTAAACATTTGGCTACTAATACCTCTATTTTACTACATTATTCTTGGTATGGTACTTCTTTGTGATATAAGGGTCATCTGGTACTTCCCTAGAACATAAATCTTTAGTAGGATATATTGTATGAACTCCATGCTTCTCCATCTAAAGGGAACTTAGGGTTTCTTAAAACTTATGAGTGAGCATGATGCAACTTCTTTTGGAATGGAATGAAAAAGGAAATTCATCAAATGGTGTTTGAATGTGATATTTGTCTATGCAACAAGGGTGAAACAACACTCATCTCTAGGTTTCTCAAACCCTTGCCCATTCTTGCCAAGATTTGGACTGATATTTCTATGGATTTCATTGAGGGGATACCTAAATCTAGAGGGAAAATAGTGATCTTGGTTATGGTTGATTACCTCTCCAAATATAATCATTTTTGTGTCCTCAACCATCCATATACTGCGTTCACAATCCCACAAATTTTCTTGGACCAATATTTTCATCTTCATGGCATTCTTTCATCCATTATCTCAGATCATGATGCAACCTTCACCAACCATTTTTGGATGTAATTATTTCACCTCATCAAAACCCAACTAAAAAATATTTGTGTATCATCCCTAAATAGATGGGTAGACTAAAATTATCAGCAAATGTTTGGAAAATTTTCTTTATTGCTTCACCTTAGAACAACAACATCAGTGGAAAAAGTGGCTTCCTTTTGTGAATGTTCTACCACACTTCAATGAAAATGACTCCATATGAAGTAATCTATGGTTAAGCACCACTAGTTTTCCTTCCATACACCTCCAGTAGTTCATTAGTTCAAGCAATCGACATGATTCTTTGAACCTAGGATTAGATCTTTAGCACCCTATGAGACAAACTTCATATGGCACAAAATCAAATGAAACAACATGCTGATCAACACCATTCTAAGTGCAGTTTTCAAGTAGGTGATATAATATTTCTTTGCTTTCAGGCATACAATAAATCCTCCCTAATACTCAAAGGGTTTCATAAGATGGCTCCCAAGTTCTATGGGCCCTATAAGGTTATCTATAAGATTGGGTTGGTTGCTTATAAGTTGGAGATCCCAACTTCTTCCTGAGTTCACCCAGTATTTCATGTCTCTTTTTTAAAAAATGTTCTTGGTACAGACATCAAAGTGTAGACTATTTTACTAGAACTTGATAATGAAGGTTCCATCCTTATTGAGCTAGAGGCAATCTTGTAAATTTGCACACATTGATTTCACTCCCACTCTATGATAAAGGTTTTAATTTATTGGCACAAAATTCAACTAGAGGATGCAACATGGGAACCACTATTTTAGATTCAACACCAATTATCACATCTAAATCTTTGAGGATAGATATTTTTCTAGGAGGGATGTGATGTTAGGAACCCATTCTACCCCTTCTCTTTATTTTGTTAGTGTAATAGTTATTATGGATGCATATACTTTGTTACTCATCCTATGATCATTTTTTTTATCCCACATTCATGGAAAGTAGTAGTTTCTTAGATTAGACTTAGTATATGAGTAAGTGTTGAGGCAAAGGAAAGCATCCACAAATTTATTATATTCAGCTTGCTCAATGTAGGTTTCCCCCTTGAAGAGGCCAATGATTATGTAATTCATCCATTGTAATTCAGTTATGCATATTTGAATTAATATATTGCTAGTTTTCATTGTTTATTTTCATGTATTTGCAATTATCTACTAACTTGTTTAGGAAGGATCCTCTCAATATATCCTAGATAAGTTTGGTGGATGTAGCCCATTCTAGGTGAACCACATTAAATCTAGCATCTCTTTTTATGTGCATGTTTATGTTTATTTTCAAAATGATTGATTAATTTGTTTCATAGTTTTTCTTGTATGCAATTTGAGGATAGATATAGGTTTTAATTTATTCTAACAAATGAGAATAAAGTTAATATTTTTTAATTATATTAAAAAAACATTGATAATTGCATACCTTGTTGTTAAATATGCCCTAAATATCTCTATTGTAATTGAAAACTTTGAGGTTATTATAGGGAAAATTTTGAGGAATATTTTGAAGACAGTGTAAAAATAACATAAATCAAATAAAACACTACAACTATAATGTATAATTAAATTATTAATAATGGGAAATGTTGTCACAAAATCTTGCACCCTAGATGTGGGTGTTTAATCCTCTTCCAGATTTGGGTAACATGGGAACACTTTTAGGTATGTGGGTGCACCTATGGTGGAAGTGAGCCTCTAGATTTAAAGGGTTAGCTCCCTAAATATATCTTGAAAAGCTTATCACCTATCCAATGTTTTTTTGTGAGGAAAAGAGTTATAATTTTCATGAACTAAACCTATTCTTGGGGTTGATACACCAAGATGTTTTCCACATGACCATCATACTTTATTCATTAAGAATCAAGGCATACAAACTAGTTTTTAAGTCCTACAACGTGTCTAACATGAGTGTTTCAATATAGAGGTGAAATGAGGAAAGAAACATAAGGAAAATGAACCAAAGGTCAGATTTCACACTCCAAGGATAATCATACAATTGAAAATAGCCTAACACATTTTAATACACTCTATATGACCTATTAGAATGGGAACTCTTACACAAACATGAAAGGATAAAGGAAGAAAGGATAAAAAAATATCACTTTGCATCACCATACATCACTTGAACACTTAAAAAATTATTCAAGAACTCAAAACCAGATTTATATTAATGTTAAAATGCAAAATATTACATCATTCTAGTATGGTTTTGCCATACATGGTGTGGTATTACATTACAAAGGGCAAAATGGCAGCTACTTATAGGACTTGAGAGATAAGTGGGAAAAGAGAAGTCCAAAGGTCACTAGGACACTTTTCATGCTAAGAGGAGTTACATATGAAGTATAATGAAGTATGAGATAGACCAGGCAAGGTATAATAAGACAAATGGACCTCCAAGTTATGAAACCCATGATATGTGGCATAAGACTCAACATTCTACATAATAACAATTCCTTCATCAATTAGCCCCTTTCGAACATTCCATAACTAACTAGGGATATATCTCATTATTTCACTAAGAGGGAGGGTTTGTAGACATGCTTCCCCATGCAATAATTATATCGATAATAATGTATATTCTTTTAGAAGTGAGTCATCATTGCCTACAGTCAAAGAAACTCCTCTTTCAATCACCCCTCACACTTGGCCTCAAAATTGGGCTTAGTTTTTCATGAAAATATGTAGAAGGGGGTGAATGACACTTGGAAATACCCTCCATGGCCTTAGATTTATCAATTAAACCTCAAATGGGCTCCCACTTGAAGTGTTTGCACTTCTTATTATCTTACTTACCTTTCCAGTTTGACTGGCTGAGATGAAGGCACATGTAGAAATACTTAGGAGAATTTTTTTATTTATGTAATTGTCATGGTGAGTTTTTCCAAGTCCTAAAATTTCTTCCAAAGTTGGTTTCATCAATTGAAAGCTTATAGAACTTGTAAAACACTCAAAATTATCAAACAAAGACAATTTACCTCTTATTCGTACAAGTAGGAACACCTCAAGTGGATGGGAAGGATATCTAGAGAGTCTCTTACAAGGTCACATCCTTTTCACTCCCATTCCATCTCATATGGATAACACTCTATCTTTATTTTCCCAGTCAGGTATTTATTTAGGGTTTTGTAGGGTTTTAGGTTCATTTTGATCTTAAGATTTGTTCATAGAGATGTGATGTTGGATTTGCAAAAAAATTAGACAAGATCAACTCTATTGACCCATGTCAACTTCACAAAACTCTTTGGATCTCCATGCACACTCTCTAAGAAGATGTGAGTCTTCAAAGTTACCCTATCAATCTTGTTTCCTCATTTTGTAGAGGCCTAATGTTGTCCTTAAGATAAAAGTGCCTTTCTTATGGAATTTTATAAATATTATAAGCTTATAAACATCTTAAATTTACTCATAAAAATTATATAATCCATTTCAGTTCTTACCTAATGTTAGAAATGAAACTGACCTACCATTTGGGCTTTAGGCCTAAACCATGACTAATAAGCTTGTCTACATCTTTGAAGGTCTAGACCACCCTATTAATATTATTCCTTATATTAAAGTTTTCTCATGTTTTTTAGGTGTAATTAAATTTACCACACCTGCTTTCAAGGTCTAATCAGCTCCTAGTTCACATGATCATCTTTTTCCTCAAAACTTGTAGGGTTTGTACTCTAGGGAAGTACCCTCTATCCGGGACAAAACAAATGATACTTCCCATATTTATTAAGACAAAATAAATGTTAGAGTAGCTTATATAAGTTATATAGACACTATGTGAAGAGTTTAAACCCATTAATATACCATTATACCCCTTAATTCCTTCAAGACCCAAGACAGACTATGGAGAAGGGTACTATGTGCAGGGTTTAGGATATAGATTGTGTGTTACATCATTAGAGTCCTTTATCCATTTTATATCCATAATGAGATATTATTTAGGTGTTATTACTTATCTTGGAGTCTCTTTTCATCATGTAAATCACTATACTTCCTTCAAACTCTACTTTTTTCACTCTTTATCTAGATTGGCCTAGACTAAGGTCATATAACTATAGCTATGTTCCTCCTCCTTGTATGTGGTCCTACATGATTTAAGCTTGAAGGAAATTATTATATGCCTAATAATAATATATTAAGGTCATTATAATTTTTTTATAACCCATTTATATCATACTTATGCATTGCTAACATTCACAGCCCCCAAACTTTCTCATTATTCATCACAATCAACCATAGTCAGTTGCGTTAAGAGAAAAGAACACATAGGTGTACATTTTAACATATTGATAACTATGAAATATGATAGATTACCCCTATAAGGTATTAGGATATGTTATTAAACTTTTAAATGTCTCTCATATATTCATTTTCCATGCTTAGGCTTGAGTCATGGACTGTATATACCTACAATCAGCTATAGGTGGTCTTTTTGGACCAAAATATACATTAAGGTGTACCTACTAAGCCAAAATACCTAGTAATCCAACTCAAGTTTGATATTATTTGGAACCTAATTTCCTTATCCACTCAAAAATGTCACCCAACATGAAAATGTGCTTCCATATTACAACTTTGGGGGTTGAGGTCATTTTTACTTCAAATTCTATAGATGTCACTGTCTAAACTCAGTATTCAAAGGTACATCTTTGGGCCATTCAAAAACTACCTTCCACTAATAATATACCCTCTAATTTTTTTAAAAATTTTCCATTATATTGGGGATAAAATATATGCACATTTATTTAAATCTAAACTCTTGGTAACCTTACCATATGATATCAACAAAATGGCAAGGTGCTCTATTTTGTGCATTTAGAGAAATGGTCCTTGAACATAGTCTTTACCTTTGAAAGGTTCTTCACTCCTTTTTTGAAAAAATAAAAATTAAAGTATGACTATCATATTCTCCCCCACATCTATTTCAATCCATTAAAGTTTAACAACATGTTCTAATATACTCTAATCATCTTTTCCAAGTCTTTGCTAGTGCCACCTATAGGTGGACATTCCAATGTACATGCAGTGGATGAACCTATAGGCATTATGCATAGTTTGTGATATTATATGGGGTTTGGAATATTTAAAATGATCCAAATATACTCTTCTCATTATAGATGATCCTATCTAGTTTATATACTCACTCTCAATGTGATTGGTTCCCATGAGGGCACCTGTAGATGTACTTTGAGTTGCATATATGCAATAAGCATGAAATGGTAAATATACTCAAGGAATATGACTTCATGACAAATTTATATCCCATAAAATTATTCAAATGAAACATTATGATGCTTAAAATCTTGATACAATCTCCCACACCTCATTTTAATGTCTTATCTTCTTGTAGGCACATGTAGGTGTATCTCTATGTTGTGTGACTAAATTAACTATCACAGTCCTTATTTTATAAAGTGAAAATATTTTAATTTATTGTTACTACTATTATATATTTTTAAAAATATCATTAAATATTAAAATAAATTCATAAACATTATGAGGACATTTACACATCATGGTTGTGGTTGGAAATATGAGAATATTAATTGTGTACTCCATATGACTGTATTACTCATGATTGCAATTCTATGGAAGGTTTCCTTGGAGAGTGAGATTTTAATTAAATATGGTTAGGATAAAATTTTAAACATTTAAATCAACTTATTCTCACCTTATGATACCACTACAAGGCATGAAGATTCTGAAAATGATGGAAACCTGCTTGCAACACAGAATGGTGCCTTAATTTATAATTTGAGATATTTGGCCTATATAAACACTTTTAAACATTAAAAAAATAATTGGTAACATGAGTTAAATATTTACATGTCATATTTATTCAATTTAATTACATTTATTGTATGAACTTGTCCAAATAAGATTAAAACCTATAAGGTATGAGAAATAGTGATTAAAAAAACACAGTCAAGTTGTTAGAGATGGTTAATAAATAATATTACACCATTATATTAATTTAAAGAATTAAATTTAGGTTTAACAGGTGTAATATCACCCCCCAAAATCATTTGATTTATAATTTCTCCAACTAGCCACACCAACCAAAAACATATTGACTAGTTTCATGTTCATGGTGGAGCAATAGGAGAGAAGAATAGTTTTTGACTTTTTTTGGAATTTTAATATAATTTAAAGCATGGAATTGAGTCTTAGGGAGTTTATTAGTCATCCCAAAATGTTTTAAAATGTGTCACACTCCCTTGTAGGTCATACAAGTTCCAAACTCTTTCTTTTTTAGTTGTTTTCTTGATTTTCAGTTAGATAACCTAAATTTTTTTGATGGGATTGAAATTATTGATAGGAAATATGACATATTGGGAATTGGAAGGAAAAATTTAACACTTGAACACCTTGAAAACTATGCCTCTTACATATAAGACCCCAAAATGGTGACTCAAGTTGACACAAAACTTAATTAAACCATGACCAAGGAAAAAATGGCATTAAATTACATCATATGAACAAAAAAAGCCCCATGACACTATATTTTTTCCATATATAAGTTTTTTAATATAGGGGAGTTGACCCATTTTGAATTTTGGTCAAAATGGTCAACAAGAACAAGATGATAGTATTATTGGCAACATGAGAATAGATTTGAGTTTGCATTGGTGCAACTAGATTAGGTGGAGGCATAATAGAACTCCACATATTTTTTATCTAGTTAATGGATTAGGGAATTATTCCACATCTATATCTGATTCTCCAAAGGCCTCGAGGGTTGTTGACCTCTTATAGAAGTTTGTATTCTTGAAACTAGTTGTAGTATTCTTTTCTATAAAGAGGATATTATTAATTCAATCAAATAGAGTAAATTAAATAAATTTTAAATAATTTTAAAATGCAGTTGAAAACATTAATTTACCTTTTGTTTTGTAATTGAAAGAGAGTTGAGCTTAATCTTTTGTGAAGAGAAATTAGAATATTTGTGCTCTCCACTTATAATAGGTGAAATGCCTCATTGTACAAAGCAATAATATTATTGGTACATGTAAAAGTAAAATTATCAATGATAAGATCTAAATTTAAATCATTGATATTCTTGTTTAACAAATATAAAAACCAATCAAATTTTTGGTCACTCAGAGTATGCAGGATGTACACCATAGCCCAGATTAGAATGTCTAATGCTCTTCCCTATAATAAAATTCTATCCTAAAAGAATTCTATCATGGTTAGAAGAAAATGATTATTCATAGAATTTAAAATGAGGTCCTTGGATTTTTGATTCTAGACACCTATAATAAAAGGAAATATGTTATTAAGGATTTTTAGCAAAGGTAATTTTTCTTTAAAAAACTTTAAATGAAAATAATATTAATTTATTTAAGTATTATGAACCCTTAATCAATAGGTCAAAGTGAGACTCCATTTATTTCTTGTCTTGGTCTGTTAGTGAGGCATGGGTGATCATAGGGTTAACATCTATGTGGGGATCCCTGTTAATCAATGGATGGATTTGGGGCTGATCCAAATTTGGAAAACATGTGATTACACCTTGATGATGAACATGAAATCCACATGGTCATAGCTCCTAATCAAATAATTAGGTATAATGGTATTTATGACATATTGGAGCATATTAACAAGACCTTCTAAATCCTATTTCTCAACCTAGTTTGTGTATGTGTCTTATTTTTCCAGTAGTCAAAATATCTACATGTACATGAGGTTCTTGTATAGTATTTTCAATGAGGATGAGATTGGGGGAGCCATTGTGATACAAGTGTCCTTTATGAGGCCTCTACGAGGTGGTCTTTAGGAGGTCATAAGTTGTAATTTTCATTGTAAGGAATCGGGTCTCTAAGAGGTGGGAGTGGAGGTTTCAAGTTGCGAGATTGAAAAATGAAGTGGTCTAGCAGTATTTATTGAAGAACATGTCGGATAAAGTACCCTATTAGTGGGAATTAACAACCCAATGGAAAATGCCAACTCTTATATCATCTGACTATAACCATTAGCATCTAGTTGTAATTTCTAATTACTGGAAACAACTTTTTTTGGTCACTAATAATGTTGTCTCCCATCAACATACATTGTCATCTAATAACATAGATGGAATCCACCAAGAGATTTATCATTTGACAATAGAGATATCAAGTATCTATGGATCTTTTTGGGGTAGTTGCATGCTAACATGGCTTTCGCACCCTATAATGTTTTGGTTTATCAATTCACCTACTCATCTAAACACCATCCATTACCCTTTTTCTAGACTTTTGAAACATATACTTATACTTTTGTAAAAAAACCCAAGTTCATTTCTATATGGATAAAATTTATACTAAAATTGGCCAATGCATGAGTTCATGAAAGAAAGAAAGAAAAAAGGTTATTAGTATTCTTTACTTTGAACAAATGTAAGGTTATTCTCTCCAAGCATTCCACCATTGAACAACCACCTCATGATATATTTTTTCAATTTACAAAAATTTAATAAAGAAATGAAAAAGGTTATTCTCTGCAAGTGTTCTGCAATTGAATGACCCATGACAAAAAATTTATAGTTTTCATTAATTTATTAAAGAAATAAATTAATTTATTCTCTGCAAGCTAAGGTTATTCTCTACAAGCATACCATCATTTGACTAACTCATGAGAATTTTTTTTAATTTGCATAAGTTTATGAAAGAAAGTGTAATGGTTATTCTCTACAAGTGTAAGGTTATTCTCTACAATTGTTATATCATTAAACCATTTGAAATATAGAATTATGAATGAAATAGATACAATTGAACATCTCATGAGATATTTCCCATATATATTACAATAAAAATAGAAATTAAAGCGTGAAGTAGTAAGGTGAGAGATCAATTCTCCCATATTACACTACAAATGGTTAATTTTTTTTATATCAATAAAGATATATCATAAATTTTAATCAAAATAAATTATTTTAATAAAATAAAATTTAATAATTAAATTCCAAACATTATGACACCTTCCTAATTCTTTGAACACTAGTTTTTTTAATTAACAAAAGTATAATGTGGGTTGTTATTTATTTTTTATTTTATTTAATGTTTTAAAAATTATATATATTCAAATATGGTAGTAGTAATAATGAATAGTGATTATGTGGTTTAAATATTAGCATTTAATGTTTTGTACTGTAAGCTCAAATAATATTGAGTCCATTTTATGTTTTCCCTTAAATATTTGGAAGTATGACCAATATTGTCATTAATGTCTAATATTTAGAAAATATCTAAAGACATAGTCCAATATTCTTCAAATTATCAAAATGGTGTTAAATATGAAGTGTAATACACTAAATAAATCATTTATAAAATAATATTCCTTCATTATTTATTACATCTAGTTTTCTTAATTTAAAATTATTATGACATTTTTTTAAAACTATGAATGTGTATAAATAAAATATATTAAAGTAATAAACAAAAATTGAAGCATGCATGAATATGATATACAAGTGACAATTTTTTTATTTTTTATTTTGAAATGTATTTATGTAAATGTATTTTGAATTTGATATGACTATTATTTATATCTTTATAAACTAAATATTAGAACATGTATGAAAATGTATCATAGATTTGTTTTGAGATTGTGTGTATAATTACACAATCAATGAATTTGCATGTATAAAAAATGAGTTTATTTAATAAATAAAATATGTATTATTTCACATTGATTACTCTTATACACATAATTAATTATGATTATGTGCTTGATTAAAAAATAAAAATTAATAAATAAATATGAAAAATACATAAAATATGATAGAACAATGACATATTATTGGGATATAACTTTTTATTCATTAAATTTACATATTATTGTGAAAAAAAATTTAATTTAATTTTTTTTTTAAAATTATTATTATTATTATTATTATTATTATTATTATTATTATTATTATTATTATTATTATTATTATTATTATTATTATTATTATTATTTACAAATGCTTAGCCTTGAAATATAGCAGTTGCATTGAAATTATAGAATATATGTTAGAACCATAAAGTGTATGTTGTAATTAAAAACTTACAATAAAATTTAATTGATTATGGGTGTAGACACATAAATTTTGTTAGAGGTACTTGAAAATGTTACATTGTGACATATTATAAACCATACGACTTGCACCTAAATACATGACTCTTTATTTCATTCCTCTAACCATTTTTATATATATTTAGGTTCAACCATTCTTTTTTCCATCACTATCACATAGAACTTTTAAAATCAAAATCTCAAAATTATTAATCATCCTCAAACTATCTCTAGTTCTATACATGTGTCACTAATCTTTCAAGGCACATTCACCCTAGGTGAACAACAGAACTACCACACTCCTATCCATGAGAATGGTCACATATCATGCTAAATGACTAGCTTCCAAATTTTGAAACATTATTTTGAATCTTACCACACAACTCACAAGGTTGGGTAAAGGAAATTATCAAAAGTTTCACTTATAAATATACATCAAAGGTCATTAATTATCTCTACTTGTTATCTTAGTTTCTAGCCTACACACTATTACACATTAAGAAAAATATGTCTTATTTTTTTACAAGATTAAGATCATTCACAAGGAGCAACCATAAGTGAAGTCTAAATCATCTCAAATAAAGTCAAAAACTATCATTGTCAATTATTAAATCCATATTTATAACTTCATACAAATAGTCAAGGAACACAACTTCATAATCACTCGAGGTGAGAGAATAAAGTGGGCTTACTTTACCTCTTTGGATTATTGGATATATAGGTAGTGTTCAATAATCAAGGGAGTGATTAAGGGAAGCTCAACCCATTACATTCCTCCTAATTTTTATATATTTAAAATATTATAAGGTTCCCTTAGGGTTTCAAATCCAAAAGAAGGAAAACATCAAATTTTATGCAATACAATCTTAATCATAATATATAATCTTGCTTAATAGACATAAATGCATGTTGCACAATAGTCAAATTTTCATCATAATCAATTGAGACAATTATATGGTCATTGGATTTGAGTGACCTAAAATATTGTCCACTTACAATGGTCATGTTTAGAAGTATTATAAGATCTATTTATAATCTATCATCATCATTATGGATTTATTTATTTTTTCTTTTCCTTTTAGTCATTAATCATTGTTAACTGGGATAATTATACAGTCAATATACATGAGTTACTTACACTCATATTCACCTAAAATCATCATATCCATTTATAGACACTAGAAAACTACACCAATGGTTCTAGATGTCACAACGCAACCCTTTTGAACCCTTAACCCCCCTTTGACTAAAACACCTCTTAACCCCCTTAAAGACACATTTAACCCCTACCCAAATTTAGCTAATTGTTTATTTAATTAAGATAATAAAATTATATTTACACATCACCCTAAGACCAAGTCCCATGCTAAATCACCACCACCTTGCCCTAAGACCATTTCATACCCTAATATTTACTCCCTAACTTCATTAAACTATTTTTACCTACGTGACCACAATTTTTTAAAACTATTTTGACCATTTTAAATGGTCCCAACTTCTAAAGTTAAGTACAAATCACTATTTTTAGCAAGTTGTACCTATTCTACCATGACCAATGTTGGTTATACATCGACCGATGTCGATTGACTAGGATGGACATTGATTACTTAAGTCTACCCATGACCTTTGCTTAGAAGGTTGAACAAGCTATGTTTAATTGTGAGTAATCATTTTCTTGTGAGCTTGTGCATGAACTAGAGATCTGAAACAAAGAACCAAGGAATTTTATAAAATTATAAAGGAGTTGCACCATTAATAAAATGAAGGTTTTAGTGTCGTTATGCTACCTGGATTCTTCTAGGTCTCTATTTGAGTTATTTTAACCTATTATCAACTTTTAGGTTAACACTATTGCATTAAATATGTGTCTATTTATATTTAATTAATTTAAAAGTATCTTATCTTAGTTTTTTTCTTTTATTATCTTCATACCTTCTCCATATCCTCAGCTACTTGTGTTGAAGTTTTACACTTCAACACTCCTTTGCCATCAAACACCCATTGACCTTCCATAATAATTTAGAGCCTAAAACCTTTGTTTGGATATTTATAAGCTTCATTCCAGCCCTCACAAGCCTATTCTAACTTTTAACCAACCCAATAATTCTTTAGAACTCTCCAAAATCTAACTATTCGACTAAAGTTAAAAACTATGTTTTTACACATTGACTGACATCAGTTCTGCATTGTTGGAATTTATCTATAGAAGACTAAAAACAATTTCTATGTAAAATTTTCTTCTTAAAAATATATCAAGATAAAAAGATGCATTCAATCCCATCAAAAAACCTATTTCTCAATCCATGTCACAACACAGTACCAGAATACGGTAACCAAACTTGACCATTATCATCTTCATATTTATTTTATGCAAATTAACTTAGTTTATTTAAAAAAGAATAAAGTAATATTAATGTATTTTATCATTAGATTAAATTAATTTATTATTTATTTACTTAATCATTTCTTATTGACATCTTTTGGACTTAATTTTTTGTAACAAGTGGTTTGATAGCCATATGAGGAAGTTTCATACTTCTAAGAGATAACATTTGCTAGGAAACCCACATACCAACCATAATAATCTAAATTTGTTTAATTCTTATTGATTTGTAGGTCATTACTCTCTAGCTAAAGAGGAGTACTCATAACATCTGAATCAATGAAGCATAAGACCATATCTAGGTTCACCTACACCTTCCCTCTTTTTTTAGTTTTACTTATTTTCATTAAATAAAAAGAAAATGATGTTAAATTTAGTAAAACATTTGAGCACACCCAGTGAGACCCCTAATTTATCTTGGTTTCATAGTTATTTTAGGACATTTAGAATTGCATTAGTGAATAATTCACATAATTTCTTTTAGAAGGTCAAAAGATTTTCATTACATTTATTTATTTCTAAAAAAAATCGTAACTTCTTATTCCTTGATTTCTAAAATCACAATTTCTTGCTTTCCTTAATTTTAAATTGAAAAGGCAAAATATATTATTCTTTCTTTATTTTAAAAGGAAAAAGGCATTTTTATTGTTTTCTTTCTTTCTTAAATCTGGAAGGCAATCACCCTTAGACTAGGGCTTGTCTATCATCTTGCACTTAGGTTGGATTTATAGGTTTTGTATTCATTAAAAGAAATTGAAACTTTCTTTTGGGATTAAAGTCAACCTTCCATACATTGATTTAATATTTAATTAAGTCCTATAGCTTAATTAATTGGGAAAATAAATCCTGCAACAATCACTTCTTTTCACACACATTCTAAATCACTTACACAATCAACTCATCAAAATCTTGACATAAGAGATCTGATTGGGATTTCATCACCTAACATAATTTTAGTGTGTTTGATCTTGTTAAATTTTTTCTTTTCTCTCTTTTTGATTTGGTGAGTTTATTTCAATCAACTTGTAAACTTACACCACTTTTGGTCTTGACATGACAACAAGCCAAAGACTAAGCCAACCAAAACTAACCTCACCAATAACCTTCTTTCTATTCTACATCTATGGAACACACTTCGGATGTGAAGACATATCTTGACCATTTTATTAGTCCTGATATTCCTTTGGTTTTTGACTGAGGGGGAATGGAATTCACAAACCTCCTTGATAATAACCTAATTTCCCTCCAACATTACCTTTTCATAATTGCTAACTATGCCCCTACTTTTGTTCCTTCTAGTGAACCCCACTATGGCATGCCTACTTACCTTATGGGTGAGGGTTTAGTTGGTACCATTTACACTAACCGATCTATGGTAACTCAATCCTCATCTTCTATAAGTAACCAATCTACTATTATTTTCAAAAATAAGCTTCTCTTTTACCACCGACAAATACCCAATCACCTTCAACTGTCACCAACCCCATAACCAACCCTTTACATGTGGGATAAAACTAACCAATGACAACTTAGACATCATTTAGCATTATGATTCCATCCACTCATGTGGTTTCCTTACCTCTTACCACCAAAAAATAAAATAGTCAAACATCATTCACACCATTTCAAAACTTAGTAGTTTCTATACCATCCACTCTCCCACTTATAAGTACAAGGGTAACCACAAACATTGAACAACCAAACCCAACCATGCCCATGTCTCAACAAGTATCCACTACACCTAATCAAGGATATATCCCAAATCAACAAGGATATATGTCTCTTATATCACCCCAACCTTTCATAAGCAACTATCAATATGTGGTATCCACCCAACCTTCAAACATGCAATACATTGTATCATCACAACAACAACAATACATACCCTATAACTATGTTGGTGTACCACAAAATAACCTCATCAAGATGTTAATGGATAAAATGATAAATTTATATATATATATATATATATATATATATATATATATATATCCATTTATGGAGATCACAACCTTTTATCCTATGACCAAATTTGTAATGAACCTTTTCACCCTTCTGTACTGATTCATCCTTACCCCACTCAATGGGAAATTCCTAAATTCATGAAGTTATAAAGTAAGGAAGATCCCAAACAACATTTAAGATCATTTAATAATACATGTTATCTCATCACCTATGATGTTGATCTTTTACTTTGAACCTTCCTTGTGTCTTTCACAGTACCCATGTTGGATTAGTATAGTGTTATTTTTAGGCACTTGCTCTTTTCCTTCATCCAACTTGCCAAAAATTTCTTAGATCACTTCTCCATAAAAATTTCCAAGAAATTGTCTAAAATAAACCTATATTCTATTCACCAATTCAAGGATGAATCTATTATGGATTACATTTCTCGATAGAGGGGTTTAATCAACCAAATTTCCTTTTCCCTACTTCAACCAAAATTTATTAAATTTTTCTCTCGATCATGTGCCAAGCGCATTTCATATACTTTAAAAGTTCAAACATTCCATACATTTGAAGAAAAATGTACCATGGAAAGTAAATTTGAAATCTGAGTAATTGATGAAGGAAAATTAAATCTTAGAAATAAGAATGTCAGCTTCAAATCTATGGAAACTTTCTTCAAACCTTCAAATCACCCCAAGACCAAAAGAATAGACAATGTGGTTATCCTTAAGAAAACTCCTCCTCTAGTGGTAAACCATTCCAACCCATCCACATATTCAAATCAAAACCAAAATCCAAAATCCCAAAACCACTTTGTTAAAAATTAATACAATTTGATAGGGGAGTCTTATGCTTCAATTTTGGAAAAAAATGTTGAAAGCATCTGTAATCCAAATTCCACTAATTAACCCCTTCAACAATTTGACTCCTCTCATCGTATACCAAGTTGGTATAAGGATAATGAGTTTCAAAACTATCATCAAGTCATTAGACACAATTTTTATAGATGTAATACCTTTAAGAACATAGTTCAAGACTTGATTGGTAAATGCAAACCTGTAATGAATGATCCAAACGCACCTCCAAACCAAGATCTTGACATTTTTTGTCAACCTTTTCCAAACCACCCACCTTCTTCAAATAATGAGCATACAAACACATAAATTTTCCATAACCATGAGGTTCATACCATAAACATTATCCTTAATCGACTTATAATTGAATAACCCATGACCTAAACCTCGCCTATTCCACTTCCCAATTTGGTGGAACCAACACAAACAACCTCACCTATTCTACTTCCTAATTTAATGGAACCAACCCAAACGACCTCAAATATTCTACTTACCTCAATAGTGAAACCACACATCCTTCCTTTATAAATATCAACTAAGGAAGATGGCATCATACCTAATCCACTTCCTTCAATAGTGAAACCACCCATCCTTCCTTTGGAAAGCTCAACTAAGGAAGATGAAATCATACCTACATCACTTCCCTTGATAGTGGAAACACCCATCATTCCCTTTAAAATAATGCCTAAGGAATGGAAAACTATAATCATCCCACTTAGTCTCCCTTTGGAAACCCTTTCTTAGGAGGTCAAGCCCACATATAAACCATTTTTAATACTAATTCAAAATCTCAAATTTGTATCATAACCAAAACTTAATCCAGCTACATTTAGCACCATCTTAGATTTCAATACCCTAAAAAGAAGGAGCCAACCAATATATCAACCACACAACCTTCAACTTCAAAAAAATTAACCACCATCACCTTAACTAAACCAATAAACTCTTCCACATTTCAAATTTCAGCCAAATCAACCAACCCAACTCCCTAAAAAAATATAGAATAAACCCAACTACCAAACTCAAACTTATCAAAAACTTGGTTGGTATTCTGACATAAAACCTAACTCATCCAGCCTTAAAATTGGATTTGATGCCAGAAACCCAACCTAAATACCAACAACCTAAATCAAGGAATAAGATCAAACCACTTAGGACTCAAAATCCTAAAACCATTTCTCCTCCCATCTCAACTTCACCCTCCATCTTAGGGCCATACCCCTTATCTATTTTAGGACCTCAACCTTCCAATTTGTTGAAGAAGATAAAACCTCAAACAAAAGGCCCATAAAATCAACCTCCTCTTCATACCATACCTCCACCTATCAACACCAAACCTTTAAGACCTAAACCATCAACCAAATAATTTTAAAAAAAATCAACCAAAAATTCACTCATAGTACCTGACCCTAAAAAGGTGCCAACCCCAAAAACCAAAATAAATAATTAAAGCCTCTTAATCCTATTTATATAATCCTATTATACCTATTAATCATGGTCTTGAGATTAATTTATTGTCATTGGTGTCAAGGTGATCTTAGTACATAATGCATTAATGATAAAATGCTAGGTTTCAAGTGGATTTGAGAGTGCATATCATGTGTGAAGGACTTTGAGGTGATTAAACATGTTTAAAGGGTCATATTGGGTATCAGTGATTGGGTAAATTTTTAAAGTGAAATTAATTCATTGGAGTAGTCATGTGAAGGTCTAGGTTATCCTAGTCAACTTGGAAAACTTCATGAGTAAGCATATTCATGACATCAGCATACACAGGTGTGAAGGTTTCAGAAGAAATTAGTCATATGGGTTTGTTAATATTTGTGCTTATTTCACATGGATAAAATTTAAGGTCTTGATATGGTTTATATAAAATGTTATGAGGGTGAAAAGTTGGTCTCCTAAGTAGATTTCACTATTTTCCATACTTAGCCAAATTCACAATATCAAGTAAACAAAGAATAATAGTCAGTAGTATTTTATTTATAACTTTTGATAATAGATTAATTTTATAGTGGTGAAAAAATAAAATTATTATAATACTTTAAGGGATATCCAATAAATTTTATTAGGAAGTTTCAATGGTCATATAATTACATTTATTACATGTGAGAGTTGACTGTGTTTTTCTGAATAAGCTAGGGTACAAATAAATGATTGTAAAAGTAAAAATATTGATAAATAATTATTGGTATAAAAAAAATCATACTAAATATATATCATTATAAAATTGATTTGAAGTTTTGACTATCCTTACAGTTATTATAGGTCAAAGTTGACTTTTGTTGACTATAATTATTGCATGTTTGAGTAGGCTTCTTGCAATGGTGTTTATGAGCCTTTAGATGATGAATGAAGGTTTATTATGTATTTTATGATGTTCCTGAGGATTTTATATTTTTATACATATGTTGATTTTACATGGAAAGTTTATATTTAGTTATTTTGAGCCTCTTTTGTGAAGATAATGTTTTTGAGCTAATTAAGCCTAATAGGTCTTTTTGACTTAATGGAGGTTTTAGAGTATGAGTGAATGATTTGATATTTATTAATCATGGAAAAGGATCATCGAGGATTAAATTAAAAATTTTAAATTGTTTTGGGTCATTGGTAAGGCCCATATTGATCATAGTCTATCAAAGTGTTCCATGAAAGTGAATTAGGTCTCCATGGGACTTATTAAAGGCTTGAGGGATAAAAGAGGCTTCATAAGGTGAGAAAGTGTCTTAGAAGTGGTGTATGACTTTTTAAACATAAATAATACATGGATTAAATTTTGGTAAAGTTTTTTAAATGGTTCCATCATTGGCTAAGGCCTATTGGTAACTAAGTGTAACGTGTGGCCTAAGGAAGGGCTAATTACTTAGGTCTTGCTTAAGCCTAGTATGTTGTTTTGAGTCATTTTAAGCATGGCAAAATTAATGAGTTGATGTATTGTATGTAAAACATCCTAAGATATATTTTTATTTTTATCCAAGTGGGAGATAATCCTTAACATTTAAGGAAAGTTTTGTGGCCAACAAAGATAGATTGGAGAAAGAATAATGCATATGTAGAAGGCCATTTTGGTCTATTTATGTTAGTTAGACAATTTGGTGTGTAAAACTAATTATATATGATTATTTATAAGGTTAATATGCCATTAAAAATATTATAATATAATTCTAAGTATGTGACAAGGGTCTAACATTATTTTTATAGGTCATGAGCAAGTAATAAGATTTGTTTCAATGCTACTAGGCCTACTTGGCTTAGTTGGCCTAGTTGTGCTAGTTAGAGCATTTGAGAGTGAATGGAATGGTATGATACTTTACATAAGTGTGTAATGGAATGAGAATAATCATAATAAAATTTTAAAATATCATGAATATTAGATATTGGTGCTAAAGGTAATTAACTATTGGATTGCTTGTTTCAAAGCTAGATATGCCTATTTGTCTAGTTGAGTGATGTAGAAGAGGAAGAGTCTTGTATGAGGTAGAAAGGTAGGTTTTCAGGTGTTATAAAATTATAATAAAATAATCAGGTGAGAAATACATCATATCAAAGGTGGATATCAGTTTCAAGGTGATTGAGTTGGTGCTTGATCATCTAGGGGGTTGTAGCCTCCTTACTAGTTGGTACTAGCTAAAGGTCAAGTCGGTGCTTGAGTAAATTGAGGGTTGGGTGCTCCTTGATCAATTTGTGATGATATAAATTGAATAAATAATTTTATAGTATAGTGTTCCAAATAATTTTTTCAAGTGGGTTTTCTCCCCCATGATGGTTTCCCACATAATTCATGTGTTATGTGCTTTCATCTTGCATTGTTTTCTTTGTTCATTGCAATGAATGGTTTATATGCTTCATGCATGATTATGTTGAATGGTTAAGATTTGAAGGATTTAAATTTAATTTTATTTTATTTAATCATTGATTCAACCCCCCCCCCCCCCAAACTCCCCCACACCCCACTTTATTCTTAGTGATTGTGATTCTAACAATTGGTATCAAAGAAGGTCATTGAGGAAGGCTTGGCAACTAGAAGGTGGTCCTTGAAGCACAAAATGGCTAAGCAACTAAGGAAATAAAACAAAGAATTAAATTATATGGATAAGGTCTATAAGGATAACATTTTTACCGTGAAGAGTGACATGATCATAATGGCTCAATAGGATGAGAAGGCTATTAAATATATCAAAATTCTATTAGAATATGCTAATGAAAGGATAAGTACTTTGGAAGATATTAAGGAGAAGGTATGTATATTTAACTCTAATGTTACCTTAGAAAAAAAAAACATAAGATGAATATTCATGATATTAAAAATTAATTAGATATTGCAAATTCAATTTTGAGGGAAAAGAAGGATAAGTGTGATCAATTGAAAACCAAGCTAGGATCCTTGAAGGTTGAGAATAATAAGCTAGTGGTCAAAATGAGCAAGGTTGAGCATGAGAAGCTAGTGGTCAAAATGAGAAAGGTTGAGAAAGTGAAATAAAATAATTTCAATAAGGATGATATCATGAAAAACAAGGTGAGAACACTATCAAGGCATACCAATGCCATGAGGTTTGTCAATTCCTCACATATTCAATGTTATGCTTGCAATTAGTTTGGTGACATTTCAAGAGATTGTAAAAGGAGAAGTAACTTGTCAGAAGGAGATAATATAAATCATACAAAAAATGTATGAATGATATTATTATTTTTAAATGTCATAGATTTTTTCATATTGAAAAATATTATAAAAATAGGTTAAATGGGTGCTCAAGGCAAAACAAGGTGTATGGAGATCCTATTGTGTAACGAATAGGTCATACATGGATATGGAGACCTAAGACTATTAAGAGAGAATAGATTGATACCATGGATGAGTTATTTTATGATCATGTCAGTCAATATGGTTTTTTTACTGTGGTATATATAAAGGAAAGATAATAATACTATTTATCAGGGTAAATTGACAAGGGAATCAAAGAGAAGATGGATGAGCTAATCAATCCAATGAGGAGGCTTAGGAAAGACAAGAAAACTAGTGAGAGTATAGAGACTTGGGAATATCATAAGTTTTAGGTTTTCTATGTTCCTTGGAAGGTGATGTGTCTCTATTAGGTTTCATAAAGTCATTACTTAATCATTCAAATCATCATAGAGTGGTGTTTCAAGGTTTATAAGTGAGAGACTAGTCATTAGGTCAAGGTATGTTCTTTGTCTTGATATACATATAGTTGAGCATAGATTCTTTAAACTGATTTATAGATTATAAAATATTATTATAACCTATTCAAAGTTATGATAATTTATTTGAATATCTTAAATTTTTTTTGGAAGTTATTATTTTAAGTTTCCTTGATTCACATAAGGCTTCTAATGCAAGAAACCCTTGACATGGTATATCTTAGGTTGTACAATGAGTCAGGTCACAAAACTTGGTGATCTAGTATAAAATGATGATATAAAAGTGTTCAATAAGGTTATGGGGTGATAGATAAATCCCCTTGGTGTAAAGGTATGATAATTTCAAGTTATTTATCTTTGTTTGTAATGTACCTCTTTAAAGTAACCTAGGAAAGGATTATCTTTTCTTATGCAAGAGAGAGGTCCTTGAAGGGATAATATTATGAAGATAAGTTTAGATTGAAGTATAAGGGATGCATTAATTCAATCATATTTCATTTATTGATGACCTAATGAGGTATCTTGTTCATGTTGGTAGCTTGAAGAGCTCTTATAAGCATGGATCCAGGTAAGTTAGTTACTTTTCATATGAGAAGGTTTGTTTAGCATGTTCTTATTATTAAAATAAGTTATGATTGTTTGATTCATAGATAAGGTTTTTAGACAATTTAAAGAGGCCATTTAGACCCAATAAGATCATCATTTAATTTATTTTTCTCATGAAAGGATGTTGGATAGTTTTGGTAACCTATGTGTGGATGAATATGGTTCCATTCAGGGTATATTCTTGTAAGAGGGTTTAATTGTATATGTTTTCAATATTTTGGTTTTGTTCAGATGGAATATGGAGTTATGGGGAGATAAATTAGATTTTTTAGGAGTATTTTAAGTTTTTGAATGTTTTATATATGCTAATAATTAAGGACTAATTTAGATATAGGTATTTTCTCTTCAATTGATAATATGCAAGGTATGCATAGAGTGAGGGGGAACATTTATGAGATGTTTCAATTCCAAGGAGATTATATGGTTTATTATGGATTTTTAATAGGTTATATTATATTATAATGATATTAGGGTGATATTTATATCTCTATGAGTATTTTGATAGGTCCAAGGATCAAGTTGGTATGTTGACGAAGAGACCCTTTGTCATTAATGTCAAAGGGGGGAGAAGTTAAAAATGAAGGAGTTGTTAACTTTGGGAGAGATAATTATGAAATATTTTTTCCATAAATTATGAAGGGGGAGAATTTTTAGGATGTTTTTTAGATGCATTGATTGTCATTGATGCCAAGGTGATCCTAGTAAATAATGCATTAATGACCAAAGTGATATGTTCCAAGTGGATTTGAGAGTGCATATCATGTGTGCAAACATTTGAGGTGATTGACCATGTTTTAGGGGTAATATGAGGTGTAAAGAGTGATTTTATAACTTTTGTAAGTGAAATTAATTCATTGGATTATTCTTGTGAAGGTCTATGTTATCCTAGTCAACTTGGCAGAACTTCATGAGTAAGCATATTGATGATGTTAGAATTCACATGTGTGAAGGTGTCAAAATAAATTAGTCACATGGTTTTGTTTATATTTTTTCCTAGTGCACATTCTTAAAATTTAAGGTATTAATATGGTATATATCATAATTTATTATGGTTCAAATTTGGCCTCCCAGGTAGATTTCACTGTTTTCCATAGCCAAATTTGCAATATCAAGTGAACAAAGGAAAACTAATTAGTAGTATTTTATTTATAACTTTTGATAATGGATGAATTTTATGGTGGTGTAAAAATTAAAGTTGTATATTAATTAAATGTATAAATAGGAAATTTTATTAGGATGTTTTAATGGTCATACAATTGCATTTATTACATGTGAGAGTTGAATGTTGTTGACTATTTTTTTTGTGAATAAACTAGGGCGCAAAGAAATGATTGTATAAGTAAACATAGTGATAAAAAATTGTTGGTATAAAAAAAATTAATTATGATCCATATATAATTATGAAACTGATTTTGAGTTTTGACTATCCTTACAGGGGTAGTTATTGTAAGTCAAAGTTGATTTTTGTTGATTGTAATTATTGTAAGTTTGAGTAGGCTTATTTCAGTGGTGTTTATGAGCCTTTAGAGGCTAAATTAAGGTGTATTATAGATTGGATTATGTTACTTATGTATTTATATTTCCATAAATATGTTTATTTTACATGTAAATTTTATATTCAATTAGTTTGAGCCTCTTTTCTGAGGATAGTGTTTTTGGGCTAATTAAGCCTAACAGGGCTTTTTGACCTAATAGAGGTTTCAGAGTATGAGAGAATGATTTTATGTTTATTAAGCATGAAAAATGATAATATATGATTAAATTAAATTTTTTTAAGTTTTTTAGTTCATTGGTAAGGGCCATATTGATCATAGTGGCTCAATGTTTTCCATGAAAGTGAATTAGGTCTCCATGGGACCTATAGAAGGTTTGAGGGATAAAAGCGGTGTTATAAGGTGAGCAAATATATTAGAAGTGGTATATGAATTTTTAAACATAAATAAGGTGTGGATGAAATTTTTTTAAAGTGTTAAATTTTTTCCATAATTGGTTAAGGGCTATTGGTATCTAAGTGTAACATGTGGCCTGAGGGAGGGCTACTTACTTAGGTCTTTCTTAAGCCTAGTGTGTTGTTTTGAATCATTTGAAGCATGGACGACATAATGAGTTGATTTATATTATACTTAAAATATCTTAAGAAATATTTTTATGTTGATACAAGTGGGAGAGAATCATTAAGGGTTAATGAAAGTGTTGTGGCTAACCAAGATTGATTGGAGAAAGAATAATACATATGTAGAGGGCCATTTTGGTCTCTTTGTGCTAGGTAGACAATTTGGTGTGTGAAATGAATTATATATAAATTTTAATAATTTTAAGATGCCATAAAAACTATTATAAATTCATTTGGAATATGTGACAAGGGCATAATGTTATTTTTTCCAGGTCATGAGCAAGTAAGAAGATTCATTTCAAGGCTATTAGGCCTATTTTACTTAGTTGGCCTAATTGTGCTAGATAGAGCATTGGGGAGTGAGGAAAATGGTATGAGAATTTAAAAAAGTGTGTAAGGGAATGAAGATAATTATAATAAAATGATTAACATGTCATTAATATCAGACATTGGTGTTGAAGGTGGTGAGCTATTAGATTGTTTATTTCAAAGCTAGATATGCTTATTTGTCTAGTTGAGTGATGTAGAAGAGGAAGAGGCTTGTATGAGGTAGAAAGGTAGGTTTTCAGGTGTTATAAAATGATAGGACAATCATCAGTGTGTAATACATCAGGTGGAGATTAGTTTGGAGGTGATTTATTTGGTGCTTGATCATCTAAGGGGTTGTAACCTCCTTGTTGATTGGTGCTAGCTAAAGGTCATGTGGATGCTTGACTAAATTGAGGGGTGGGTGTTACTTTACCCATTGATTCTAATATAAATTAAATAAATACTTTTATAGAACTATAGTCTAAATATTTGTTCAAGTGTTTTTCTCCCCTATGAGGGTTTCTCACATATTTCATGTGTTATGTGTTTTGATCTTGCATTGTTTTCTTTGTTCATTGTAATGAATGTTTTATATGCTTCATGAATGATTATTTTTAATGGTTAAGTGTTTGAATAATTTAAATTATATTTTATTTTATTTCATCATTGATTCACACCCTCTTAGTGATTATGATTCCAACACTACCATCTTACAAAGGTCATTATTTACCTTTGACATAACCCTACTTCTCATTAAACAATTCTATTGGAAGACAAACAATGAGAGGGGTTGATGAATCAGTGTATTAAAAATATTTTTTATTTTCACTTAACACTGATTAACCTTTCAAACCAATATAGTGATTAATAAATGTATAAAGAAGCAATAACATAAACATGAAGCAATATATCAACACATGAACATAAGAGATATGTGTGAAACTGTCATGGGTAATAAAACCCACTAAAACACTACTTGGAATATATGCCTATAATAAATTAATCAAGATTTAGTGAGGTACCAACCACACAAGGAGCATTGACCCCTCACTAGTCAAGCACTAACTCCACTAATCCATTAGCAAGTTCCAATTTGCAAGGAGGAACCAACCCCATAAGTGACTAAAAACCAACTTATAAACTTTAAGAACACTTCTAAAACCAATAATATTAAAATGAATCTCCCAATCCTTCTTGACAAAGCACCAACTTAGCCCAGACCAACTTGATCACCTAAATACACCTTATTGCTCAACAAGTAGATGGTGACCTCTTCTTCAAATATCTATCTTCTATATCTAAATTCCACTCAATATCATACATTAGGAACACATATATTATGAGTATTTGATAGTATATCAAAATAAAATCAACTCGTTAATCTCTTCTCCACCTTTTATCTCTCTCAAATAGCTTATTAGCCTTCCTCACTCAATATGCCTCTTACTAGGCTCAATAGGTCAACTAAACTTTATATCCATATGAAAAAAATATGTTATATGTTCATAAAATTATGTTTACATTATTTTTGTGGTCTTAAATATTTTCTCTTCCTCTAAAAATTTCTCTTTTCCTTTCTTGTAGGAGTCTTCTCTGCTACACATCCAAATAGACTAATTATGCCTTGTATAAATATAAGACTCTTGCTTGCACATACCTTGGTTGGACACAAAACTTTCCACAGTTATATTACCCTTATAATGGGTCAAATAACCCATTTCATAAATTAAATATCCACTATATATTTTTGTCACCACTGATAAGTATCAAAACCACTATTAGGCCAAAAGGAGACCTAATGCAATTAGGCTTTCTCAAGTAATATGTTACACTTAGACCTATTGAAACTTATTGAGACTTAAAAAATGGATCATAAAATTCACATGAACATAAAATAAACCCATATTAACATAAATTTAGGTCCATACCACCTATTATTCCAATTTACTATTTGAACCTAATCATTAGGACTACTCACAACTAGGTCTTCATACACCCAAAAAGTTTATCTCACATAACTGAAGCATACAACCAATTTTTTCATATAACCATAAAAAAACATCACATGGATATAAAATAAATTACCTTAAGGTTATAACCATGTTATTGATACACTAAAAAATATATTTTAAAGCCTCAAATTCATTATTGCAACAAAACCACTCAAAACTACCAACTAACTTCAGAACCCAGTCATTATCATTTAACCAACAACATATGTACATGAACATTTAATGAATATAAATAAAATAATAAGAACCTTATATAACCTCATAATATCTTAAGTATATTATACTCTTCAACTTTTAGAAAAAAGACTCAAGAACATCAATCTCACACACAATAGAAAATTCTCTGCAACTCCAAAACATAATAATTGAAATAATGACTTAACACACTTGTAGATGAAATTAAAATAGGTTTATATGATCCTTAAACATAATTATATAATATTTAAACAAATATATTACATTTTTTAATGTCAATATTGATCTTAAAAACTAATCTCATGGCTTCACTCTACACAGACCTTACATAGCCAGATAAGCCATTTTGGATTCCATAATACAACATATTAAAGTGACTCTCAAACTTATCTAAATAAATTATAGGTAAAATAGGTACTAAAAAAAAAATCATTTTCATTTTATTCTTTATATAAGTGCAAATAGCCTCCAACTCATCACTCTCACTTGCTTACATAGAACTACCATTCTACCTTGTGGATTAGTCATGAAGATTATGCATTCCAACATCTATGTAGTCAAATTAAATAAGTCATAATGAATTAATATTATACTTATATATATGTATAAAATATTTAAAAATAAATATATAGAGTTTGAATGGAAAATATGGAATATTTAGACTAATCTCTAAAACTTACACCTTCATTGTCTGATCTTCACTAGACAGGTCATCTTATGAACAACATTTTCAATAGTTTAATGATCTCCAAAATATTTTAAAAATATTAAAAATTTGTTATATGTCTTGAGAAACAACCTCATGCAATTGTATCCATTCCTAATCCATGAAAATTCATCCCTAATCTCATTCTCACTTTTGCCTATTTTTTCTCATTATTTTCACTATTGGATTTTTTAGCTATATGCCAACTTCTATGACTAGTTTAGTATATTTGAATTTTTTAAAATGATAAAAAAACCACCATAGGTATGAATTATAAGTCACAATATTCAAACTCCATCCATTATTCAACTTTGACTCAGTCAACCCTGCTTATTATACAATTTTTTTGAGAAATAAGGGATTTCCTATAGCTTCCATTCACTCATCTAATAGACCAATGCCACCTGGAGGAACCTAAAAGAGTTTAATATAGCCTCAAATCATAATCATAGGTCAAAAAAACCGTTCTAAGCCATTTTCAACAATATATTCTATATCAGGTCACTATGAGGGTTTTATGAGGGTTTTAGACCAATTTCCATTCTTAACATTTGTTCATAAAACTCTGCCACTAAAACCAACTATTAATGATTGTAAAAAAAAATTAGGACCCTTTTAAGTATCTCCATAAGATCTTACCTTCCCATGAAATAGTCACACATGCCAACAAGCATGAGAAAGTCTTTCTTAGGTCTTCATCTCTTCATTTTGCATATACAAGAGACCTTCAAACTCATTTTCATGTTTTCTCCTTCAAATCAAGACCTCAAACTACACAAAAATACTTTAAACATCATTTAAAACCTTAATCCATGCTCACATGAGATAAAAATCATCTAAACCTGATCATGATACCTTATTTTTCCACTTAGGGTCTTAAGACTAGGTTTATGAGAAGACAATTAAAGGAGAACATACCCCTTTCAATCACTCTAAGAGTCATGTGACTAACTCAACACCTTTATCACATTATATAACACTAAATTTAACAACTTTAATATTTTACACATCTATATCACCACTATCATGCCTTTATAATCCATATTCATGTTCAATGACTAGTCTATTAACACAAACATGTTAGGCACCATACCACTTTGAGATATTCAAGACACCTTATATAGCTCACTATTCACCTCCATACATCTAAGATAGGGTCCATAGCATCTCATATAATTATCCTTTGACCAATTCTCCTTCTACTATATAGGTCACTACCTAAGATTGAACTAGCCTTCTTCAACACACAAGACATGAAGACAATCTCTCTCTCTGAACTCATGAAGATCTGAAGATCACCAAAGACATGAAACTTACAATGCCTCAAGAAACTATATGTACCTATATTTACACATTTCACCATACGTCACTATGATTCACAAGAAACTTCATTGGATCATTCAAAGCCACATTAGCAAGCTCAAATAATCAACGTCATGCCAAAGACCATAGCCACCTTGTTGTGAACCAACACCTAACCTCAAAATTCCTTTGACATAAATGACCTCAGACATGTGAAATAAAAGACAACTCTCACCTTACTGATCCTTATTGACATCAATCACAACTTTCAATAATATCCCCTTTTGTCATTGATGGCTAACCACATTAATGGAAAACCAAAAATGAACTAACCATTCTCAAATGACACTACTCTCAACAAGATGCTTCTGTCTCAAACTAAATAATTTCATCAAGAAATTTCTCCCAATATAACATTGACCATAAAGAACTTTCTCACCATTTGACATTAATGAAAAAGGGTCATACACACTTTCACAAGGTCATCCACACATAGTCCACTAATCCTCAGACCTGACAACTCATAGAACTGGTAAGATCCCCCTTTTTCCATACATACTTCTCTTTAAGATTCTCAATCTATCATGGCTTAGATCACTTCATAGCATCTTCATGGAAACACATAGTCAAATAGGTCTATGAGAATAAGCTAGTCCTTATTAGACTTCTGAAATACTTTCTTTCCTTCAAGAAACTCATTATAGGTTACCAAAAAAATTAAACCCATGCAACATGACCCTAAGGTCAATTTCAAACTCCTAAACCATTGAAATCTTTAAGATACTTTTCAATTGACTCAATGAATCAAATTAGTATATATAGTCAATATCTTATTTATAAAAACATAGAACATTTATCATTTTTAGATCACTAAATTTTTTTGAAACACTTACAATATGTCAACTTACTCTTTAGATCATTTCTAGTCCTTGAATCTCATGGACAATACCTCTACCAAAAATGGTATTAGTCTTATAGACAAATCAATAACTATCATTAGCCTATATTTTGATCCTTTATTTTTGAACAATAACTAGATTTCAAACATACATTACAAGTATGATAGTTTCTAAAGAAAAATTCTCACTCAAACCCTCTAACCCTTACTAAAATCTATAGATCATATAGGATACATTGGAAGCATAGATAATTTAGACCATAAAACCTTAAATAATGACCACATAATCAACAAACAACTACTCCTTGACTCTTTTCTCACAAGAGTCATGCCCATATCTCACATTACACTCAAGAGACCTCAGTTGTCTCCCCCTAACTCCATGCTGCACCTCTATTATATGCCTTTATGATAAATCCACTATCATCCATATGAACAATGTTATACCTTGACTAAACTCATATATCCTAAAAAATCTTTGCATGCCTCTCAATTTTTCTCAATTAACCATCTCAAACCTCTATATAACTTGATGACACCTAGATGTTACCTCCTTATTAGATACTTTTTCTTTAATAGACCTAGCAGGATCTTAGACTAAGTCTAGGTGCATACCTAAACCAAGTAACACCTTCCCTATACCATACTATTTAACCTTGTAAACCACCTTGGAATGAATTTTATGACATAAATAATAATTTTAAACTTATGAACTATGTCAACCTATCTTCCCATTGTCTCATCATACAATCCTCTATGCAAACCTCGACCATGACCTAGATCATGCAAACAACTAGACTTCTTAGTTGTCTTCAAATTATCTCTTTATATATTAAGACCAATGAAAACACATTATTTTCATGAAAATTTTTATAGGCTCAACAATAATCCACAAATATTTATTCTTCCACAAGATGATAGACATATTGATCTTGCAACTCACCTTCACAAACTTAACCATCCTGTGCTTCTAGGATCACCTTCAAGATGTCAAGACTTATCCAAAAGACCCAATTTGATAATAATTTTTAGAATAAAAAAAATTTAAGGATGGGTTGGGTGGGAATTAGTGTCTTATAATAATCCTTTCTTTTCACTTAACACTCATTAACCTTTTAAAATAATATAGTGATCAAACAATGTATAGAGAAGCAATCACATAAACATGAATCAAGATATCAACACATGAACATAAGAGATATGTAGGAAAACCTCATGGGTAATAAAATAAATTGAAACACCACTTGGAATAGAGTAATATAATAAATTAATAAATATTTAGTTAGGAACCAATCCCACAAGGGGTGCCAACCCCTCACTAGTCAAGCACTAACTCACATAGTTCTTTAGCAAGATCCAACTTAAAAGGAGGCACAAACCCCCTAAGTGACTCAATACCAACTCAAAAACTTTAATAAAAATTATAAAACCACTGATATTTCAATTCATATCTCACTCCTTATTGACAAAGCACCAACTCAACCAAGACCAACTTGATCACCTCAAGACACCTTGTTGATAAACCAACAGATGATGACTTCTTCTTTAATTAGCTATATTATATATCTAAATTAAACTAAATATCATACATAAATAAAAAATATATTATGAATATCTGATAGTCTCTTAAAATTGAATCAACTTGTTTAGCTCTTCTTAACCTTCTATCACTCTCAAATGACCTATTAGGCTTCCTCACTCAATATGCCTCTTACTAGGCTCATTAAGTCAAATGACCTTGATATCCATATGAAATAAATATATTATATGTTCATAATAGTATATTTCACTTATAATTATGGTATTAAATACCTCTTATTCCTTTAAAAAGTTCCATTTTATTCACTCATAGGAGTCTTCTCTGCTACACTCCCAAATAGGCCAATTATGCCTTGTATAAATACATGACTCTTTCTTACACATCCTTGGTCAGACATAAAACTTTACACACTTAGATTAAAATTAAAATGGGTAATTTAAAATTTTTCATACATTAAACATACACTACATAGGTCAATCACCAATCAGAAGGACCAAAACCACTCTTAGGCCAAAAGGAGACGTAATGCAATTAGGCCTTCTCAAGTAACACATTACACTTAGGTCTCTTAAAAATTATTGAGCCTCCACACACAAATGAAAAAATTAAAATGAAACTAAAATATACATTTATTAACATACATTTATGTCCATACCACCTGTTATTCTAATTTACTACTTGAACCTAATCATTAGGACTACTCACAACTAGGTCTTCATACATCCAAAAAGTCTATCTCACACAACTAAAGCATACCACAAATTTTTTAGTATAACCATAATAAAAAATAACATGGATATAAACTCAATGATCTCAAGATAATAACCATGTTATTTATACACTACAACATATATATTTTATATTCTTACTCGTTCTTGCAACATGACCACTCAAAACTACCAACTAGGTTCAGAAGCTAGTCATGATCATTAGACCATAAACATCTAAAAAGGAACATTTAATGACTATAAATTAACTAATAATAACCCAATATAACATCATAACATATTAATTATAATTATAATATTAAACTCTAAGAAAAATGACTCAGGAACATTAGTCTCACACACACATAGAAAACTAATCATACCTCCAAAACATAGTCACTGAAATAAAGACTTGAAATACCTATAGATGAACTTATAATAGATTTATATGATCCTTTATAATCCTTATAAAATATTTAAACAAATATATTAAAATTTTAAATATCAATATTGGTCTTACAGACCAATCTCATCGCTTCACTCTACATAGACCTTACATAGCCAGATAAGCCATTTTGGCTTCCATAATAGATCCTCTTAAGGTGAATATAAAAATTATATAAATAATGAATAGGTAAAATAGGTATTAAAAAACAAAATATTAATGTTATTAATCAGATAAATTTAGAGAGCCTCCAAATCATCACTTTCAATTGCTTACATAGAACTATTATTTTACCTTGTGGACCATTCATGATGATTATGCATTCCAACATCTGTGTAGTCATAGTAAAGAAGTACTAAATAATTAATATTATCTTTATATATATTTATAACATATTAAAACACAAATATACATAGATATAATTGAAAATATGTAAAATATAGACCAATCTCTGAAACTTACACATTCATTGTCTCATCTTCACTAGATAGGTCATCTTATGAACAACATTTTCAACATTTTAATGATATCCAAAACATATAAAAAATATGTAGATGTATTATCAATATTTAAAAACAAAATCATGCAATTTTATCCATTCATAATCCATGACAACTCATCCATAATCTCATTCTCACTTCTACCTGGTTTTTCTCACTATCTTCACTATTGGACTTTTTAGCGATAGGCCAACTTCCATGATCAGTTTAGTAATTTTGAAGTATATAACCTGATTATAAACCACAATATTCATGAATTATAAGTCAAAATATTTAACATCCATCCATTATGAAACTTTGACTTAGTCAATCCTACCTATTGTATAAAGTTTTTAAGAAACAAGGGATTTCTTGTAGCTTCCACTCACTGATCTAATATACCAATGCCACATAGAGTAACTTGGGAGAGTTGAATAAAACATCCAATAATAATAGTAGGTAAACCAAACCATTTTGAGAAATATCCAACATATCTTCCGTATCAGGTCACTATGAGGGTTTTAGACTGGTTTTCATTCTCAACATTTATTCATAAAAATATGCCCCTAAAACCAATTCCTAATGCTTGGAAAACATTTTTATGACCATTTTACATCTCTCCATAATATCTCAACATCCCATGAAATATTCACACATGCCAAAAATAATGATAAAGTCCTTAGATCTTCATCTCTTCATTCTACAGATACATGAGACCCTAAAACTCATTTTTATGCTTTCTCATTATACTCAAGACCCAAAACTACACCAACATACTTGAAACAACATTTCAAACCTCAATCCATGCTTAAATTATCTCACAATCCTCCAAAACTAATCATGATACCTCATTTTATGAACTAGGGTCTTAAGAATAGGTCTATAAGAAGACCACTAAAGAAGAACATACCCTTTTGGCTCAATCTAAGAGTCATGTGAATAACTCAAAACCTTTATCACATGCTCTAACACTACATTACATAACTTCAAGATTATACACATTTATATCACCATCATCATGCCTTTACAATCAATATTCATGCTCAAGGCCTAGTATATTAACACATACCTCCTAGGCACCATACCACTTTAAGATATTTAAGAAAAAATATCTAGCTCACTGTTCACCTCTAGACATCTAATACAAGATCCAAAACATCTCCCATCATTATCCTTTGACCAAGTCTCCTTAGGCCATATATGTCACTACCCAAGACTGAACTAACCTTATTGAATGCATAAGAAATTAAGATAATCTCTCTCTATGAACTCATAAAGCTCTTAATATCTTCACCAAAGACATTAAACTTACACCACCTCAATAAAATCCACATATATGTATTTACACATTTCACCATACCTCACTATGTTTTACAAGACACTCCATTGGATCACTCAAAGCCATACTAGAAAGATCTTATAGTCAACCTCATGCCAATGACCATAACCACCTTCTTGTGAACCAAGACTTGACCTTAGGAATATGACATAAACTACAACTGCCACTTCAGTGATCCTTCTTGACATCAATGACAACTTTCAACACATTCAAACCTCTCATCCCAAAACTAGTTTGGTTTAATGATAGCCTAATTTGTGTGTACCATAGAACACCTAGGCATGAAAATAAGAATTATAAATATCTTAAAGACATAATATACAAATTATATGATTCAAATGACATTTTGGTAGAGAATCCTCTTTTTATCCCTCTTATAAACCAAAAAACTCAAAATACCACCTCACATAAACTATCTCCAAGCTCTCATCAAAGAGTAAAGATGAATCAAAACAACATAAAATCCTACCTTAATTAAAAACTAATGCCATCCATGTGGTCACAAATTCAAAAGGATAAGGTAAAATATAAATTCTCCATCCCTTGGACATATCCTTCTACGAAAACACCTAAGTCACCTTCACCAAAACCCAAAATTTCTATTTTGGGTACACATCAACATAACCCATCAAGATTGATACAAAGGTATGTTCTCAAATATCATAACTATTGATACTTGGATATGAACCATTTTAGGAGATGGAAAATATCTCCTCATCCAAGTGGCACAATGGAATCACCTCTAGGCTTGTGGGTAGCCTAAAGAATGAGGTGAGTCTCTAGATAGGGCTAGCACCCTTAATGCACCACTTTAGATTGAAAATAATACTAAAATTTGGGGGTGAAAAGGGAGAGATATGAATAAAATAAAACTAACCTAATGGAGGTGATACACCAATTTCACTAATGACTTCCAACCATATGTATGTTACACTTAAAATCAAATGACAAACTAAAGCATATACTTCTCAAATCTATGCCTTCTTGCATCAGTATTACTTTGTGGGGTTATGGATGAATTTGAAAATATATTAGGATGAGGCAAGAGGCCTTTAATGTATTTGATTAAAATACTAACTCACTCAGTCTTTGACATATCCTGGAACAGTTCATATGCCTTGCAAGAAGAGGCTACAAATAGGTGAAAAAATGTGACCACATGCTAAGGAATCCATAGTTTTCACTAAGAAATATTCATAATATAATTAAAAAAACTATGAATAGTCATGGAAGAGTTAAAAATTAGTATTATTATTTATGAAAAGGTATATAAATGATCAGGGCTTCACCATACTTAGGTGGATCATAGAATACAATGGCCAAAATGGCTAGTTCTTATAGAACTTGAGAGAGAGAGAAGAAGAGATAAGTCAAATGGTTATAAATACAATTTAAAATATTATTATATTATTTAATTTTGCATGGTAATATGATATGGTATGAACCATGAAAGGATAGGAGCTACAAGTGTCAATCCAAATCATAAACCTCATGAAAAGTGACAAGAAACTCCTCATTCTAGCTCAGAAAAATTATTGGCATGATTATCCCTATTTTAATTCCTTATAACTGATTGGTACCAGGTATTATTATTTTAATAAATTTAAAGGACATTATAAATTACTCTCCATGAATTTTTTATAGGCTTGTTCATTTGGAATCACCTAAAAAGGAACAATCATCATCTACTGTCTAGAAAATTGCTCTTCCATGCACCCTGTACACTTGGCCTAAAAATT
Organism: Torreya grandis; assembly: GCA_037957365.1. NCBI lineage: Eukaryota > Viridiplantae > Streptophyta > Pinopsida > Cupressales > Taxaceae > Torreya > Torreya grandis. Next base: position 290,163 of record JARHVA010008528.1, on the reverse strand, counting down.
GGAATTATTTGTTAATTAAAATCCATTTGAAGAAGTTAATTATTCCTATAAATACCATACATGTCCTTTTAATAACCAAGGATGCCTTAAAAATCCATTTACTTGAAGTTTTCACACTTCTCCCTAGCTTATCTACTAGGCTAGTTTTGATTGGCTGAGATGAAGCAACTAGTTTATACACTTAATTTTTTTTTAAAGAATAATATGAAAATAGGTATTTATTAAAAGTCTTAATATTACATAAAAACTTTATTTCATAATTTGAAACATCTTGTAGCCTACAAAACACAAAAATTGGTCAAAAATACCCTATTTTTGCCTCCATCCATATAAGTCCATATAACTAAAAATAATGTAAGGGATCATAAGTGAGTCATATATAAGTCAAAATATCTTTAATTATAAAAATATTTCATTATATTACATCATAAACTCCATTTTCACAAACTACTCTTGACTGAGGGTTTGCAAGGGTGTTAGGCCTATTTGACCTCTTAAGGTTCATTCATAAAAACTAGACATACAACATGCATTTTTTTTTAAATATTTAATTAAAGACCCATAATAACCTTACATAATTATTTATGGTACCCATTTAATGACTCATGAAATATATGAGCATTAAAACTTCTCCTATCAAGCTTGTTTTCATGATTTACAAAAGTTTGAGTGGTTTTGAGCTCAAAAGTGGCTCTCCTTATGTTTTATATGCACTATAAAAGTTATAAAACCTATATTATGACATATAAATCATTTACAAATATGTTACAAAACATATTTCATACTAAGGGTGTAAATGCTTATCCATTTGGCTTTAGGCTTGAGTATACTCAATAGGCCTACCTACAACCTAAAGCTAAAAATGACATTATTGATACCTTACCTACATTGAAATAGATTATAAACATATAAAATAAACCTATAAACATTATTAAATAATTTATAATTCCTCTCTCAATCAAAAATTGAAATTGACCTCTCATTTGGCCTTAGGCTTGACCCCTTACCTAGTAAGCTTGACTGCACTTCCAAGGGTTTTTACCATCCTATCATGTTCCATCATCCTGTGAGGTTTTATCAAAAAATTTATAGGTAATATAAAACTAAAAATAACTCTTTTATAATATCAAATATCTCTTAAGGCCATCCATCTACTCCATCCCTCAAGACTGTAGGGTTCTTGCATGGGAAACATACCCTCTATCTGAGACAAAATAGAGGGTAATTAACCTATTTCATAATGAAAAATAAGTGTTGGAAGAGTATATCCAATTGAAATTGACACTCCATACCAAAATTTATCATCTATTTTGGTCATTTTACCCCTCAAAACTTTAAATGTCAAGACTAGTTCCTTCTAAAGCAGACTGTGTGCAAGGTTTCCATGTTATGGACTATGTAACTCATTATATAGGATCTTAATTTCTTGTTTACATATATCAAGAGGGTGTATTTATATTTTTTTATATTCCATTCCACTCATTTGATCCATTTGGACCCTCTATAACTTTTAATTGCTTACACTCCTCCTTGGCTAGCTTATATTGAGTACCATTTAACTATGACTGTGTTTGTAGAAATAGGGATCTGAATAGGTTTACTTCATCATGATAACGGCTTAGGAATCATATCTTGTTATTAATTTATATGTTCAACTAATTTTTTTTATAATTTCAACTTCTCCTCTTACCCTTCATATGCATTTATATTCCTAAACTGAGTCCTCCTTGTTTTTTGATTGAGACTCTATTTTAATGACCCTTGTAGGTGTGTGTTAACTTAAAGGGACCATGCACATTATTCTTCAGGACATCCTTAGAATGTTTGAAAGTGAATTTTTCACTTCTACTCTTGTTTATGTCATTCTTTTAGCCCTCAACATGAAACCTAGCTCATAAATGATTCTTTACTACCTGGTTGAGACACCTCCTCTTTATACCCTACATGTAGGTGTACCTTTCCTTTGGTCATAATGTTTTAAAGTAATATTTGAAGATTTAAGGTCATATAATTTTTTTTTTATAACTTTATTCATCTTGAAAGGGTTATGTCACCACTAAAACACCTAGTCTTGGTCACTATTATCATACGTAGTTGTAGATGCACAATTGTCTAAAAAGGGACACGTGTAGGTGTATCGTGGGGTCATACCTTGCATCTTGTCTTATATTGAAAAATATAGAACACAAATATGTCTCTTTATACCATTTAAGATCTTTTTACATGAATAATTCATATATACCACCACCTATATACCATGTTTAACCCATTGTCTTCAAACAATTGGCTTTATATACATCTTATTAGTCTATATGTATGAATTATAGGTGTGTATAGGGATTAAAATGTAGGATATCAATTATTCAAAAGAACTTTAGGTCATTAATGTTCACTTTATCATATATAATCATTCAAACATGGTGGCATGGTCTTAAACTAAAACTTGGTTGAATAATCCCTTTTATAGCTTAGACCCTGTAGACAACACTGACTATAATTAGTGCATAAAAGGATTTTTGGAACCCCCAACAACCATCCTCCATAGACCATTATCTCCTCAAACCTTGTAGAGTATTTTTAACATATGAAGGATTCAAGATAAGGTTATAAATATGCATATAAAGAATTGGCAACCTTGTTTTTCATTATCCACAAAATGGTAAGGTCCTCTATTTTCCCTCTTTAGGGATTGTGTCTCAAAAATCAATCATTTTGTGTTGGACATGGATAGTGAGTGTGGAAAAGAGGAAAAAGATTGACCAAAAGGCCTCATGATAATATCAAACCTATTTTTAACCTTCCACACTATGATTGAAAACACGTACCTCTTAAAAAAAGCTTCAAACCTTCATTTCAATGTAGAAATCATCTACAAACACCTAGAACAAGGCAGGCAACATTTGTCATGACTAGTTTAGCATAGTGAATAAGATTTTGAACACACTTTCATCCTTTTCAAGAATATATATTAAATAATTTCAATTCATAATTTCTTGGATAAACAAAATACTCTAATTATCATCTAATGAACAAGTTAAACAAACATATATAGGTGATGGTAAATGAAATTAGGCAAAGAGTTGACAATGGTGAAAGAAAAGTTTGCAAGCTACCTAAAGCATGAGATGGTAAAGACAAAACATGGAAGGAGGTGATAAAATGACCTAGAGACTTGTGAAACACCATTTTTCAGCTATATGAGACCCATAAAAAAGAAAAACACTTAGCAAACAAGTACTTCAGTTAGAACTATAAATGGTGACACCTTCTTGCATCATGGACTAACTTGCTCATCCAAACATTATTAAACATTAAAATAATAATTGAGACCATTTTATAAGGAATATAAAATCCTTTGGATCTAATATCACCAATTGGTTCATATGGATTTGCCAAAATGGAGCAAAACCTATAGGGTGCACATATTAGCAGGCAAATTTGCACAGTCAATTTGTTAACAATGGTTCATAAATCACATTTTATAAATCTCCAAACTCCTTATATTAAAATTAATTTATTTTAGTTTATTATAATATCCCAAAAGCATTTTTTACTTGAACCTTCTAAGCTATCCATACTGAGCAAAGACCTAAAGGTCACTTCTGTGTGTCTAGGAAACCAAGAGAAAAGTAGTATGGTTTTGGCCCATTTTTGAAGCTTATAATAAAATTTATCACTTAATAATGTGTTGTGTATGTCAATGGAAAATTATGAAATGTATAAAATTGTATGGTTCTTACAATTCTATACAACTCATCAAATGCACCTTTTTAACCCCTAAAATGACCCAAAATGATAAATAGACATGAAAAATAATTGACCAAGGACAATATAAAATTAATTTAAATCAATTTAACTATAATACACCCAATTCCACTCATAATAAACCCCATATAGACCTATAAAATCAAATTTTTACCTATAAGTGCCCCAATTTGACTAAAAGGTCAAATTTGGTCAAAAATTTGATGACTCATAGGGGTTGTTGGAAATTTGAGTGTCATGGATTGTCATTGATGACAAAATAATCATGTGAAAAAGGTGTTTTTGATAATGACAAAGGAATAGTTATGTTGGCAACTTGAGGAGTCATTAAGTCTATAAAGAAACTCAGAGAAGGAGAGGTTCAGTGCTCAAGTATAAAGTCATGTCCATATATTAATGAAAAAGGAATAGATTTGAACTAAAGAAGATCCTTAGAATATCCTATAATATTAAAGAAAAGATCAGACAAGTTCAAGAACAAATCAAGTTTGTGAATCACTATTACTTTTACTCATTTATGAGTAACAAGTATCTCTAAAAAACCTGACTGGGTCTTGAATTATGTGTTGATCAGGTTTGTCAATTCAAAGTAATACATATAAAATTTTATAAGTAAAATAATCACAAAAATCTAACTGGGTTTGTATGGAGAAAAGTGGGTTTTCAGAATGACTTAACTTGTTTAAATTTTATAAGTTGAGCAGTTAGAAGAACCCGACTTGGTCTAGTAGAGGTAATTAGGTTTCCAGGATGACTTAGATTTGTTTAATTTTATAAGTTAAGTTATGGTAAGAACCTGAATGGGTCAAGATGAAGTAACTTGGGTTTAATTTATGTCATTACTTCTTTCAAACTTATAAGTCAAGCAATGTTATAAACCTGAATTGGTCTAGATGAGTGGATTAGGGCTATAAGGGGACTTAACTTACTTCATTTTTATAAGTTAAGTAGGCTAAAGAATATGAATTGGTCTAGATGGGTGGATCAAGGTTGCAAAGTGACTTAACTTATTTCATTTTTATAAGTTAACTAGGTTGAACAACCCAAATTGGTCTAGATGAGTGAATTGGGGTTTTGGAATGACTTTACTTCTTTCAAGCTTATAAGTCTTGCAGTGTGGAGAACCCAAAATGGTCTTGGAGAATTATTTCAGAAAAAGTGTTAAGTTCTCATCAGGAAAATTGTCCTAAAAAAATTTCCAAAGGGGTGGTTTTAAAATTTTTGAAGTGTATGTGGTCACTTGCAAAGTTCCTGAAGGGTACATTTCAAAAAGTATGAAGGATAATTGGACCATTCAAGAATTTTGAAAGGATATTTTCAAAAATACCGAAGGGTATGTTGCAAAAACCTAAAGGGTACATAGTTTATTTCAAAATTTTCTTAAGGACATTTTCAATTCTTTTGAAGGATAAGTGACCCAAGAAAATTTCTAAAGGATACATTTCAAAGTCTTTAAAGGGTATGTGGACCATTGCAAAGTCTCTAAAGGGTATGTGCAAAGTTTTGAAGGATGATTTCACTTTTTTTAAAGAACACTTTCAAGTGAATTCAAATAACTTCTCGAAGGATATTTTTCCAAACTTGTCGAAGGATATAGTCAAAAGAAGTGTAGAGTAAAGCTTCGAGCTAATGCATAGATGGCATGTGTCATATTTGCATGTGTTTAGTGGGTTAAAACTCATGATTGTTAATAATATTGATGGCTCATGATCAATAATATAGTGAATATCTAATTGAGTGAATTTTTTTCAAGCTTGAAAGGTGCTTGATTGATAATAGCTAGTGTCAAGATAAACATCGAGCAAGTTTAGAAGAGATCAACTGAGCAAAGGCATTCAAGGATGTCATAGAGAGTGAGATGTTAACAAAGTTACCAGAGGATAACATAAAAATAAGTTAAGTCAATAAATTTCAATAACCTGATGTAGTTATTTATATTGTGCATTCTTAAAAACCTAATAAGAGATGGAGTGTTTAATGTTAAGGCTTGCATTTTCAAGAACATGAGAGAGTGAGTCAGTTATAAAAGTATGAAGTGTCAATTGAAGGAACATAATTGGTTCTTGTAAAAATGGTTATTCCTTTGAGTCTCTTATATATATTTAGAGGTTGATTTCAAATTAAAGTGATGCAAAATTCCAAAGTGATGAAGAACAAACAAGACAAATAGTCATTTTTTTTGGAATGAGAGGAGTTTGAGCCATAGGTGCATACATATGAAACTCATCTGAGCATGGAGGATTAGTATCTAATTGGAGAATATTTGAGTGTCAAATAGATAAATTCAAATACAAATTTTTTTTTAAGAAGAGCGAAGGATAAACAAAAGTTTGTTGAAAGAGTAATGAGTAGTTACAGATTGGACCTGCAATAAAGAACAAAGACTTAGATTCTTTTATGAATCTAATTCATTAATTTGAATTGTAAATGTCTGATAGGTTGGTGCCATTATATTAAACTAGGTTGGTTCTCAGAATAGGGATTAGGTGATTGCTAAGAGTTGGTGATATTAAAATAGGGGATTAGTGTGTCCATAGAATGGGTGTCCTAAAATGTGACTAGTGAGGTTATGTTAATGAGACAAACTTTGTGAGGCTGGATTAAAATAGTAGATTGTATTAGCTTTCTCACCATGGTTTTTCCCTTTGGATTTCCACATATAAATCTGTTGTTGTACTTTTGTGATTGCATTATTTCTCTTTCATGTGTTTATGTTTGCATTTGTTTAAAATTCTTTTTGAAAGTTGTAAGTAACTAATTTTTGAGATCTACTGATTCAACCCGCCCCCCCTTAGTAGATAGGCATGTTCAATAGGGGTAGTATGCCTACTATACTAACTAGGATAATAGACTTATCATTACATTGGGATTAGGAGTCATTTTAGGATTAAGACAAATAAGGAAACCTTTGACTATTGACTATTGACTTAGATAAGACAACTAATGACTACCTTAACCCCTCAAAGCAAATGACACACAAAACAAAGAGAAAAAATACACACATGTGTTCAAATCACTTAGGGGAATTAGAAAAAAAATATTATATACAACTAAAAACCACTCATACCTCCCTTTCTAGGATCAAATTGAAAGTTTCTTGAATCTCCTTTTGCATGAGATGGATGAGGATGCCAAGCATGTTGCTCTTAAGATTGAACACTTGACGGACCAGACCTATTCTCTGGTAGTTAATTTGACTTGTTTTCAAGTAAACTATCTTAAAAAGGTCTAAATTTTACACATATTCCTCTTGAGCATGTTTACATACTTCATATTTATTTACACTCTCTTTATCATGATCAAATTTTATATTCTTTATAGGCATGATCTCAAAAGGAGTGATATTTTTTTCTTTGAAATATTGAGGCCAATAGAGTTTTTCTTGACCTCCATATTCTGATGTGGAATTTGATCTTTCTCACTTATGACATGTTGGAAAATGTCATCTTACTTTTCTATCACATTTTGGACAATGTCATCTTGTTTACCATCACTTGTAACTAGGTCTAAAGGAGTTGTAGACCCCAAAATATTTTCAAATGTCTTCAAATCTCAGACATAATTCATCATCCTCACTTTTATTAGAATCATGAAGGGGAACAACAAGAGATAATCCTTCATCCTCTTCTTTAGACTTCAATAGGACCTTTTTCAAGATTTTTTCTTCAACACAAGGAGTGTATGCTTCATCATCAACCAAATAAGGAGATCCAACATAAGATATCACCTCTTATTCAACACTTAGGATCTCTTAAGGGTTTTCAAATTGCCCCTAAACTATTATAATCTGATCTTGTTTGGCAAGGGTTGTAATATCTTCAGTCTCCTTCTTAGTGATTCCAAGACTAGGCATCTTGAAATACGGTGACCTAGCCCAATAAGGCTACCAAGGAGTTTCATTTTAATCAAGTAAGAGTTCTAAATTTTCCTCAACTAGCTACTCTTCTTTTAGTTTTGACACCATAGGTCTATCAAGGCAAAGGGTGATGGGATGAGGACAAGAGTAACTAGTTGGTGGATGTGGAGCATAGGGCTCAAAATCAGATTGGGAACTCTCTTGAAGGAGCTTATATGGGGTGTGTTTAGGCATAGAATCTTATTTTGGGTATAAACCTTCTATCACACCTTGACTTAGCAACTTCATCCTTGAATATAACTCTTCAATTTTCTTAGCTAGGTTCTCTTATAAAATTCTCTCTTGAATTTCATAGGAATCATCATGAGCATAATTAATGCATGAGGGATGGCATGGAACACAAGGAGATTCTTGGGGAATAATGGGAGTGACTTGAAAAGGATTAACTTCACTTTCTACTTCACACTCCTTAATAATGCTTCTATCTTACTTCTTTCACCATGACTCCACTATCTTACTCCAAATTAAGTTGTTAGGATTATAATTTTTATATTGAGGAAGGGTGGGATGGGTTTGTATAGGATCAAGCTCCTTCTCAGCTTCACATTCTTTATTAAGACTTTTCTCTTCTTTATTTACCCATGACTCTAATATCTTACTCTAACTTAGGATGTTAGTGTTATATCTCTCTTTTTAAGGTGGTGGGGATGCAACATGATAGGGTAATGAGGGTTTGAAATCCACTTCCTTTTCTTCCAACATGGACTACTAAAAATTCATATTATCCAAATCAATTTGCCTATCAATATTAGCTTCAAACACAAGCTTTCTCCTTTCAACTCTCTCCTCCAACTAATTGGGAAAAGGATGACTTTGATATATTTGATTTGGCTCATGAGTAGGGGTCATATATGGTTGATAGTAAACTTGGGGAAGTGGATATGAAGTTTGATAGTTTTGGTCAAAATGCCTTTTAGGAACCTCTAGCCTATCCTCTAAGGAATAAACTAGGCCACTCACATGAAGCATCTCACTTGTGAGCCTTTACCAATTGGCTCTCTCAATAGGTGCCCATTCTCTCTTAACTAGATATAATGCATTTCTCACTTGATGGATGGAATTATTAGGAATTAATTGACCACATCACCTTAAAGTATCAAGATCCAACATGTAATTCTCATATCCCAATATTGTTTTCTTGAAGGTAAAAATAGATAGACTTGGGAAAAGACTAGGTAGACTAGGGGGAGAAAGAAATTGAGAAGGTTGGTTATAGGACTGATATACTTCATGCATGGACTAAAAATTATCATATTGTATCTAATGAAATTAATATTGAGGTTGGTAAGGGTCATGAAAATATTGACCAAGGACTTGTTCATATTGATAGGGAATGGTACAAGCTTGAAATGTCTCACCAACTTGTATAGAGCAAAACTCAACACTAGAGTCATCCATAACTTCATTAAAAGCACAAACACAAATAAAACATGTTACCATAAATATTGAAAGGATAAATTGGGATGATTTAATAGATGGTATATCTTTGGAGTCACCATTGATGCTTGAATAGATGCCTCTAAAGGCTGATTGTTGAGAGATAACACCAAAAATCTCTCAACTTCTAGGATCAAGAGTCCTACTAGGCATGACAAAAAATGTTATCACTTTGATATGAACCCTTTAAGGAGATGTAAAATCTCTCATCATCCAAGTGGCACAATGGAATCACCTCTAGGCTTGTGGGCAACCTAAGGAATGAGGTGAGTCTCTAAATACGACTAGCTCCCTTGATGTACCACTTTGGATTGTAACTACTACTAAACTTTGGGAGTGAAAAGGAGAGAGATAAATGAAAGAAAAATAACCTAAGGGATTTGATACACCAAATTGACTCATTACTTCCAACCATATGTATGTTACACTTGAAATCAAATGATAAACTAAAATATACACTTCTCCAATCTATGTCTTCTTGCATCAATATTACATTCTAGGGTTATGGATGAATGTGCAAATATAGGAGGAATAGACAAGAATCATTGAATTTCACTAATAAAAATACTATCTCACTCAATCTTTGACATCTCTAGGAACACTTCACATGCCCTGCAAGAAGAGGCTACAAATTGGTGAAAGAATGTGACCACATACTAAGGAATCTATAGTTTTCACTAAGCAAGATTCATCATACAATTGAAAAAAATATGAATAGTCATGGAAGAGGTAAAAAATATTAATTTTATTGATTAAAATGCATATAAATGATCAGGGCTTCACCATACTTAGGTGGAGCATAGAATACAATGGCTAAAATGGCTAGTTATTATAAAAATTGAGAGAGAGAGAGAGAGAGAGAGAGAGAGAGAGAAGAAGAAGAAGAAGAATAAAGAATTAAAAGAATCATAAGGATAATTTTAAAGCCAATAATATTAGTTAATTATGCATAGAAAGAGGATATGGGATGAACCATGCAAGGTCAGGAGCTATAAGTGTCAATCCAAGTCATAAACCTCATGAAAAGTGGCAAGAAACTCCTCATTCTGGGTCAGAAAAATTGCCTGCATGATTATCCCTATTTGAATAAAGTATTGCTAACTGGGACCAGGTATGATGATTGGAAAGAATTGAAAGGAACTCATACATTCCTTGGTTGTAATCTTGGTCATCTGGAATCACCTAGAAAAGAGAAATCATCATTTACTATCTAGAAACCTACTCTTCCATGCACCTTGCACACTTAGCCTCAAAATTGGCATCAATTTATCATGAAAATATGTGTAAATAAGTTAATTACACCTTTCAATATCTTCCATATATTTATAATCACTAAGGACAACTTAAAAATCTATTTATTTAAAGTTTTCACACTTCTTCGTAGCTTGTCTACCAGGCTAGTTTGGATTGGCTGAGATGAAGTAGTTGGATTTTATACTTATAGACTTCATAAAATCATAATATGACAATATATAGTTATTAAAAGTCCTAAAATTCCCTCCAAACTTGATTGTATCTCTTAAAACCTCTTGTATCCTATAAAACACAAACAATGGTAAAAAAAACCCTATTTTTACCTCCATCCATTCAAGTCCATACATATAAAAATAATGTGAGGGATCATAAGTGAGTCCTATATAAGTTATAATATCTTTTATGAGAAAATTTTTCTATTATAAAATCTATTTACTTAAAGTTTTCACACTTCTTCATAGCTTGTCTACCAGGCTAGTTTCAATTGGCTGAGATGAAGTAGTTGGATTTTATACTTATAGACTTCATAAAATCATAATATGACAATATATAGTTATTAAAAGTCCTAAAATTCCCTCCAAACTTGATTGTATCTCTTAAAACCTCTTGTATCCAATAAAACACAAACAATGGTAAAAAATACCCTATTTTTACCTCCATCCATTCAAGTCCATACATATAAAAATAATGTGAGTGATCATAAGTGAGTCCTATATAAGTTATAATATCTTTTATGAGAAAATTTTTCCATTATAAAATCTATTTACTTAAAGTTTTCACACTTCTTCATAGCTTGTCTACTAGGCTAGTTTCAATTGGCTGAGATGAAGTAGTTGGATTTTATACTTATAGACTTCATAAAATCATAATATGACAATATATAGTTATTAGAAGTCCTAAAATTCCCTCCAAACTTGATTGTATCTCTTAAAACCTCTTGTATCCTATAAAACACAAACAATGGTAAAAAATACCCTATTTTTAACTCCATCCATTCAAGTCCATACATATAAAAATAATGTGAGGGATCATAAGTGAGTCCTATATAAGTTATAATATATTTTATGAGAAAAATTTTCCATTATAAAATCTATTTACTTATAGTTTTCACACTTCTTCATAGCTTGTCTACTAGGCTAGTTTTGATTGGCTAAGATGAAGTAGTTCGATTTTATACTTATAGACTTCATAAAATCATAATATGACAATATATAGTTATTAAAAGTCCTAAAATTCCCTCCAAACTTGATTGTATCTCTTAAAACCTCTTGTATCCTATAAAACACAAACAATGGTAAAAAAATACCCTATTTTTACTTCCATCCATTCAAGTCCATACATATAAAAATAATGTGAGGGATCATAAGTGAGTCCTATATAAGTTATAATATCTTTTATGAGAAATGTTTTCCATTATATTGCATCACCAACTACATTTTCATAGACTAGTCTTGATTAAGGGTTTGCAAGTGTTTTAGACTTGTTTGACCTCTTAAGGTCTGTTCATAAAAATAAAACATCTAACTTGAAAAAAATTACAAAAATATGTCATTCAATACTGATTATAACATCCCCTAACTCATTTTTTACCAATGAAATTCCTCATGAAAGATATGAGCATTGAAACTTCCCCTATCGAGCTTATTGTCAACATTTACACAAGTTTGAGTGGTTTTGAGCTCAAAAGTGGCTCTCATAATGTTTTTTATGCAATATAAAAGTTATAAAACCTATATTTTGATGTAATAATCATGTAAAAATAGGTTAAAAAATCATATTTCATAATAAGAGTGTAAATTATTATCCATTTGGCTTTAGGCTTGAGTATACTCAATAGGCCTGCCTGCAACCTAAAGCCAAAAAATGACTTTATTGATATAATCCCTAAATTAAAATAGATTATATTAATATAAAATAACACTATATAAATGATTCAATAATTTTTAATTCTTATCTCATGATAAAAATGAAATTGACCTCTCATTTGGCCTTAGGCTTAAACCCTTACCTAACAGGCTTGACTACACCTCCAAGGGTTTTGACCATCCTGTCATATTACATCATCCTATAAGGTGTTATTAAAATTTTCCTAGGTAATATCCAACTCGAAAAAACTCTTTTAGAGGCTCAATTATCTCTTAAGGCCATCCATCTATTCCATCCCTTAAGACTGCAAGGTTCTTACATGGGAAAAGTACCCTCTATCTAAGATAAAATAGAGGGCACTTCCCCTATTTCATCATGAAAAATGAGTGTTGGAAGAGTATATCCAAGTGAAAGGGATACTACATACCAAAATTGAGACTTTTTTAAGGTCATTTGTCCCCTCAAAACTTCAAATGTCAAGACTGGTTCCTTTCAAAGTAAACTGTGTAGACACCTTAAATTGGTTGTCAATAACCTCCAATCAGGGTTTGAGTTAGTTTCCATCTAAAACACACAATTTGGCCTAAAAACACTAAAAATGATAAATTATGTGAAAATTATATATACAAATGCTGATTTTGGCCAGGGTATCCCTAAATGGGGCAATGCAATTTATGAGCAAGCTAACTTTGATCAATTTATTTTGAGTCAAAATACCAAATTTGTACCTGCATGCTCTGGACTGCTCTCTCCTATCAAATATTTTTCACAAGAATTGTGCCTTTATTATATTTTTTGGAAACATTCTAAATGGGAATACACATCCAATGCATTTGATGTGGATATTCAATTCCAATTCAGTCAAATTTAGGACCAATAACAAGGCATTCTGATCAATTTGGGTAATTTGTGCATAAAGTGCTTAATCATGCTTAAGAGCTAATTAACCCAAATCAAGGCCTAATAAAAAATTCCATGGAAAATTGTTGAATACTTTTTTTTATAAATGAATATTGAATATCTGCATCATCAAGTGACCTTATTTCTTGGGAAGACATCCCTAGGCCATAAATGCCATAAATATCAAGATTCATGCCCTCCATGCCTCATCAGTACCTTCCATGCCTCTTAATTTCCCCTTCTTCCAATTCCATGATGAGGATAATACAAATTTTAATTCTAAAATTGAATTAATCCTCAACCACACATCTTAATCTTGAGATGTATAGTTGAGGTTGATTCTGATCAAATCCAAAAATATATAAATAGGAGGCCTCACAACATCATTTCTATGCTTAATTTGTGCAAAGTTATAATACAGGATTGGTGTCAAATTTTTTAAGAAACTAGTGTTACCTTGCCAAATTGATTCCAATCCAAGCCATAAACCAAAGGTGTGAAGAGGAGATGAAGGTAGCCACACTGCATTGAAGAAGACCTCTTGAAGCACAAGCTGAGCAAGCCAATATTACAATGGCATTTGGAGCATCCAAGGAAGGTGAAGGAACTCTTGTATTTGATTCTTTGATTTTTAGTTATGATTTTCATTTGTGTTTCTTAACTAAGCTCTCCCTAGTGTCTAGGCATAGATATTTTATTCTATTAGTGTTTTTATTTCACTTTGTTTTCATTTTGGAACTAACACCATACTAACCATCTTCTCTTGAGTCAAATTCCTAGATCACATTATGGCACACCCGATGGGACTATACACATCCTACACCTAAAGGATATCCTTCTGTAATGTTAAAGAACTTATTTGAGATTTTAAAACTCTTGAAATTTTGTTTTTTAACTTTCTTTGCCATTTTTGGTTGCCATGATTTTTGTACAGTAACTAACATCAGTAGAAATACCGACATCGGTTACTTGGCTTAATCGACTTTGGTTAGAAAAATTGACATTAGTCAGATCTTGGTTGTATATAATCAATGTCAGTGGTATTGACCAACATTAGTCACTGTGTTTTTCCAAAAACATAGACCCAAGACCTAATTTTCCAAAGTTTCTTTTTTTGAACTTAAAAGAGCTTCAAAGCTAAGGGACATGCTAACAATTTTGTTGCAAGACCAAGCAGGATATTTTCTCAAAACATGTTTAAATAACTTTCGCATGCTTAAAGTTGGATTAGGAACTTTTTTCTGATTCTTAACAAAGAATTCAAGTGTTTTTGGTGAATGTTTTCAAAGTTTACAACTAAGACCAAGGGGTCAAATGAACACCACTAAACATTTCATTTGGGTTTAAAATTGAACACACTTGTCAATTTTTACTTGCAATAGTTGTTTAGATTAATCTTGTTTGGCAAAAACAAGGATGTTACGTGTATGCTCTTCCATTTTTCCCCTATAAGGAAACCTTGGAATAAAAAGTGCCATTCCTATTGTAAATAGCCTAGTCCAAGGCTTAGAAATAATGTCGCCTAAAGAACTCCTCAAAAACTTGCTAAAATCTGGGTGATCTTGAAAATGACCCTAAAGTCTTTCTATTTTCATGATTTATTTATTTATGCATCTTGCATTTCGAGGGGGACCTCATCACCTTCCACAAGTTATTTATGGAATCTTTGACTCAGGGTTTTATCTCCCAACATTGACTTCATTTAACTCTTTTTAGAGTGCACACAGGACGTAGTGGCACTTGGACATTGCACTACACTAAGCGAACAATAGGATGTAGTGGTTGTAAAAAGGACTAGACCTTTTTGTAACAAGCCAAGTGATACATACCTAAAATCCATGCTTTTATTTTGCATTGTTTGACATGAAAGTCATTGTGCAATTGATTCCCCTAGATTATTCAAAAACTTATTAGAGTTTAGACAAATCCCCACTTGCTACGAAAGTATTGTTGATTCAAGGTGCACCTCAAGGTCTATGTCATAGTACTATCATTTTAGAGAAGGGGGTGTAAAAACCCTACTATATAATGCACATTTAATTTTGGATGAACACTTAAAATCCTCTCAAATGATGTATATTAACAGTTTCCAATAGTACCAAGCAACCTTGTTAGTTTCGGATCTAAGGGTGATTAATTAGTTGATATTTTCATAGTTTAAATTCTTGTTTAGAGTCAAAACTTTGTGTAAACAAATAAACCAAACCCAACACATAATCCAAATTTTCCTTTGAATAAAGAGGCATTATGCTGCTTGCGTGAGATCATCCATTTGCCTTATTCAAAGTTCATCAAAAGCTTGAGAGTCGTATCATCCACTTTGGCATAGTTATGCTACCCAATTGAGTCTAGAACTTTACCAAAGTTGTTTAAGTTCTTCACTTATAATTTAAATTTAAAATTACACCTTTATAAGTTCATAGGGTTGATGTGTTAAGTGGGTTCACCATTTGCACTAGACTTGAGGGAACTTAGGTTTAATTTCCAATTTAGGTTGAAGGCCATTTTAGACTCGTAAACATTATCATTAATTGATAGACTTAAGCCATTTTATGCTAAACACTTGCACTTTAATTCTATGTAACACAAACTTTTGAGTCAAGAAAATTAGTGTTATGATGTCAAAATTATGAAGAAATGTCTTTGCCTTAGAGAGTCCTTGAAACAAACTTTTTTATCACACTTTCTAGGTAATATAGCATTGTTACGCTACCCAAATTATTTCAAACATTATTTCGTGGACCTTCTTACATAGAATTCCAAATTTTTTCGTACATATTCAGACCGATCCAAGTGTACTTTTGATCCTTTATCTAAAGCACAGTTATACTTTTCACCTTTTTCTAGCTTATTTGTTAAAAAGAACCACATTTTATACCATTATTTATAAGAAAATAAACTATTGCTAGAGTGCCTTTTGTTTCATACCTTATAATTAGTTTACCAAGTTCATGTCCAATAATTGAATGCCTAGTGTTTGTTAGAAATGTTTCAAATTTTTTAGATTAAAACTTTCATCTATTTTCAAAGTCTAGCTTTTGACACCGTTTGGCCAAGAGTCCTAACACATGCCTTGTTTGAGCCTAATTTTTGATGTCACGTTTGGCCAAATGACCTAGCAACTTTTAATTTCCTAGATTGGACTGATTTAAAACACTTCAACCTTAGAGTTTAGCATTTCAATTTTTTGGTCCATTTCCTTGCTTACCTTTGTGTGAATAGTGAAACGTTAGATACTTCACCCTAGCTTGTTTCCTCATTAATATTTGTATAAACCTTTTGATCCTTTTGAAAAATCTAGACCAAGTTGAAGGTATCATTTATTTTATATTCTATCATTTTTAGAGTTTGTAGAACTCTTTGACCTTTTATCACCAAACATTGACTATGGATCCCAACATGTATTCCTACACTTGTAGTGGACTCATGTATAATCTAGGGATTAGTAATGTAGTTGTGCAGGAAGAAATGGTGCAAGACCCCTATGCAAATAACATTGCTTATGAGATGGATTCTTATCCTTCTTATAATACTCAATCAGGGTCACAAAGCCAAGATCCATTGGCTAACTATTTGGTTAACACACCACCTTAAATAGAATAAGACCAAGAATAAACTATGAAATACTTAGCTACAATACCAATGGTGGATTACTCAGTACCTGAATAGCCCTATGTGACTAATTTAGCTTCCACATATGATCCATTTTTGTTTGAGCAACATTTTTTAGAGAACAAAGATGAGATTTTGGTTAGGGCCATAGAGGTAAGGGCTAAGTTTCTAGAAAAAATCCCCCATGAAAATCTACCAAGTCTAGTAAGAGTGCCCCACAATATCATTTACGATCAACAAGCTTCTTTTATTATTCCTATGGATCTAGTCCAAACAACATACCAAGACCCCAATATATCCAATCTAGGCAAAAACATCATGGAAGATCACTTTAACCAAATGCAAGCAACGTACCAAAACTACCTAAATTTAGCATGTGATTTCAATCAGATGAAC
This sequence comes from Torreya grandis, assembly GCA_037957365.1. Taxonomy (NCBI): domain Eukaryota; kingdom Viridiplantae; phylum Streptophyta; class Pinopsida; order Cupressales; family Taxaceae; genus Torreya; species Torreya grandis. The sequence goes on along the minus strand of JARHVA010008528.1, from coordinate 273,017 downwards.
ATGGTAAGTAAGCCCCTCATTAACCTAGTTCCTTCAATAAGAGTGTTGATGGAATTAACTGGATAAGAAAATTTGAGTTTTGACCCATTTGTACAAAATGATTCAATAGATAACTTGATACATATGCTAGTTATTGAAGAAGTGTCTTCAATTTCTACATTGAATAGTGAGCCAAATGTAGTAGATCATGTGTAAATAGTGTCCAATATTGATCAAATTGGTACTAATACACAAACAACTAGCCAACAACATGTGCTTATAGTTAATCCCATGAGTAGATCATCATACCAAGGAATAAGAGTTTTTATACCCCAGCCTCAACCAACCGTTTCCTCAAGTATACAATCTACAAGATTAGATAATCAAATAATGGCTAATGTTATGCCTCAACAATAGAATGTCATGAATCATACTCCTCTTCAATAATTAGTGAGTGGTATCCCACAACAATAGACATAATCTAGTGTATCAACACAATAGAGGATGAGTACATTGCCACCTCAACTAGGGGCAAATAATATTCCACCTCACTAAGTAATGACAAACATACCTCTTCAGCCACAGAATAATATGCCAGTCCAAAACCAAGCAATGCCTAACCATCAATGTGCAAATATTGGTTAGTGACAGATGCCAAATATGTAAAATGCTTTCACTTATTCATAGGGATTTGTGTAACAAATAGGCCCCCATGTTTCTCAAGTACCTAATAAACAACCATTGGTTCAAAATGTGCCACAAATCTAGAGACAAGGTCTTGGTTCACAAGTTCCCACTCAACATCAAGGTTTGATTAGTCGACAACATGTCCATTTTCAACCACATTAGGCATAATATAGTTATATCCCTTTACCCTAACCATAGAATCCTCTAAGTCAGAGCTTTATCGTCAACCTAAACCAAAATATTGCATAGCCAAATGTGTAATTTCAAGTACATCCCAATCCATATATGTGTATTCCTGGTCCATTCCCCAACCAAGCCAATGTACCCTAATAGGTGTCTCCATCATACCCTAGTCAAAGTGTCCCACTTGTGACCTCCCAACCATCTATCCAAAATAATATTCTCCCTCAAACCAATTTCCCTTCCCATTTCCTATCCCAAGAATTACAACAGATGAAGGATATAATTTCTTCCATTCAGGTAGGAAAGCAGACTAAAAAGTTTAAATTGGATGACATGTGTTCCTATCCATTTAGCATGGAGTGTTTGTAGATACCATTTCCTCTAGGATATAAACCACCCAAAATTGATAAGTACAAAGGGAATGGCGACCCTAAGGCCCATTTGACCAAATTCTTTGACACATGTCAACCAGTGGCATATAGTGACATATACCTTTTGCTGTTATTTTAAAAGAGCCTAGTTGGACAGGCCTTGGACTGGTTTTTAAGGTTGGCCAAGAATTCATTAATAGACTTTGATGATCTTTCTGATAAATTTGTGTAGCACTTTTCCTATAGTCTCAAACATGATATTTAATTATTATACTTGACACAAGCAAAGCAGAAAGTTGGGGAGAGTTTTGCAAGTTATTTACAATGATGGAGAACCCTTACAAGCTATTTCACCCATAGTTTACTAGATAAGCAATTGGCTGCTATGTTTACTAAAAATTTACATAGTGAGATAACCTATCATCTGGAACTGTAATGTGTACATACATTCAAAGAGATCATTGATAAAGGTTTGTTGGTTGAGAGAACACTCATCAATAAAAGATTCATCAAATTTAATTCTACCAATTAGGGAAACAACCAAGAACAACATCCTAATCAAGCGCATGCATCACAACTAGCATAGGCCAATAATCATGAAAGACCAAAGTAATTAAATTGAAATAGGAATGTTGTGGGAAATGGAGTAACCAAATCTCATCATGTCCAAACTATGTAGACATCATTTACACCACCTTTTCATCTTACTCCTACCCAAAAACCTCTGCAACCAATACTGTAAGTGTAACAACCAAAACCTACACAACAAATACAATAACCTTTACCATGGCAAACCCCTCCTCCTAGGATAATCATACCTACACATTGTATCTTTAGTGAATTAGGGGAACCTATTAAATCTATATTCTATAAGCTTACTACCACTAATCTAATTATTTGGCCTATACCAAATCATTATTCACAAGGCATTCCTTACCCTAATTGGTATTGTGAAAATGAATTTTGTGACGATCATCGGGTTAATGGGCATAATTTACAAATATGTGTCCAAATCAAGCATTTAATTTAAAATATGTTGGAAAATGGCGAAATAAAAATGGATAATGGTGATTCCACTTCCAATCAAACTCTTTGGATCTATCAAAACCCCTTTCCCCAACATAACAATCAATAGCAACAGGACAATTAGCAAAAATAATGATCAATGTAATAATAAAATCAATAGTATGAGAATCAAAGGCTAGACTAGTAGAATCAACAAAATTAGTAGCAGAATCCACAATGACAAAATAATGGACAAAACCAAGATCAAAATGGTAACAATCAATAAACCTACCTTGCAGTTGCACATGAATACAATAGGGTTGTAGGTCATATTGTAGGGAGTAGTGTTAATACCATCTCCATTAATCCTAGACCAAACACTAATCAACCTAGACCATTACTAAATAATAATATTCAGCCAAATCACATGGATAATCCTTCTTTGACCTAGGAGTGCATATAGACAAACCAACAAACTAGGAATTCACTTTTTGGACCTTACAGTGACAAATCATTCTTGCCACGTGACCACATGCAAGTACACTAGTAACCAAGACTTGTCTTGTCTGGTCCCATACCATTTCCAACATAAGTTAACAATAATGGTCTAGTATTTAATCCTAATTGTGAAATCATAACTTAGAGGTCAAATATTATTATCCTAGTCCCACAACCATCTACCACTTTGGCTATCATCCAACCAACCATTTATCCTTAGAATAAAACATTCACTCCTGACCAGGACAAGAAGTTTGATATTGTTGAACAATTGTAGAAGACACCAGCATAAATTTCTATTTTAGATTTGCTTTGGATGTCAATAACCCATAAGAACATCTTGAATGAGTTTTTGACCTAATCCACTATTTTTAGTGACATATCCCCTGATAACTTTCAAGCTTTTGTTGGACACCTAACTCTAACCCAACAAGTCACATTCAACTAAAGTGATATGTCTTCCCTTGGCCTGCTCCATAATAGCCCATTTTATATATAAGTTTTTATCAGATGACAAAAAGTGAAATGTGTCCTTATCAACAATGGCTCTAGCCTCAACATAGTATCCCTCAAGCTCATCAAGTTTCTTGGGTACATGATGAAAGATCTCCAACTAGAAATAATAACTATAAAATCTTATGATAATTAGGAAAGAGAATCAAAAGTTACCATTAGTTTAATAGTTATCATTGGGCCTTTGACCCATGATATACTTTGCCATGTGTTGGACCTTGAGTTATCATACAACATGCTTTTAGGTAGGCCTTGGTACATGATATTTGTGTAGTCCCATCAACACTGCATCAATGTATCAAGTTTTCCCACTCAAGGATGGAGGTGAATATTCCAAGAGATTTACACCCGTATGAACACTACAAGCATCTTGAGGCTGAATTTCAAAGCTATAATTATTAGTATGGTATGAATCCCAATTCCAAATAGGATAAAGGAAAATCTATATTTATTCATCCTTCATCAGATAATTACATAGATCTTAATACCTTAGATTCCCTATCCCACATGCCACCTCTTGAAGCTTCTAATCATTTCACCATTTTAGACAATGGACTGAAAGAATATGTGACCCATGACACATTTCATATCACCAAACTTCCTTAAAATCTAAAAACATTTGGGTGACCTGAAGTCATTCCACATATGCATTGGCAAAAGAGCAAATATAAGGGACCTATCACCTTTGTACCAACATCTAGCCTAGGACCTAACCCTCTTGAAGGGAATGAATCATGATTATACAATGATGACCAAGATGATTGTTATAAAAATTCAAAGTATCTTATTCCCAATAGGATCATAGAGCATCACAATTATGAAGGAAGAGGCCTCAAACTGAATCATCAAGGAACCATCAATCCAATTTCCATGATGAAGTATGAAAGACATTATGGACTTAGATTTAAACTATCTAAGGGTGACCCCACATATCTTATTCAAACTACATCACCAGTGACTAGTGATGATGATGTTGACAATAAAGTAGAGTTTGATCATAGCCTTACCTTTGATGACCTAGCTGAAACCAACTTGTTTGATAATAATGCCATTTGTACCCTAACCCAAGCCATTCATCACAATCTATTGCCATTATATTATCACTAACTAATAGATTGGGACCAACAAAAATAGTATACCAATTGATGAGTTCTATAATTATGAGGCATTCTATGATTTCTTAGGCCTTAGAGACAATGTTCCATTGGGAGATCATAAATCAGGATTCTCAATCACATTAGATCCTGTAGCCTATTTTGGAGAGCAAGTGAACACCCTTAGACAAAAAAAAGTAAAACATTGAGGTCTCAAAGTGAAAACCTCTTTGAGGTGATTTTTGATTAGGGAAAAAATAAAGGCCAATCTAGTGGTGAAAACTTTTTCAGGCACCATTAGATGGGGGTATTCATTTTTCTTCAAATTTAGACCAGGAGACCACCAACACCAAACTTGCATGTGGATCTAAGTTTAGTTTTGAGTAGCAACAAGTATTTGATCAAATTCTCCAAGAATTTTTGACCATTTTTGTTACATGGCCAAATATCCCATTAGGAGACTTAGATTCATGATGCCTATGAGAGGTTGAAGAGCAAGTCCTAATAGAGGACTTTGACATAGTCTAATAATTCAAGTCATTTCCTACTATCTTATAAGATAGTTCAACCCTCTTATTCAAAGATACAAGAGATGTAAACATCAAGACTTCATCAAACCTAAAATGGATAAAATTAGGAGCATCTCTCATTGAGGAGGAATGCAACATCTTTACAACTATGTTGAAAGATTTTGTGGATATATTTGCATGGGCTTATTCTGACATGCCAAGATTAGACCCCACCTTAGTTTTGCACCACCTTATGGTTAATCCTTATTGAAAATTAGAAAAATAAAATATCCATAAGATGCATCCTCGCATTGCTATATTATTAAAGAAAGAGTTAGAAAAACTCTTAAAAGCAAGATTATTTGATCCATTGACTACTCTGAATGGATCTCTAATGTTGTACTTATTAGCAAAAAGACTGAAGGAATCAGAATTTATACTAATTTTTGAGACATCAACAAAGCTTATCCTAAAGATGATTTTCCATTGCCTAATATCGAATCCATGTCAGGTTATGAAATTCCTTCACTCATGGATGGCTTTTTAGGATACAATCAGATCTAAATAGCATCAGAAGATCAACATAAAACAACATTCACTACTCCATGGGGAACATTTTGTTACCAAGTGATGCCATTTGGCCTTAATAATGTGGGATCTACATATCAAAGATGCATGACTATCATATTCCATGATATGATGCATGATATTGTTGAAGACTATGTCGATGACATATTAGGAAAATCTAAGACCAGAGCTAACCATCCAACAGTGTTGCATAAGATATTTGAAAGACTACAAGAGTAAAAATTTAGAATAAACCCAAATAAATGTGTGTTTGATGTAATTTTAGGAACATTATTGGGCTTCATCCTATCTTGTAGAGGTATTGAATTTGATCTAGCTAAATCTCATGTTGTAACCGAGATGTCACCACCAACCAATTTAAAAAAACCTTTGTAGTTTGTGGGGTAAGATCCAGTCCATCTGATGCTTCATCTCTTAGTTAGCAGACAAGTTCCATCCATTTACACATATTTTTAAGAAAGGAGTTACATTTCACTAGGATGATCAATACCAAATATATTTTCAACAACTCAAGGACTATCTTGTTAATCTACCTATTTTATTACCTCCTATGCTAGGAAAGCCATTCTTTTTATACCTATCAACTACCTATTATGCTCTAGGGGCACTCTTGGATCAACATGATGATAATGGAAAGGAGCATGTTATTTACTAACTAAGCCATACCTTGGTTACATATGAACATAACTATGCACTTGTTGAAAAATCTTGTCTAGCAATGGTTTTTGCAGATAAAACATTACATCATTACATGTTGAATAATAAAACCATGGTCATTTCAAAAGTAGATTTTCTCAAGTATCCACTATCAAAAATAGCTTTGAAAGGTATAATGGCTAAATGGATCATGATTCTTAGTGAGTTTGACATAGAGTATGTCAATCAAAAGATAAGTTCTTATAGATCAACTTGCTGAAGTACCTCTCATGGACACACAACCACTCAATTTTCCATTTCTTGATGAATCCATCATGACCATTATTGATACACCCCTTGAGTAGTAGTCTTAGAAGCTATATTTTGATGGATCATTCACTGTGTATGGATCAGGGGGAAGCCTATTTTTTATTACACCATAGGGGGATCTAATCCCTAAATCATTCAAAATCAGCTTTCCTTGTACAAACAACATAGTATGAAGCACTTGTTGCAGGAATTTGACAAGCAGTGTATTAGAATATATCTCATTTTCAATTTTATGGTGATTCTCAGTTAATCATCAATTAGGTCATAGATCATTTTTAGACCAAAGATGAGAAGTTGGTTTTATATAAAGCCATGGTTGACACTCTTAAAAAGCAATTTTCCAATATTTAGTTTGAGCATATACCAAGGGCTAGTGACAAAAATATAGATTCCATGGCTACTATTGGCTCTCTAATTTGATAAATAGATAAAGCTAAAGAGTATCACTTCCTTTTCAAGAATTTGTCGGCATCAGCTCATAAACCTTCAATCATTGCTATGATTTGTGATATTGTTAGTCCTAATTATATCTGGTACTTAGACCTTTACAATTACCTTCATGACCAAGTTCTACCACCTAACCTATCTCAAAAACAAACTAAAGCCTTCATTCATGATTCCACTCATTATAATTTACTTGGATCCACCCTTTACTGCTATAGTTTTGATGGAACTCTACTTCATTATTTTACTTCGGTAGAGTCTACATTAGCGTTAAGAGAAGTTCACGAAGGAGTATGTGGAGCCCATTATAGCAGGGTAGTCGTGTCTAAAAAGCTTTTTCACAATGGTTATTATTGGCCCATAATGGATGTAGATGCCACTACATATGTAAAGAAATGTGATAAATGTCAATGGCATGCTAATTTGATTCATGCCCCAATAAATAATCTAAAACCAATATTGACACCATGGCCATTTTTTACATGGGGAGTTGACCTCATTGGGAAGATTAACCCCACTTCATCTAATGTCCATAAAAATATTCTTACCACCACCAAATATTTTAGTAATTGGGTTGAAGATATACCCCTCACTTATGTGACTAAAAAACAATTTTTTAAATTCATCTTCAACCACCTCATATGTCACTATAGTATCCCCTATGACATTATATCTTATAATAGAGGATCATTCAAGAACAAAGATGTAGACCAATTATGTACTAAATAAAACATCAAGAAATACCTTTTTACATCATATTACCCTCAATGTAATGTCCAAGCTGAGGCATCCAACAAAACCATTGTCAACATTCTCATAAATATTTTCAATGATGTCGATCATGATTGACACCTCTATATATTCCCTACCGTTTGGGAATACTATACCAATCATCGTACCCCACAAGAGCTACCCATACTCACTTGTTTATGGTACTAAATCCATCCTTCCCATTGAGTTTGAGTTGCCTTTACTATGCATCTCTTTCAAGCATGTCCTCGATGATCATGACTATCAAGTAGCTCACCTGCAAGAGTTGGATCTACTAGATGAGAAACACATAGTCACACTCAACAATCTTCAAGCATATCAGAATCAACTCAAAGGCCACTATAATTAGTGTGTGAAGTATCGAACATTTGAACTTGGTGATCTTGTTCTCAAATAAAACCAAAAGAATACCATGACTAAGAAGAAACATAAAGGGAAATTCAAACCAAACTGGTTAGGGCCTTTTGTCATCACTAAAAATCATAGATCAGGAGAATACAGGCTTGCCACACCAGATAGTGATGAAATTCTAGAGCCAATGAATATTATTAATCTCAAGTGGTACTATGCTTGAATGTTAAGGTGTATTGTCTATAAGGATCATTTCAATTATGCCATTTTGACACTATTCTTCTTTGTACACATACCATCCTTATCCATCCTCTTTGCCATATCCACTTTCTATTTCTAACCTATCAACCCAACATTCTATAAATCCTAGCCCATTTGACCTTGTTTTTTTAATTCTTTATGCAATTTCAGCATTAAGGTATCTGATTAGTTCATCAGTTTGTTCAAGAACTTCAGATAGAGATCATATTTTGGGATAGATGTTTTGGCAGTTTCATCCTTCATTTGTTATTCTTTCTTACCATTGGTCTTGTTGCTAATTATAAAAACCTTTGGGAAAATTAGTACCATTTATCTATGTTGTTGTGTCCTAGTTATAACCACCTATGGGTAAACTAGGGGAAATACTAAGCCTTGACATACTAACTTACCACTTCCTATGCCATACTATGTCTTTTTACCAATCTTGCTTATTTTTTTTGAATTAGCTGCTGCACTGGTCAAATTCCTCTATTGTAAGGGTGGAACTATAGTGACTTAAGGTCCTATTTTAGGACTATGTAGATAATGCTTGATACTTATTGAGGTCAGCTCAGTCACCCTTTTCCCCATGCTCTCATCATTTTGTGAGTAACTTAAGTTTGAACCCTCTCACCATTTTGTGAGCTTGAACCATTTAGTGTCTCATCATTCTCGATTGATTTGTGACACTCCAAAACACTTCCAAAAACTTTTCAAAAAATTATTAAAAAAGAACAAAAACATTGACTACTTCTTTGCCTTAAGGAGAATGGGAACCCTTACTAAGTTACAAGTAAATCACTTGTCATTTAGTTTCCCCATCCTTGTTGACCTTTTCTCTCATGTACTTGCCATTTTTCAAGACCATTCCTATTCTTCTATCACATCCACTCTATTTGTTTTCCTCAATCATCACATTCTTCCCATTCCCTGGGAGAACTAAATTTGGCCTAAAGCTTCTTATTGGATATTACATCCATGAAACTATGTAGGCAACATCCCCTTGCCTAGTGCATATGGAGACAACTCGACCACCCCCTTCCTTTTCTTTTATTCCCCGATTTATTTCATTTAGTAAGTTGTCACCTATTTTTTAGGGGCAATGTTCATAGGATTTTTATTACATTGTTTGTTTTTTTGTTTCTTCTTATTTTGTTTGTTTGTCTACTTGTTTTTTTTCTTTTAGTACTATTTCCTTGATTCAATTTATGTGTGTTCATTAGGTGATTCCTTGTCCACACTTACACTTAAATCCATCCATATTTATATGTTTACATTGTCATCATGGTTTCTATCAGTGGTGCATTTTTTTATATTGAGTATGGGAGTTAGTCCTTATGCATATTTTGGCCAATTATTTATGGTGTTATATCATAAAGCCTACCATCACATGCTAAAAAAAACCTTAGATTCAAGAAGTCTATTCAGAAATGGTAGCATCTCTTCAACACTGACATCCTTATTCACTCCCAATCATATCCCAAATAGAGTAATTAATCATGAAATAATTTCAACCTTTATTACTTTGGATGAGCATCTCCCTACTAGTAGGTTATTCCAATTCATCATTACCTCTGTATTAATTTATCATCATCCTCAACTAAGTTTATCATGTTTTTCATAATTGGGGTCCAATGATTATAACTGCCTATAGGCAAACCATTGTAGACCATCCCACCTGCATTTCTTAATGATTATAACCACCTTTGGGCAAATCATTATGTTATCACAACTTTCATCTTTATACCTATATAGGGGCATGTTATTATCTTGTTTTTCTATCCTAACTAGGGCAACTCCATATTCTTAATTATTATAACCACCTTTGGGAAAATCATTGTGATATCATACCACATTGCCAATATCAGGGTACAATGCTTATAACCACCTTTAGGCAAAAAATTGTACACCATTTGTATTCTCAATGATTTTGACTATTTTTCACTATCATTGTGTTTTCACCCCATGATCTTTCCTTTCTTTGGTCCCTGCATTTTGCTTCTTTCTTTTCGAGGGACCATTTTCTGACATCCTTATGCCAACCATTCCCTCGAGGGGGCATCATACAGTTAGTTTATCATCATTGTAGTTGTAGGCATATAGTACCTTTTCATTCTCTGAGAAGACATTACTATTATTATAGTTTTCAATGCCTTCTTAAATAGGGGAAAATTGTAGCCACCTAAAACTAGCCACCGATAACCTCTAATCAGGCTTTTGGCTAGTTTCCATCTAAAATGCACAATTTGGCTTAAAAACACTAAAACATGCTAAATGATGTGAAAATGATATATTCAAGTGTCTATGTTGTCCAGGGTATCTCTAAATGGGGTAATGCAATATATGGGCTAGCTAACTTTGATTAGTTCATTTTGAGTCAAAATGCCAAATTTGCACCTACGTGCTCTAGACTACTCTTTCCTATCAAATCTTTTGCATAGGACTTATGCCTTAATTATTTATTGTTGGAAACATTATAAATGGGAATACACATCTAATGTGTAATTCCAATTCCAATCTAGTCAAATTTATGACCAATAACAAGGCATTTTGATCAATTTGGGTAATTTGTGCATAAAGTGCTTAATCATGCTTAAGAACTAGTTAACCCAAATCAAGGCCCAATAAAAAAATTTCATGGAAACTTGTTGAATAATTGTTTTAAGAAATTAATATCGAATATTTGTATCATGAAGTGACCTCATTTTTTGGGAAGACATCCCTAGGCCATAAATGCCACAAATATCAGGATTCATGCCCTCCATGGCTCATCAATGCCCTCCATGTCTCTTAATTGCCCCTTATTCCAATTTCATGATGAGGATAATTAAAAATTTTAATTCCAAAATTGAATAAATTCTAAGTAACACATCTCAATCTTGAGATGGATGGTTGAGGTTGATTCTGATCAAATCCAAAAATATATAAAGAGGAGGCCTCACAATATCATTTCTAAGCTTAATTTGTGCAAAGTTATAATGCAGGATTGGTGCCAAAAGCTTTAAGAAACTAGTGTTACCATGAAAAATTGATTATAAGACAATCCAAGCCATAAGACAAAGGTTATAATAGGATATAAAGGTATCCACACTCCATTAAAGAAGACCTCTTGAAGCATAAGCCGAGCAAGCCCCTACTACAAAGGCATTGGGAGCATCCAAGGAAGGTGAAAGAACTCTTGTATTTGATTCCTTGATTTTTAGTTGTGATTTTCATTTGTGTTTGTTAACTAAGATATCCATAGTGTTTAGGATTAGATATTTTATGCTATTAGTGTGTTTATTTCACCTTGTTTTCATTTTGGAGCTAACACCATACTAACCATCCTCTCTTGAGTCAAATTCCTAGATCATAGACTGTGTGTAAGGTTTCCATGTTATGGACTTTGTAACTCATTATCTATGATATTCATTGATTTTTTAATTATATAAATAGGGTGTTTATATCTTTTTTTAGAGTACATTCCACTCATATGATCTATTTGGACCCTCTATAACTTGAATTGCTTACACTCCTCATTGGCTAGCTTATATTGAGAACCATTTGACTATGGATATGTTTTTAGAAATAGGGGTATAAATAGGTTTAATTAATCATGACAAGAGATTAGGAAGCATATCTTGGTCTTAACTTATATGGTCACGTACGTGCTTTATCATTTTAACTTCTCCTCTTACCCTTCATATGCATTTGCAATCCTAAACTGAGTCCTCCCTATTTTTTGACTGAGACTCCATTTTAATGACCCTTGTAGGTGTGTGTTGGATTAAAAGGACCTTGAAAATTATGATTAAATAAATCCTTGGTATTTTTAAAATCTAATTGGTCACTTCTACTCATGTTTAATTTTTTTCATTATCCCTCAACATGCACCTTAGCTCATAAATGAGTCCTCACTGCTTGGCTAAGACACCTCCTCTTTTTACCTTGATTATAGGTGTAAATTTCCTTTTGTCATAATGTTTTATGGTCATATAAAACCTTTTTATAACTATATTAATCTTTAAAGGGTTAGGGCACCACCAAAACCCCTAGTCTAGGTCACTTTTATCATACCTAGTTGTAGATGCACAATTCTTTGAGAAGGGACACCTATAGGTGTATAGTGGGGTCATACCTTGCATCTTGTCCTATATTGAAAACTCTTGAACATAAATAGGTATATTGATACAATTTAATATATTTTTACATTATTCATTCCTCTATACCACCACCTATATACTATGTTTAATCTACTATCTGCCCATAATTGGTTGTAGATGCATCTTATTAGTCCATCTGTACTGACTGTAGGTGTGTATAGGGCTTAAAATGTAGGATATCAACTCTTTGAAAGACATTTAGTTCATAAATATATAATTTACCATATATAATAATTTAATATGGTGGCATGGTTTAAAACTAAACCTTGGTTAAATAAGTCCTTTCATAGCTCAGGCCCTACAAACAACACTGATTGTAATTAGTGCATAATAGTGGATTTTTGGAACCCCCAACAACTATCATATATAGACCATTCTCTCCTAAAACCATGCAGAGTATTTTTACCATATGAAGGCTTCAAGATAAGGTTATCAATATTCATTTAAATAAGTGTCAACCTTGTTGTACATTATCCATAAAATTGTAAGGTCCTCTATTTTCCCTCTTTAGGGAGTGTGTCTCAAAACTCAGTTATTTTGTGTTGGACATGGATAGTGAGTGTGGAAAAGAGGAAAAATGTGGAATAAATAGCCTCATGAGCATCTCAAACCTATTTTAAACCTTACACACACATGATTTACAACAAGGAACTCTTAAAAAAAGATTCAAACCTTCCTTTCAATATAGAAATCATCTACAAACACCTAGAACAAGGTAGGTAACTTTTATCATGACTATTTTAGCATAGTAAATAAGACTATGAACACACTTACACCATTTCAAATAATATATGTGGAGTAATTTAAATTCCTCACTACTTGTACAACTAAAATAATCTGATTATCATCCCATGAACAAGTTGAACAAGAATATACAGGCGACTACAAATGAAATTGGGCAAAGAGTTGACAATGATAAAAGATAAGTTTACAAGCTACCCAAATCATGAGATGGTGAGAAAAAACATGGAAGGATTTAATCACATGACCTATATACTTATGGAACACCATTTCCTAGCTATATGAGAGCCTTACAAGAGAAAAACACTCAACAAATAAGAAGCACTTCAGCTAGAACTATAGATGGTGACACCTTATTGCATCATGGACTAACTTGCTCATCCAAACATTATGAAACTTGAAACTAAGAATGGATACCATTTGAGAATGAATCCATAATCCTATAGAGACAACATCACCAACTATTTTGTATGGATTTGACCAAAATGGATAAAAAACTATAGAGTGCATGGATTAGTAGGTAGATTTACATAGTTAAATTATTAAAAATGGTTCATAAAGAACACTTGATCAATATTCAAACTCATTATATGAAAATGAATTTATTTTATTGTAATACAATATCCCAAAATCATTTGTCCTAGAACCTTTTGAGTTGTTTGTACCGAGCAAAGACCTAAAGGTCACCTCTGTGTGTCTAAAAAACCAAAAAAGAAGAAGAATGGTTTTGGCCCATTTTTTAAGCCTATGATCAAAATAATCATTGAATAAAGTGTGTGGGAGGTTAAGTTAAACTTATTAAATTTACAAATTTTTATGGGTTCGTACAATTCTGTACATCTCATTAAATGCACCTTTTTGACCCCTTAAATGACCTAAAATGATAAATAGACATGAAAACTAATTTACAAAGGCCAATATAACATTAATTGACATTAATTGAAATATAATAAACCTCATGAAACTCATATTAAACTCCATATAGACCTATAAATTCAATTTTTTACCTATAGGTACCCCAATTTGACTAAAAAGTCAAATTTAGTCAATAATCACCAAACCCCAGTGAAGATGGTCTTGTATAAATTGATACAAACCTCACCTAAAGGACATAAATCCTTGATAGAGGATTTAAATCAATTGAGGTCCAACCTAAAGATCCTCAACCTCTATCATCCCTTGTTGGATCCCTCCAAATATTAGCCCTTATCACATTCAAGGATTTTGAGATACCTCCCATCCATCTGAATGATTCTAATCCTACCATAGTGGTCACAACCCACATGAATCAAATCCAAATCAAAAGGGTCATGATTGATGGAGGATCTAGTATCAACCTCATTTCATCCCATGCCTATGATCAACTCAAACTTCTTAAAAACTTCATGTCTCAAACCACTATCATGTTACAATCTTTCAGAAACACAATGAAAACCACCTTGGGTATAGTTATCCTTCACATATGCTTAGGACCTCAAACTATACCTAATATATTATAAATTATATAAGGTAAATTTCAATACAATGTACTACTTGGATGCCTTTGGCTTTGAACCATGTGTTGTGTACCTTCAAACTTGCATAGATGCCTAAAATTTGAACATGAGGGTCAAGTTCATGTCATCCCCACTGACCCTAATCCATTTAAGTCATGCAACATGACTTACCACCCAAATTATGTCCCCATTCCATTGAAGGATTAAATCCCTCAAAAATACACCAATGAAGCTTCTAGAAGTTTAACCATACACTCTTCCTAAATCCCTACAAAAGGCAACATGAAATCCACATTTCAACATCTTTCGCTTGGAGAATACTTCATGTTGACTATTGTTACCATTCATACTCCTAAATAGTACAAAAACCTTGATCAACATCCTAACTATAATCCTAACATTAAAATCATCATCCCTTTGGGACCTCCCAACCATCAAACCAACTTTATCTATGGGGGAGTCGATCAACCACCTTTAACTTCTAACACCTCACCTTATATCAAACCATTCATCTCTAATTTTTCTTTCTTGGATAAACTAGATTTTTTCCAAACATATCTTCATCAGTTTACTTGGAAGGGTTTAATTTATGATTTTATGAGCATGGACCACATGAAATTATTCCATGTAAAACTCAAAATCCTCATGAGTGATAGTGCCTTAGATTTATCCAACTAAAGGAACCAACTAGAAAACCTCTCTTCTCAATCATTGAGGAAGAAACCCCATCTTCACCTAACTTTTATTCTTAAAATTTTGATGACCATGATTTCATCTTGCATAATTTTTTTTATTTGATCAACATGGTTATTTTGGGACCCCTGGCCTATCAAATTCATGAGGAAACTAAAACCATTCCTCTACCTCATCCTCAGATGGTGGAAGATGATTTCCCACCATTAATACCATCTATTGTTAGGATGATGACTCCCTTATCATCTACCTTGGTGCTGAAGAATTCTCCCTTCACAAATACCTTCCACCTAATACATCAACCATGTTGAATGAATCTACCATCAATATTAACTTAGGCACTCAGGACAATCCTCGAATAATCAAAATTGGCCAATCTTTAGACTCTTAGGAACATCAAGACTTCTCTTTTCTATGTGATCATAACATAACATTTGATTTGTCTTATAATGATATGCCTAGAATAGACTTTACCTTTATCATCTATAACATAATCAATAACCTCGATGCCAAACCTATTAGGCAAAATCTTCGAAGGATGCACCCTCACATTGACCTTTTTGTTAAAGATGAGATACAATGTATCTTGTTTTTCAACATCATCTAACCCATTGACTATCTATAATGGGTCTCAAATGTCATTCCTATCACTAAAGAATTAGGGGGACTTTGTATTTGTATGAATTTTTGTGAACTCAACATTACATGTCCAAAGGATGACTTTCCTCTACCAAACATTGACCAACTTGTTGATCTACTTAATGGTCATGAGATTATATCTCATATGGATAGATTCTTAGGCTATAACCAAATATTAATCATCCTAGAATATCAAAACAAAATTGCCTTTATAACCCCATGGTGAAATTTTTGCTATATGGTCATGCCTTTTGGCGTGAAGAATGTTGGTGTGACCTATTAGTGTTCCATGACCTACATCTTTCATGAAATCATCCAAAAAACCATGAAATAGTATGTACATGACCTCCTTGGTAAGTCCAAACTTTTCCAAGACTACTTGGAAATATTTAAAGTAATTTGTTACCACCTTATCCAATTCCATGTTTGCCTCAACCCAAAAGAATATGTCTTTTAGGTCCTATCAAGTAAACTCCTCAACTTTATTGTTTCCATTTATGGAATAGAATTCAATCCCACCAAAGTCAAAGAAATACTAGACATGCCTCCTCCAACTAACCTTAAATAACTCAGTTTGTAGGGTAAGCTTCAATCTATTTTCTGATTCATCTCTCAATTATCTGATATATGTCAACCCTTTCACCACCTTATTAAGAATTACATATCCTTTAAGTGGAATGAAGACTACCAAAAGGCCTTTGAAGTAATAAAAATATACCTTATCTCTCCACTTATCTTTGTTCCTCTGAAAGAGGACCAACCCTTCTACCTTTACATCTCTACCATAGACTATTCCTTAGGTACCATGCTCATGCATCATGATGATCAACATAAGTAACATGCAGTATATTATATAAGCCAAACACTTGTATAATATTAAATTAATTATACCCATATTGAGAAGTTGTACCTCACCTTGGTCTTCATAGCCTCCAAACTTCACCATTACCTCCTCAACCATAAAACCTTTGTCATCACAAACATCAACCACCTCAATTACATGCATTTAAATCCATATCATAATAAATGTATGGCTAGATGGATCATTATTTTAGATAAGTTTAACCTTGGGTTACTTCAACAAAAATTAGTCAAAGGGTAAATCATCACCGATCAATTAGTTAAAGCCACTTTAACTGATAGCCAACGTTCTACCATTGAATTTCTTGATGAGTCCATTACAACTCTCTCCCAAGAAGACATTTATTACTAGATGACCATGCTATTTCATGGATAAAAGTTTCAATGTGGTGGGGGTGTTGCTATAATATTTATACCCCTTGAAGGTGAGCCTTTTTCCTTGTCCCTAAAACTTGACTTTGATTACACCAAAAATGTGGCTAAATATGAAGCCTTAGTTTTAGGTCTCCAAATAGCTTTGTCCTTGGGATTAAAATTGATCAACATATTCAATGATTCCCAACTTGTATCCAACTAGATCAATGGTACCTAATAGTGTATAAATGATGTTATCCATAAATACAAATAACTATTAAATGTACTATTGACATAATTTGATCACTACCTTATCTAAGCCACTCCACATTTGACAAATAAGTTCATCGACACCATGGCCTATATTTCCCCTAAAATCCCATTAGTGCCTTTAGAATCTAAAATATTTATCACCATTTATAGACTTGGTAAACACTATTAAACCAATATAGACCTCCCTTTGATGCTTAATGTGGAGGAAACCCAACCACATATTTAGTATAAGCAAATTTTTCACTACATTACCTTAGCCATTATCCCTTCTAACCTATCTAAGAATGGTATATGAGATTTCATATAATGTACTATTCATTATACCTTACTAGGGGATTCCTCTACAAATGAGACTTTTATGGTCTCCTTTTTAGGTGCTTTCAAAGCCAAAAAAACCCTTTCACAATCAAATAAACTCGTGATGGGATTTATGGAGGGCACATTAGTCGTTTAGTTATCACTAAGCACACCCTTATCTTTGGCTACTATTGGCCTACCCTAAACTAGGACTTTTTTAACTATGTCAAATTGTGTGTCAAGTGTCAACAACATGCCAACTTGCATCACATTCCTAGTCATGCCCTTCAAGTTGTTAAGGACTTCTAGATCTTCTCTCAATGGGGATTAGATCTCATTGGTGATATCAACCCTCACTCTTCATAGACACATAATTCTATCATCACTACGACATAATACTTCACCAAATGGGTGGAGGCTATTCCTCTCATCTCAAGCAAAGCTGACACAATTTTCAACTTCATCAATCATCATATCATATGCCACTTCAATGTTCCTCATGAAATCATCACCGATAATAGCAAGTCATTTAAAAATAAAAAAGCATGTAATATTTGCAACACTTTTGGCATTAAAATAAGCTTCTCATATCCATACCTCCCACAATCTAATAGATAGGTTGAAGCCTCTAATAATACCTTTAATAAAATGCTTACCAAAGTGGTCAATGAATCTGGTAAGGATTGGTACTTACACATTCCTTTTGCCTTATGGGCATATTAAACAAGCATTCAAACCCCAATAGGTGCCACCCCTTTTTCACTTGTCTATGGTACAAAGTCTGTCTTCCCTTTCAAAGTGAAAATTCCCTCCCTTAACATATCCTTAAAGGATATCATCTCAAAAGAAGACTATCATCAAGAATTCCTATCCCAACTTCAGCTACTTGATGAGCATCATTTGACTGCACTTAACCATTTTCATGTTTATCAAGAGAAAATTAAATTTACTTATAACAAACACCTGAATTAATGATAATTCAACATTGGTAACCTCATCTTAAAGGAAAATTAACATGTAACTAACATGGAAAGAAGTAAGAAGGACAAGTTTGATCCTAATTGGCTTGCACCATTTATCATCACACATAATTATGGGTCTAAGACTTACCAATTATCATCCCTTAAGTTAAATTTAGAACCTAAGCCCCTCAATGATTTACATCTACATCCATTCTTTTTCTTAAACAAGTTCTAAATCACCTTGAGTCTAACTTAAGCTCATCTTTTGTTTTATAACTTATCACCTTCATCTCCTTATTTTAAGGATAACTTATTAAAGCATAGAATCATGTGATTATCCATCATAAATTTAGCCTAATCCTAAACATAAGTACTATGGGTATACCCATGGCATGATTCTTATGGATAATTTTGGCCCCTTAAAGGATGGATCCCCACGATTATCATCTCTTAAATCTCTATTACCCATCATTTGACCTTCTTCTGCTATGATTTTGTATTCATAAAGGAAAACCTTAGACCTATACAAGTTATTTCATGTCTAAAACAAAAAATTATATTATGGGTCATATCTAAACCTATAGACTATTCCATTGAAATACAACTACCAAAATAACTCAAAATTGCTCAAAATGATAGACTGCTCCCTCAAAGGACAACTATCAAAATCAAACAAATCCAAAACCTAGACCACTCCCTTGAAGGATGGCTAAGTCAAAAATTTGTCAAAAATAAATTACATCAAAGCTTCTCATATTGATTAGCTTCCCCAACCTATCAACCAAAAAACCATAAAAAGACCCTAAGTCAATATATATATATATATATATATATATATATATATATATATATATATATATATATATATATATATATATATATATCCCAAAGAAAGCTTGCCACATTGATCAACTTTTGCAAAACTTTAGTAAACTTCGCGCATTGATCAGTCTACACTAAAATAATATATGGAATTTTTTATAATGGTTCTTAGGTCACCTATATAAGGGGAAAGACTTACCCACAAGAAGGTTAAACTACCCTCCATTCACCTATCTATAGCATATCACCATTTTTCACCCTCTCAATCAAGGGATTTTGAGCTTACTTAACACAATGCGATCAAGTCACATATTTAATAAATGGACTAACACTAATGACAAACAAGAAAGGTGATTATATAAATAAACTTCCCTATTAAGGTTATGGTCTTGGACAATGAGATAATTTAATCTCCTTCTAAATTTCATGATTACTTGTTGAAACAATCATCAAGGCATGTATCTTACTATTTCAAATTAATTGCTCCTCTTTTCTTAATTTGGAAATAATTAATGAAACTAGGAATAGGGTGTGTAGAAGAATACATAGTATAAAGTACACACATGATCCAAATGATGTTAGGAACTCCTCTTTGGCTTGGAAGGAAAAACTTGCAATAAGAAAGCACTATGAATTACTAGAAATAATGGTGGAAAGTTGAATAAATTCAGCTAGAGTCATGGTACATTGGCCTTTGAAAGTGATCCAAATAGAGGTTCAAGTCTCAAATGTTGTTACTTGCTTGCTGGAAACTTGCACAAGAAAATATGATAGCCTAAACACCAGATTTATGAATCCCTTTTCCTCCCTACTATTCTTCTTTTATAGGAAGAAATTTCTAATTGAGATAAGAGAAGTTACTAATTAGATAAGGTAAAAAGATACTAATTAAGAATGATTTAAAGTTGATTTACTTCTCAAAAGGAAATTAATATATTTCATGAAATTATTATCTTTCACAAAGTTGAAAGTTTATTTAAAGTAGGATCATTGACCTGATTAGTGATGGTCATGCCAACGGTCACTGGTTAGGCTGACCGATGATGGTCATGAGCCCAAAGGAAAAAGAGGTCAAAACAAGTTTTAAAAATAGTGGTTAAAAAGTTAAGTTAAGGGTCTATTAGGATTAGTTATCTAGGTGATTAGCTTAACTAAGGGTCAAAAGAAAGTCTAAAGTTTGATACGTAAAACTATCCAATGTGCAATTTTCAAGTGTCTACATTTTGACCCTTTTTATTATGTGGCTTTGGTTTAACAAGGTATAGAATAAAAATGAATGGTTTGATAGATTTCAAAATTAATGAGGCAAAACCAAAATTGAGTCAGGGTTTGATAGATTTCAAATGGGGTTTGGTGGGTGACACAAATGGGTTAGGCATTTGAAATGCAAACTTGCATAAAAAATGTGAGTAAGTATGATAGTCAAAATCACACAAAAACTAAAGCTTCCAATGTTGATAAAAATAAGGTCAAGTGCTAGAAAGACATATGACAGGGTAAATATTCCAAAATGTGGGTTATGGATGATTAGGTCAAGCCTATCAAGTCATCTAGACAAGGTTGGTGTTAGCCATAAGTATCTAAGGTAGGAAGTGATCCTATAGAATAGCATAAATTATTTGGTTACATATGAGGTGGTGTGTAAAAATTACAACAAGGCAAGCATAATCGATGTAGTTAAATGGACCAAAATAAGGTTGTCATAAAATCTATGAATATTTTGGGTCAAAAATGGCCAATATCAAGGTGGACATGGTCAAATAGGTTAGTTGGTTGGAATGGAGTGACTGAGATGACTCCAGATGCATGAGGCAAGTGGATGTTGCCTACATAGTTTATGGACTTAATATCCAACATAAACTTTAAGCTAAATGTAGTTATGCCAATATTTTATAAAAGTTGTGTTCAAATGGGTCAACCCCAAGCGGATGCATTACAAGGTAAAGTAGGGGTGAGATGAAAACTTAGCACTGAGGTAAGATGCCCAAAAAATTTAAAAGAGGGAAAGGGGATTAACCAATGCTGATGAGTGAGGGCCCCAAGGATCAATCGATGATGGTCATCCTGGCCATCTCTGATCAGGGAAAACCCAAAGACTAAAATATCAAAATTAAAATTAGAGAGTTTTACTTTTTCCAATTGATTTTTGCATCTAGATCTCTAGGCATTTTGTAAGTTTTTACTTGAGTGATTTTTTCTTACTAAGTTGGAATATTATGATCGAGGGTTGGAGTGGTCAAGCACTAATTGGATGGAAAGTGGATGAGGATGTAGATGAGCTATTGGATGGGGTATCTGACCATGGCAATGATCAAGAAATGAGGTGGGTTATGTTTTTAAATTAATAGTGAGAAGACAACAAATTTTTTGATTATTACTCACAATTACAAATGCATAATTGCTATGAGGTTTACATGAGAGTTAATGATGTTTTTACTAGGAAATTGACTTTTGAATTATCAAACAACATCAATAAAAGGTTTTTTTGATGAATCTATGAAGATGATAAACATTTATGGTAGTTTCTTAATACCATTTGTATAGATAGATATATTTTGAGATATATTTGTGATCTAATATCTATCTTGTTTAAATTTTATAGATCCTATGAATGAGGAGGATACCAAATGGGTATTCCTAGTGATCAAAGCACTCTATGGTGTTATGGATGGGGTGTTATCACCATACGACCCTACCACATTGGATGATCCTTTGATATCATCTACCCCAGCTCATGCATGCTAATTCAAACTAGTAGGGAAGGCCTCAAGATAGATATAGGCACATGAAAAGAGACTACAACCATCTACAGGGGTGGGATTAGAAGAGGCACAAGCAATAGAGAGGGGATTTGATGAGAGAGGGTTAGGTAATGGTGTAGGGTGGAGGATTTAGGGTTTACGGTAAACATGGTGGAAATGATGCCCTAGGTTAAAAATTATTGGATTAGATCAAAATAAAGGAGGATTAAAAAGGTGTTGAGTTTTGATAAGGGGCATTAAAATAGGTCTAGGTATGTGTCTTTAATAAAAATAGTGTTTTCTTGAGTGTCCATGAGGTCATTGGTTTGAGGTTCATGCCACCGATAGTCACATGACCTTAGGGGATTATTTTGGGGGCCTAGAGAGCTCCACAAATATGGGGAGAAATTTTTTCCCCACTTCACCTTTTATGGAATCTTATTCCACATGTGAGTGGAATATATTTTTTTAATCTAATTTCTATGTTTTATTGAATTGGTTATTAGATGTCTATTTTCCATGTTGACTTATGTTTTGAGGAATTTGGTTGTTATTTAGAAAATGTGTTGCCTTCCTTGTTACACAACATTGTTATGATCACACGGTGTTGGTAAATGTGTCCTTGAAAGGTGGAGACCCAATCTTGGCATGTTCCTTCATGGATGATCTTGCTTAGGTGGAGGAGGGTTGTCACATGTTGGATAATGCTTGTCTTGGATAAGCATTGCACATTTATCCTCTTTTTATGGATTTTCCTTCATTATATATATATATACATATATATATATATATACATATATATATATATATACATATACATATATATATGTATATATATGTATATATATATACATATATATATATATGTATATATATGTATATATATATGTATATATATGTATATATATATGTATATATATGTATATATATATATATATATGTATATATATGTATATATATATATATATGTATATATATATATATATATATATATATATATATATATATATATTGTTTTTAGGGTGTGGCTTTGATTTCAGAGTCAAAGTGCAGATATTTTTGTAAAGTGCAGGTGTTTATTGAAGGGTATGGTTTAGCAGCTTGTGAGATACAACATTGTAAAGGTGTAGGTGAAAGTGTAGCATTTTGTGCAACATTTTCTATAGGATATTTTTATATCTCTATGATATTTTATTTTAGTGTTGTGTTTTTATTACAGTTATATATTGAGAACTTTCTTGGTGGGTGTAGCCCACATTGGGTGAACCACGTTAGATCTCTGTTATGTGTGATTGATTTTGTTGCTCTTCATTTATGATTTCTTAATAACTATGATTTATGGAATGTTTCCATGATGCATGCTATTGTATAAGTTATATTTGATTTATGGTTATATTAAATCTTATTTAAAAAGTTTTTATTCCTAACAACTGGTATCAGAGCTTTGGTGTGTTTGTTGAAGTGGTGAATCATATGAAGGTTATTAGCTTGAGTGGGAGCTATGGGAGAAGATATTAGATTTAGGGTCGAGATTTTTTATGGTAAAATTTTTAATTTATGGAAAATGCAGATGGAAGATCTTATGGATAAACTTGGGAAGTTGTGTGAGAAACCCTCTGCTTCAGATAAAATTTTGCTTATGAAAATATTTTTTAACATGAAAATGTCTAAGAATGGTTCAATTTATAATCATTTAAATGATTTTAATACACTTTCAAGTATGCTCACTTTAGTTGGAATTGATTATGATGATGAAGTTAGAGCTTTTCTAATTTTATGTTCTTTGCCTGATAGTTGGGATAGTTTGGTTATGGCTATGATAATGTAGTCCCTACCAAGGGAAGCTTAAATTTTGAAGATATTGTAGGTGTGATCCTTAGCGAGGAAATACAAAGTAGGAGAATTGGTGAATCATCTTTAGGTAATGATTTTTCCATTGATACTAGAGGGAGTAAAAAAGACAAGAGCAAAGGTAACCATGGAAAGTTAAAAGGTAGATCTAAGTCCAGATCTAGATCCAAGATGATATGTTGGCATTATGGGAAGAGTGGACACTCAAAGAAGGATTAGTGATCACTTTGGGATAAGAATGCCAAAAAGGAAGAAATGAATGAGGTAAATGTGACATCAAGTAAATCATGTCAAGATGCCTTAATTCTTTCTATGGATAATTTTTTTGAGTCTTAGGTATTATATTCAAGGGCATTTTTTCATGCCATCCAACATAGGCATTATTTTACTGATTATGTTCAAGAGAATCTTGGACATGTTTATATTGGTGAGGATGAACCATGTGAGATAATAGGGAATGGTTGTGTTAAGGTTAAAATATAGAATGGGAACACATAGATCCTTAAGGATGTCAGACAAATGCCTATGTTGAGACAAAATTTGGTTTTAATGAGGCAATTAGGTAGTGAGGGATGTACAATAATGTTTACTATAGATTATTGGAAAGTTACCAAAGGTGCTCTTGTGATTTGAAGAGGTAAGATATTTTTTACTTTATATTTGACTAGTAGTGTTGATTCTCTTGATTTAGTTACTACAAATGGAAATGCAACTATGTGGCATTACAAGCTCAGTCATATGAGCCATAAGGGCATGAAGATATTAAAAGACATGTTTCTTAGATTAAAATATCTAGATCTAGACTTCTATAATAATTGTGTGTATGGGAAATAAAAATGGGTTAAGTTCTTGAAGGTTGGACCCATAAAGAGAGATCACAAGTTATATCTAGTACACTCCGATGTATTAGGACCAACTTAGGTATCTTCTATTGGTGGATCCAATTTTTATGTTAGATTATTAATGATACAAGTAGGAAAGTTTGGGTTTATTGCATTAAAAAGAAATTTGATGTATTTGACACTTTTAAGAAGTTGAAAGCCTTGGTTGAGAATGAAATAGGTATCTATTTGAAATGTCTCATATCAGATAATGGAGGTGAGTATTGTAGTAATGATTTATTTGATTATTGTTCTAATAATGGAATCTATAGGCAAAGGATGTTTCTAGGAACTCCACAATAGAATGGGGTATCTGAATGGATGAACATAACAATAATGGAGCATGCTAGGAGCATGAGGTTACATGGAGGTTTGATTTTATAGTTTTGGGTAAAAATAATTAACACGACAATATATTTGATTAATAGAGGACTTTCAATGTCTTTGAATAAAGGCATTCCAAAACAAGCTTGGTTTAGTAAGAATGTTGATTATTATTTTCTTAAAGTCTTTGGATGTGAGGCTTTTGTTCTCATCAAGAAAAGGGATAGGACCAAGTTAGAGGCTAAATTAGAGAAATGCACATTTTTTGGTTATGGTGAGGATGACTTTGGTTTTCATTTATGGAGCATTAAAGATAGGAAAATATTTTAGTCTAGAGAAGTAGTCTTTAATGAAAAAGTCATGCATAAGGATCAATTGTAGGAACAAGATCAGGAATAGAAAGAGTACACAGTATTGGATGACATTGCAGATGGCAAAGTATCCAAAGATTTAGTTCAATAAAATTATACAAAAGGACCCCAAACTCCTATGGTAAGAAGATCATCTAGGATAAGAAGAACACTTGAACATTTTTCTCCTTTGAATTATTTATTACTCACTAACAATGGAGAACCAAAGTGTTATGAGGAAGAAATGTAGGCAAATGCCAAGTTGAAATAGGAACAAGCCATGGATGAGGAGAATAAATATCTCATGGAGAAACAAATGTGGGATTTAATGAGGCTACCCAAGGGTAAGAGTGCATTTCCAAAAAAATTGATATTTAGAATAAAGAAGAAGATCAAGGGAGAAAATGGTATAAGGCTAGGATGGTGGTCAAGGGCTTTGCACAAAAATGAAGTATTGATTTTGATGATATTTTATCTCCTATTGTAAAAATGACTTCTATTAGGATTATTATTGGTTTAATTGTAGTTGAGGATTTTCACTTAGAATAGTTAGATGTGAAAATTACTTTTCTTCATGGTGATTTGGATGAAGAGTTGTATATGAAGCAACCATAGAGTTATGAGTTCAAAGGGAAGGATAACTATGTGTGTAGACTAAAGAAGAGCTTGTATGGCCTAAAACAAGCTCCATGATAATGGTACAAATTTTTTTATTATTTTATGTTAGAACAAGAATGTTAAAGGTGTCATTTTGACCATTGCATATACATCAAATATTTTGATGATGGTTCCTTTATTATTTTATCCTTATATGTTGATGACATGTTAGTTGTAAGAAAGAACATACAACATATTCATATGATCGAGAAATATCTTAGTGACTCATTTTCTATGAAGGATTTGTTTGCTACAAATGAAATCCTTGGTATGAGGATTTCTCATGATAGGAAGGAGAGGAAGCTAGTTTTATCCCAATCAGAGTATTGAAGAAAGTCTTGGAAAGGTTTAGTATGTCGGATGATAAATCTATTAGTACTCTTTTGGCATCCCACTTTAGATTATAAGAGGAACAGTATCCCAAGATGAAAGCTAAAAATCTTAAGATGTACAAGGTACCTTACTTATTGGTATTTGGCATCTTGATGTATGCCATTGTTTGTACTAGGCTAGATACTGCCCATGCAGTGGGAGGTGTGAGTAGGTATATGAGTGATCCTGGTTATGAGCATTGGCAAGCAGTGAAATGGATTATTTGGTATTTGAGAGGAACCATGGATTTTATATATGTTATGGTGGATCAAATACCAATTTATGTGGTTATGTGGACTTGGATATGGTAGGGGATATGGATAGAGTATGATAGGTTATTTATTTACTATTGAAGATACAATGTTTAGTTGGACTTATAGGATATATAAGGTTCTAGCTTTATCAACCACAAAGGTAGAGTATGTTACTACCATAGAGGCTAGCAAGGAGATGATTTAGTTACAAGAGTTGTTTTGAGAGTTGGGGCATGATTAAGAAGATGGGAGAATACATAGTGATAGTTAGATTATTATTTATTTGGCAAAGAACTCCAATTTCCACTTGAGGATGAAACACATTCAGTTACATTATCGCTTCATCAAGATAGCTTTGGAGGAGAACTTGATGAAGCTAGAGAAGATTCATACTAGCCAAAATATTATGGATATGATGACCAAGGTGGTCACATTGGATAAGTTGAGACTATGTTCAAATTTGGTTGGCCTTAGCAGTCATGGAGTAGTGATAGATTATGTTTAGGAGAAATGGTCTCTAAGTGGGATATTGTTGAGTGTGGAGCCCTTTGGTGCTATCACATGACATTAGGGGAATATTTTGGGGGATTAGAGAGATCCAAAAATATGAGGAGAACATTTTCCCCCACTACACCTTTTATGGAATCTTGCTCTACATGTGAGTAGAATATTCTTTATTTTATCTAATTTCTATGTTTCCATGTTTTATGGAATTGATTGTTTTTTCTCTATTTTCCATGTTGACTTCCCTATTTTGAGGAAGTTGGTTGTTCCTTGGAAATTTTTTTGACTTATTTGTTATAAGGATTTGGTTATGATCACATGGTGTTGGTAAATGTGCCCTTTAAAAGTGGAGACCCAATCTTGGCATGTTCCTTCATGGATGAGCTTGATTAGGTGGAGGAGGGTTGTCACATGTTCGATAATGATTATCTTGGATAAGCATTGCACATTTATCCTCATTTTGTGGATTTTCCTTAATTTTCTATATATACAACATGTGGTGTGGCCTTTAGAGGTTGATGAGTTCATTTACATAGATGGTTTGTTTACAGGTGTGACTTTAAGGTTTAGAGTCAAAGTGCAAATGTTTCTGCAAAGTGCAGGTGTTTATTATAAGGTATGGTTTAGTGGCTTGTGAGATACAACATTATGTAGGTGTTGGTGAAAGTTCATCATTTTATGTAACTCTTTATATAAGAGATTTTTCTATCTTTGTGAGAGTTCACTGTAGTTTTGTGTTTTGATTACAATTATATTTTGAGAACTTTATTGGTGGATGTAGCCCACATTGGGTAAACCACATTAGATCTATGTTATGTGTGATTGATTATGTTTCTCTCCATTTATGATTTCTTAATAACTATGATTTGAGGAATGTTTATGTAATGCATTCTATTATATAAGTTAGATCTAGTTTATGGTTATATTAAATCTAATTTAAAAAGTTGTTATTCCTAACAAAAGGGACCTTAGGGGACTGTCAATGATTTTAGGAACCGTTGATGGTTGAAAGAGTGGGGAAAAAGTGGTATGAAGAGGCGTGTGAAAAAAACTTGTGTTAGGATTTTCAGAGTGTTAGGGTTTTGAGTAGATGATGTTGTGGCAGGGAAAAGTATTCAAAATTTATGGTACAAAATGGGTTCAAAGGATGTTAAAGAAATAGTGAGTTAGGAATTTAGAGTTTTGAAATGAAAAAAATGTTAGGATGTATGTTTAAATGTAGGGGGAGATAGATGGAGGAAAGTAGTTGGAAAACATTCAGGAATTATGGGACTGATTTGGTAAAGTTTTGTGAAGTGTGTAAATCAAAGTGCTAGTAGGGTGGAGTTGTATAAAGGTAGAGTTTTATGTGGGGTACATGTAATGGGTTAGATCGTAATAAGTTAAAAAGAGAGGTGTTAATTAGTACTTAAATTTAGGTGGAAAACTAAGTATGTAAGCTAATGTAATTATTTTTGTAGGCCCATGAGAAAATTTAGTTGAGGGACCAGGTCTCGATGATCTTTATAGAGGTTAGAGATGCGATGATGGATAATGAGTGGAGGCACATGGAGATAGTTGTCGTAGGGGCCATGTGACATTATCAAAACTTACCTCAAGATGTATCCATGATCGTTGCACTCATCAAGATATGGGACCTAATAATAAATACCTTTTAGTTACTGACCAAAAAGATGACCATCTTATTAGACTATGTGATGAGGATTATGTGGCTACCCATTTGAGGGGATATGATCCACCACATCAATAGTGAGGAGAGGGATTACTATATGGAGTGGATCGAGTACATGCTAGGTAGCATATAGGTGGTTTGAGTATAAGGCCATTGTTATAGAGTGATCCTAAGGAGAGATACTTGATGGTAATGATGATGATGGTAGTGACCTATTTTACATTACTAGATTCAATTCATATATGCATTTCATATTTATTACTAGGGATACTAATAGAGATATTACTGGGGAGGACTATGTTTGGGTTAGCTCTAGTGTTACTGATTCAAATTTATAAGGAGCTCTAGGATTTTTGAGTAAATAGATGATATGGGATTAGTGTGGGATTTGTGCTCCATTTTTAGACATTTGAGCATATTAAAGTGTTGAGACCCTTGGGCATACTAGTGGAGGTTTATGCACTGACTGATTATAGAGTGGGTTTCTTACATTAGAGGAGACATAGTGCCATGACCAAGGTAAGTGAGAGAGATAGAGACATCAAGTGGTTATGAGATGAACTAGAGGGTTTATAAGTAGGAGATATAGTATGATGGCCATACATGAGCTGGTTGATATGGACTAGTTATATATTTCAAACTATAGACTTACAAAGCTATCTATAGGTGTATAGGAGATGGGAGATGGAGATGAAGATGATCTCGATTGATCAAGTTTAGAGATAACTTAGACTAGTGTAGGGGATTCCACCTAATTTATATAGATATAGGAGGGGAGAGAGAGAGATCTTACTTCTAGAGCCTCAGCCATAGGATGTTGTACTAGATTACAAGGAGCTATCGATGAGATCTACCATTGATAATGCTAGTGTGTTAGATGTTTATGTAGCTTGGTACTAGGGTAGATATGTAATTACTAACTTTGGATGGAATGATGGGGGCTAATAGGCCATTGATCTAGATGCCATAAAGGCACAAGTGTAAGGAGATGGGTAGGCAATAGCTGCATTAGAAGTAGCACAAGTATAAGTAGCTAGGTTATAGGTAAAGGTGGTCATATTATATGGCTATATAGCTACACTTTAGGGTCAAGTGGGGGCCATCACAACTAAGAGGGATTAGGCTTAGGGCTAGATCATAAGTTTATAGGGATAGGTGGCCATTCTATAGGGCTAGATTGTCACATTACAAGGACAAGTCACGATGATCACAACCGAGAGGGACCAAGCACAGGTTACCATTGGATTGGTTACCAAGGAGTGGGATAGCCTTAGGTATAAGGTAGGAGCCACAACATCATTAAGAGAAGTGGTGGCACCACCTAGTCTTATTACATAGGCTTGATATTTAGTGATAATTTAGGAGCTAAGGTAACATGAGGCCATATTACTAGTTCAATGCCCTATAGAGCTAAGATGGGGAGAGTATAGGGTCACCCTATCAAGTGGTCATACTCTTGTGACTCTAATATAGTGGTTTTCAATTATGGGTCCCTAGGTAGGTCTCCTAGGAGGACTACTGCTAGATGACAGTGAAAGTGGGGCTAGTGGTAGTGGTACCCCAAGGGCTTGATAGATTTTTTCATTTTGTCAGATATATTTTTGATACCAACCTGCATGTTGATGACATGAGATGTATATGAGAGAGATAAACTTCATACATATTTTTCATGTATTATGAGATGTATTTATGTTCATATATTTATTTAAGTTGTATGACTATTCATTGATTAGTTTATTTTATGCTTAGATGGATGTTTATGTTTTGGTTCATTTGATGAGATATTATGATTGTGATGACCATGTTTGGATAATATGGTGTGGTTTTGATTTGATAGATATAATTGGTCTTATGGATAATGTTTATAATGCATATGCAAAATGGATAATGATATATCTTATGTCTTGTGTTTATAAAATGTTATGGTTGTGATTCATATAGAGAAGCATGGATATTGTGGATATTATTGCGTATGGTTAATTAGATTGGATATTTGATTTTTGTGTGTGATTTATGTATGGATATGATGAAACAATAGGATGCCTTATGCATTTTGATGACAATTAATGTGTTGTTTGGATATAATATGTTTGATGATGGATATTTGTGAAGTAGGGTATTCTTTATGTTTTTGTTGATTATGGTAGTTAAGAATGTTTCACAATGTTATAATGAGAAAAATGTTTTGATATTGGACTATAATGAAATCACATAAAGTAAGAACATATAAATAACTAACTATGAGAAAGAGGTAAAAGAAAATTATGAGACACCAATCCACATGACCTATAATGAGAGATCCAAAAAGAGGCATGATGTTTCATTTAGAAAAGGATCTTGCTAAACCGAAGTTGGGTTGGCCCAATAAAAACAAGCCTCTAGACCACTTTGCATGAGCATGATTTAGTTGTCCAATAAGTTCCTTAATCATAATGTGTCAGGTAAGCTCATAGTTTCTTGATTTATATAGGATAGAAAAGAAAAATGGGTGATAGGTAAGTTTGAAGGGATATGGATGGTGTAGTAACCTAATGTGGGTTAGCTTACCTCTTCTATAGGTCATCAGAGAACCATAATAGACAAGTCCATGTTTTAATACAAAGTGTAGACTAATCAATGTGGGAATTATATAAATATTTAGTATAAGAGAGCTAATTATGGCATCCTTTCTTAGATTGGGTCTCAATTTATTGTCTTTGATTTTGAGAGATTGGTGAAGTTGATCAATGTGGAAATCTTTAATTTTTTATTTTTTATTTTTGATAAAAATAGACTTTAAAATACTTTAAGGGAGTGGTATAAGTTTGAATTTTTTGTTTATTTATTTAAGTTGCAGCCATCCTTCAAGGGAGTGGTTTATGAATGCTAGAGGAAAATGGACCCAAGTGATAATTTTATATCTAACTTGATTTTATATGCTAATTTTAGACATGGACAAGTCTATTTAGGCTTAGATGTCTTCCTTTATGGAGGAAGACTTTGTAGCACAAAAGGTTAATGATAGGTGAAGGTAAGTAGTTTGAGAGAAAATTGGTCATGGGATTCCATCTAGAGATGAAAAGTATCCATGAGAACCATGAAATGGATAAAGTCATGGTATCCATGCTTAAAATTAGGCTAAAACTATGATGATAATCACATGGTTCTATATGTTAAATAAATGTCCTAAAAAGGAAGAGGGTAATGGTGAGAAAAAGTGAAAATCTCATAAACCAAGGGATGAGCTGAAGTTAAGCACAAGGTGAATTTGATCCTTATTTAAAAATAGAAAGGACATAGATGCAAAGCATTGAGAGGCTCAAGTTTTGGTTTTCCTTTGATAGAAAAAAATGATAAGCTCCTAATCCATACTTATTTATTATGATGTAGGGTCCAAGCCAATTGAAAGTGAATTTTCCCTTTTTTCTCTTCTCCAGATTAGTTACATGTTACTTTTATTTTAAGGACAAGGTCTCCAATGTTGAATTCTCACTCTCAAAGTCATTTGTTGTAAGCATGGGATATTCATTCTTGATAAAACTAAAGATGATTAAAGGCTATGAGGTGATGTTCATCAAGTAACTCGAATCATGTAAGATGTTCTTTGTGATAATCATTTTTAGAGATGATGTCTCACAAAGATATGCAAAGTGATGAAATATGGACTTCGAGAGGCAAGACTACCTCTACATTGAACACCAGAGAGAAAGGGGTAGCACCTATAGAGGTTTAAATGCTTGTGTGATAGGCCCATAAAGAAAAAGGGATGTGTAAGTGCCAATCCCAAATTGAAGCACTTACTACCTTAGTTAACATTTTTTTGAGAGTTTTGTTAGAGGATTTTTCTTGTCCATTCACTTGTAGATGATAAGGCAATGAAAAGATTAAATTGGTGCCAAAATAATCACACAGACCTTGGACATCCTTGTTTTTGAAAGATTTACCATTATTAGTAATGATCTTGTGGGGAATGATAAAATGATAAATGATGTGGTGATTTATGAAATCAATAATCTTCTCTACTTTGGTCGAGATGAGTGGGATGGCTTCAACCCATTTAGTGAAATATTTAGTGGTGGTAATGATGTATTGGTGTCATTGTGAAGAATGAGGATTAATTTCTCCAATGAGGTTGAGTCCCCATTATGAGAAAGGCCAATAATATTTAGATACTTAAAGATTGTGGGTAGGTGCATGATGTAAGTTAGCATGTTGTTAACATTTGAAACACTTTTTAACATAATCACAAAAATCTTGATTAAGGGTAGGCTAGTAATAGCCAAGGTGAAGAATACGTTCAACAATAGCTAGGCCATTAAATTTTCCCCCATAGACTCCATCCATACATCCCCTTAGTAGCATGATAAGCTTCATGACTATGAAAAAGTGGAGAAGGAGGTCATCGAATCTACACCCACAAGCATTCTTTAAAGGTTTGGAAGGAATAATTCCAAGGTTGAGATAGTTAAAAATTTGATCATACTAAATATCAGAAGGAGATGTTTCTACATTATAGTTGATAGGAAGATTAGGACTGATATATGAGGGTGTGATAAAATGGTGACTGATGATAAATAGTTTGGATTCAGTATGTTGGGATATAAGATAATCCATTGTATCTATGAACTTGTTAGTAGATCGTGGAACTAACTAGACTAGATAACGGTTGAATGATGATAAGAGTTTGTCCACAAGGAGTTTATGTTTTTGTAAGACATCATTTATACATTGATAATTTTCATTGATCTGGTTGATCTCAAGTTGGGAATAAATGAAGATGCTAATGGTCTTAATTCCCAAGGGCAAGATGGTTTGGAGACCTATGACTAGGGATTTATATTCATCCATGTTATTGGTACACTCAAAGTCAAGTTTAAAAGAAAGGGGAAGAGGTTCACCATTAAGGGGGATTAGAATAACTCCTTCTCCCCCACCATATTGGCACTTAAAGCCATAGAATAACATGGTCATTTGGTAGCTGGGTTCTTCTTGAGAAATGGTTGTAATAGACTCATTTGAGAATGTTAGAAAAATTAGTTGATTATTTGGTAAGGGAGCTTTAGCCAATTGGTCAATGATGACATGCCCCTTAATGTACTTCTAATAAAGGAACTCAAGATCAAAATCAGTTAAAAGCATGGACCATTTAGCCATACATTGATTTTGGTATGACTTAGAATAAATATACTTGAGTGGATCGATGTTAGTGATAACATAGGTTTTATGATAAAGAAGATTGTGTCAGAGTTTAGATGTGACAAAGATGAGTAAAAGATAAAAAAAATTCAAGATGGGTATACCATGTTTCATACTCTATAGGTTTATGGCTAATGTAGTAGACAACTTACTCTTTATTTTATTTTATCCATCACGATGAGAAAGCATCACCCCTAAAGAGTGGTCGATGGCTAATATATAGAGGTATAAGGGTTGATATTCCTTAGGTAAGATATGGATAGGTGGAGAAAGAAGGTATTCCTTAAGTGAATAGAAGGCTTGTTGATAGTATTTAGTTCATTTAAAGGATGTGTCCTTTTCAAGGAGATGATGAAAGGGCTAGCATTTTTTAGATAACTAGGAAATAAAGAGACAAATAGATTGAAGCTTTCATTCCAAGCTATGGAGTTGTTTAAGGCTGGTAGGGGGAGGCATCTCCAAGATAATTTTGAATTTGTTAGGGTCTAATTTGATTCCTTGAAGGGAGATGATAAAGCCAAGAAGTTTTCCAAATAGAACCCCCAAAATGCATTTCGTAGGGTTAAGCCTAACATAGAATTGGATTAGTCAATCAAAGATGATTGTGAGAACAACTAAATGATCCATGTGGTGTTTCAATTTCCTAAGGAGATCATCCACATAGTCCTCTAAAAGTTTGTGAATGAGATCATGGAATATATAGGTCATGGCACACTGCTAGGCTGCTCTAGCATTTTTTAGACCAAAAGGCATGACTCTATAATATAAATTTCCCCAAGGGATGATAAAGGAGATTTTATGTTGATCATTAAGAGAAATCAAGATATGATTATATCCTAAAAAACCATCCATGAGAGATAACATCTCATGATCGGTGGTTAGATCAACAAGTTGGTCAATTTTTGGCAAGGGAAAGTCATCTTTTGGGCAAGTGAGGTTAAGGCCATGAAATTAAATATAGAGGTGAAGTCCCATTGTAGGTTTAGTTATGGGTACGACATTGGAAACTAATTATGGATAATCAATGGTTTGGATGAAGTTGATGGATAAGAGATGTTGAAGATCTTCCTTGACTAGAAGGGCTATGCGAGGGTATATCTTGCAGAGCATTTAATGAATGAGTTTAGCATCAAGGTAGGTGACAATGTAATGGAGGGAAATAGAAGGGTCAATTCTAGGCATATACTAATAGGACCAAGTGAATGTCATGCTATAGTCTTGAAGGAAAGTAGGATATTCTTGTTTTTCCATAGAATTCAATGATTGGCCAATCTTAATGATATAAGGGCTATCTTGAGTTCCCAAGTTAGCATCAATAGTGGATTCATTCATCATGGTTTGGTTCTTAAGAGGAAGATATTTGTGGATAGAGGAATCCCTCACATCAATATAGGTGAGAATGGAATCATCATCTTGATGTTGGATGGTGTAGATGGTAGGATAATCATTTTCAATCATGTTTGGATGAATTAGAGGAATGGTTTTAGTTTGGACATATTTTTGATAGGTGAGAGGTCTTAGACTAAAAATATTGATTAAATTTTTTTTAAGGTGAGTGATGTTAGAATCTTTACGCTATGAAAGAGGTTGGGTTAGTGAGGATAAGATAGCTTCCGCCATGGTGGTAATGGGTTTGGGTGACTTATTAAGCTCTTTAGGTGGTTCAAACCCAAGGCTGAATGACCCATGAGGTTGCAAAGTTTTGATGTGGGGTAACTCATGAGGTCCTTGTTGATAATTTTTGAGGCCAAATCATTTTTATGGACACCTATGAAAATATAATTTGGTAAATGTTTAGTTGTTGAGATATGAGAAATTTGAGGTAAATGGTTGGATGGAAGAAGTGGTGGTGGGAGTGAAAAACAACTGATTAGGTCCCCCATAGATAAATTTTTTTTGATGGTTAGGGATCCCAAAGGGGATAATGGATCCAATGTTTAGATCATAGGAGGGATCATACTTGAGGTTCCCATATTCATGAAGAGTAGGGAAAGTATCCAAATCTATAAGTCTATTTTCCCCAAGAGAAAGACATTAGAATGTGGTTGTCAATGGGTCCTCTATAGGAATCTGGGAGGAAGGAATGGATAAGCTAACATAAGCCTCCTTGTTATTAAGGGTGAAAGGGATAATATTTGTGGTTGTTGGTGAAATGGTGTTGTTAGTTTCTGGTGATGGAGTGGGAAAAGGAATGTCATTAGGTAGATATGTCATATTACAAGATGTGAAAGGACTAGGGTCAGCCTTGATAGTGACCAATTGACTTACATGTTCAAATTTGACACATTGGTGTAAGGTAGAAGGGACACAATTCATGGCATAAATCCAAGGGTGACCAAGTAAAACATTGTATTGGAATTCTCCTTCTACAACATAAAATAGTTTTGGAATGGTATGGGGCCCCACATAAACATCGAGGACAATTATACCCAAGGTAGTAACCATAGTATCATTGAATAAGAGAATGACCATTAATATTTCTAACATGATGTTCTTAGGCAACTATAATTGGTCATAAGCATGGGAGGAGATAATGTTGATGCTATCTCCTCTATCAATCATCACCCATTTAATGTGGGTCTGATTGATGTATGTTATGATAAAGAAGGGAGGATAAAAATCCTTATAATGAGGAGGTGGTATCTTGGAGTCCTAAAACATGACCAAAGTTGAAAGTTGGAGGGCTCCTACAAATGGTGTAAGAGGTTGAGGATCATTGGGTTGCACCTTTATAGATTAGAGAGTTTTTATCAATTATTGGTGGTGATGGGGTGAGGTGTTTATTAGTTCATAAAGTCTCATTTTCACAAGTGTTTGATGAAGTTAATTAATCATGATACATTGGGTGAATTTAGAAGGGTTAGAGGGGGAGGCCACCAAAATAGTCACCTTGGGTTTTGATGGTTGTGGAGGTAAAGGTATAGGTGTTTGGGTTTGGTTAGAGGTTTGTGGAGTTGATGGGAACGTCTAAAGAATGGACACATTGGCTTTTACCTTACCCTTCTGTTGGGCCTGAGATTGAGTAACCATGTGAATAGTATGGATAAGTAATTTTTTTGGATTAGGTGGATGCTTTGGTTCATCCTCTTCACTCTTTGGTGAGAGTAAAGTTTGGATGGGTTGATTTGGTGGTTGGATTGGTAATGGGATGAAAAAGGTTCATCTAATAACATATCATCATCCTCATATAGGCTATAAACAAGTGCTTAGAGAGATTTATAGTTATCTATGTCATATCTTGGTGCCTGATGATATGCACATATCAAGTTATCATTAAACTAATTAGATTAAGTACTAGAAGGGTAAAATTGTTTAATGGGTGGTAAGCTAATGGAAGAGGTTTACAACAACCTTTGTAAAATGGATGAATAGGATTCAATAAAAGGTGTTGAATATGATGGGTTTATAGTCTCAGGGATGGAGGCCTTCTTAAGTGTAGGTTTTACCCTATAAGTTGTATATGGTGGAATGATTTTTGTGGGTGGTGTTGATTATGATTATTTGTATGAGGTTAGTTTTAAGTGGGAGAATTTGGAAGTCATGATCATAGGTGGGAGGGTAGAGGTAGACAAGTTATCCAAGAATGGTAGGGCATCAAATGATTTTTTGGGTGTAGGTGTAGAAAAGGGAATTGGTTTAATAGAAGAGGAATAGGTAATTACGATGGTATAAGGATGGGGTCCTAAGATAGAAGGTAAGTGGGAAGGAGGTGGTATGGGCCTAGTCTGAGGTAAGGAGTTAAGTGACTCTACCCTCTTAGTTGGTCTAATTGGGGGTTTATTTGATGAAATATATGGAGTTAGGTATAGTTTCAAAGGGGGGTGATTATGGCTAGGTGTGGGAAGGATTCCCAAATTTTTGAAAGGTTTCATGAGAAAAATGAGAGAGGATTTGGGTGGAGGTAGGTTAAATGGTTACTTCATGGCTTTAGAGAAAGAGGTATGTGATGAAAAGGTATTAATGGGTTGAAGGGTGGATGTTAGTGAGGTTAAAGTTTCATGTTTATTTTGGTAAGGAAGGCCAAGATGATTCCAAAAGGTAGCCCTGTAAAGGTTGGCTAAGAAGTGAACTCCTAAAATTTGACTAGTTTATAAAAGGGCTTATAAATAGGTTTGGTCCCCTGGTTGGTGGTTTCAAAGGTTAAGACTTTAGGTGGAGAAGAAGGGGCAACCTCTTTGTCTTGGCTTTGGATGGAAGGTCCCAAAATTGGTGGTTGGGTCGACGGGGTACTGTCTTGTTTTAGGATTTTTTTTGAGAGAGAATATGTGGTTTGATGATAGGGTTGATTGATGTGATATCTTCCAATGAAGGTGTGGGCATGGTTGCTTCCTTTATTTTGGTATCTAAAGGAATGGAAGGCCATTCTACCACTTTAATGGGTGGAGTGGAAGAAGAAGAAATTGTTAAATTAGTGGTTACCTCCTTTGGTGTTTCCCTCAAAGGAGAGTTGGGTTTAACTTGGGATTCAGTAAGTGAAGGGAGAGATGTAGGTGGTTCTTCAATTTTGGTGTCTAATGGAATAGAAGTTGGATTCTAAAATTATACTAGTGAAATTAAGGAATGCGGGGTTGAGATATTAGTCTCATCAATAACAGATGTGCTAATAATAACATGGATAGTATGTGTGTCATGAGAATGAGATGATTTTGGTTTGTTATCATGATTATGGGTGGAAGAAGAATGATTAGGAAAAGGTTTACAAAATATGTTTAAGGATTAATTAGGGGGTACATTGGGATTATTGAATGCTAATTATTCATTATCAATTAAGTTTTGGACAATAATTTTAAAGGTATTGCATCTACTTATGCCATGTCCAATGACTTGGTGAAAGGATCAATGATCATTCTCATTATACCATTCAGGCACTGGGTAAGAGGCATCCAATTATTGGGGTTGTTTAATTGGTGAAATTTAGATGCGACTGGATTTGAGAAATTTATCTAAAATGGAAGCATAAGATTCCCCTATGGGTGTGTATTGTCTTGAAGGAACTCAATTTTGGGTACGGTTGGGTTGGTTGGAGTTATTGGAAGGATTCGTTTGATAAGGTTTGGATTGGTTGATAGTTGGTCGTGGATCAATTTTAATGACAATGGAATTGGATGATGCCTTCATTTTGGTATTGGGTTAATTGGTGGTTTTGGTAGATGAGGACTCATTGGGTTTAAAACTAGAGTTATTATTTCACAATTTTAATTTTCCCTTGTCAATGCCTTGATTTTCAAGCTTTTGTGCCATGGTGGATTCCTCATCAGAAGTCCTAAAATTTTAAACTTGAAGAGTATGAGCAATGTGTTTGGAACAACCCCAATAGAAAATCTTAATGAGTTCAGGTTGGGGTAATGAAAAATAAATTTGGTTGATAACCTCTCCATCTTTCTATGAAATATGCAATTGAGTCATCATCAAACTTCCTAATGGAATAAAGGTTAGTAATTGATACCTTCTTAGATATGTTTACAGAAAAGTGATTTAAAAAGATTTGGGCAAGTTGGGAAAATGAGAAGATGTAATGTTGGGTAAGAGGACTATACCAATCAAGGGCTAGTCCTGATAAAGACATGGGGAGGGTAAGAAGGAGGAGACAATCTTCATATGCAATTAAATAACAAGAATGGTGGAATTCTCTCAAGTGTTGTTGGGGATCCTCCTTACCTTGGAACTTGGAAAAATTGGGTAGTTTCCATTGAGAAGGATAAGCATGGATAGGGATGGATGTATGGATGGTCTCATTACAGATTTAATCATATGATAATAGGTTATGGGATTTGGAGAAATATGATTCCAAGTGGGTAATTTTTTCCAATAACATATTGACCATATTTGGTTGAGGTTAGGAAGTTACATAATTTGGAGTTAAATTTTTTGGAGGTTAAGTGGCTAAAATGTATGGATAAGTGATGGGAGGTGATGAGGAAGCCACATATTGGTACGTGTTCATTGAAGTTTGAGATGGTGTCACATAAGGGTTAACAAGCGTAAATTATTGGGTTGATGGGGGTATGTGTCCTTGTGGGTTAGGAATATATTGGTAAGATGTCATAAGCACTTGTTGAGGGGATGACATGGGTTAGGTTAAAAGCAAGATTAGGTTGATATGTGGTGGTAGAGATGTATATTGGGTTATAGGTATGAAAGTGCTTATTGGTTATTGGTATGTGGTGACTCTAGTGCTAATGGGTGGAAGGGTTTGTGGTATGAAAAGTATGAGACTCTAAAGAGGGTAGAAGATGGCAGGTTGGTTAAGATAAGAGGTATGGTATAAATAGGGGTTAAATATATATTGGTGGTGGTAGAAGTATAAGTGATCAAGGGAAAAGTTGATCCTAAATTATATGGATCAATTGAAGTGGTAGGTGTTTGGGTGTTGGTTGGGATATTAGATGAGGTTTGGGTAGTAGTAAATGGGTTATTGGTGAAATATAATGATTGGGTAAGTAAAGGTTGGGTGGAGGTAAATCCAACCATAAGGTTATAAGTCATACCCAATGGTGGATTCATAGGAGGAATTGAAGCTATAGAGGTATAGTGAGCTAAGGTATTAACATAATGCTAAAGAGCCATAGGATTGTTATCAAGGGAAGCAACAAAATCTACATCACCCTCAACGACTATGGGAGGTAATGTGGGTTGTGGAGAATCGTAGGGAGATATGTTAGTATTTGAGGTATAATCCATGGATGATGAAGAGGAGGAAGATAGTGGTGGATTTTGGGTGGCTGATTCATTAACTATTGTCTGGTAAAGACCGTGAGAGGAATATAAAATAAATGTCAAAACTCACACATAAAATAATGATCAAACCAAAGAAAAGGTCAAATCAATCAAAAAATACACTAAAAGTGTGTTTAGTCTTAGGACTCATTTTAGATCAATTTTGGCTTATGCCTTAGAAAGTGTGAAGAAGAGCCTGGCTTGTGAGTTAGGTACTAAAAGAGAAGTCTATAGATGGTTTTAGATTAGCTTTGGTGCTCAAGATAATGTATACTAGATCAGGCATGTGTCTTGGTACTTGGGGCTTTCTCGCCTCACTTCATGGTCCTAAATCTAAGCTGGGGTGCTTAGCCGATATACCATTTATCCAAAATTTATACTCAACTAGAGAACTGAGTGGGCTCTCCCCTTAGAAATGACCTCTAAGTAGGATTATCGGGTAGGGTAAGGTTTACCACTAGGTGATGCGATCTTAGTTGGGCCTTGTCTCAGGTATGTTTAGATGTTTGATTGATTATGTGGTTTGGTTTGTGTAAATAAGTGTACTATGATTAATTATGTTGTCTTTCATTAATCTAGGTAACCTAAACCAAATAAACAATCAATGTATGCACTTGATTTTAGACCCAAAAAAAAATTTTGATTTATTTTTTAATGAATACAAGAATGACTAGAATGTACACCTAAATGTAGAATTAATATGAAAGCCCTAGTCCTGAGATGAGTTCCTTCTTTTGATTTTTTAAAGAAAATGATAATTTTTTAATCTTTGTTTAAGAGATTGCTTTGGAAATAATTGAAAATTAATTTTTTCAAACAAGGAAATGAAAAGAATGTTTTGATTTTAAAATGATAGAATTTCAATAAAAAATAAATTAGTCTTTCACTAATACAACTATGTCCTAAAACAACTATGAACCCAAGAAAACTCTAGTGTCCTACTGGGCATGCAAAAATGTTTTAGATTAATTGCTCCTCATTTCTTAATTTGGAAATAAGTAATGAAAATAGGAATAGGGTGTGTATAATAATACTTGTTAAAAAGTACGCACATGATCTATATGATGTTAGGAACTCTTCTTTGGCTTGGAAGGAAAAACCTATAATAAGAAAGCACTATGAATTGCTAGAAATAATGGTGGAAAGCTAAAGAAATTTATAT
Organism: Torreya grandis; assembly: GCA_037957365.1. Taxonomy (NCBI): domain Eukaryota; kingdom Viridiplantae; phylum Streptophyta; class Pinopsida; order Cupressales; family Taxaceae; genus Torreya; species Torreya grandis. The sequence continues at coordinate 230,878 of JARHVA010008528.1, read as the reverse complement.
AGAGTAATGGTACTTTGGCCTTCAAAAGTGATCTAGATAGAGGTTTAGGTCTCATATGTTATTAATTTCTTGCTATAAAATTTTACAAGAAAATATGATAGCCAAGACACCAGATTTACAGATCCCTTTTCCTCCCTACTATTCTTATTATATAAGAAGAAATTGCTAATTAAGATAAGAAAAGTTACTAATTAGATAAGGAAAAAAGATGCTAATTAAGATTGTTTTAAATATGATTTACTTCACACAAGGAAATTAATATATTTCATGAAATTCTTATCTTTCACAAAGTTGAATGTTGCTTTAAATTAGGCTCATAGATTTGACTGGCAATGGTTAGGCCAACCATCACCAATTAGGTTGACTGGTGATGGTTATGAGCCCAGAGGAAAAAGAGGTCAAAACAAGCTAAAAAAATAGTGGTTAAAAAGTTAAGTTAAGGGTGTGTTAGGCTTATTTATCTAAACTAAGCGTTAAAAGCAAGTCCAAGGTTCGACACCTAAAACTATCTAAGGTACAGTTTTCAAGTGTCTAAACGTACATTTTTTAGTCATCGTATCCTCATTCACCTTTAAATTTTACATATATAGCTTCAACAAAATCAATCTATATGTCAAATTTACATCTCTCAAAATCATCTAAGTCATTGAAAATATAAAAATCACATCACAAAGTATTTTTTTATTTTTTTATTTACATTCTATTTTTAAAGCCACTTTGATCAACCAATACGTAGTTGTTTTTATTATGAAAAAATTATATTGATTTATTATAATTCACTTAGGTATTTTATAATCTCTTACCTCAAATTAACAAACAAGTCACATCAAAATCATTATGATAATTAAATTAACATCAATATACATCAACCATCTAATTAACAACCATAAAGTCAAAACATTTCATCACATAAAAACTCATAATAAAATTTTATTGTATATGAACCAATCTCCAATCTCATCTAGTTTATAATCAATCTACAGATGAGATAACAATGAACCATTTTCTTTTCATCATCAAAATCAAATTAAACCATACTTAGTCATTTTTTAAAAAATTAGATAAACTTTTAGTTCAAACCATTCATGTCATCCACATCACATACAAATATAAATATAAAGATCACATGGATACATTTAACTATATCATAGACATCAAAATATGAACATCATGCATACACCTGCTATAAATAAGTATGAACAAACATGCCAACATGCCACCTATCATCATATAAACATGTATCATAACATAAAAAGAACCAAAATCACATCACAAATCATAAACTATAATAATCCACCATAATCAAAATTCATCATAAATAAAGCTTGTGCTTACTCAATACATATGAGTGTCCATGTCAATATCTCAAAATTATATATACATCACAATAAAACAACTCACATGCTAGAATCAAAATCATAATGTAAAACCATAACCAATCATCTATGATATGGGGACAATACTATCCCCTAGACCTTCTCCATCTCTATGACCTATATGTACACTTGAGGATACTATGTGGCCTCCACCACCACTGAGTGAAACACTGCATAGTCTCCTCGATGCAACCTACTCTACTAGTTACTATGTATATTGAGGTATATCTAGAAGCCTCCTAATAAAATTACCCTCATAATACCTCAAATCTTCAATTGTAGATGTGTATCTAGTTAAATAAATAGTCTGAGGTGGTCCCATAACTACTCTAGTCTTACTTAGAGATGGCCCATTCTATGATGGTCCCCTTCTTGCCTAGCTCAAGGCATCTCTCTCACCTATAATAATGGTCAACTGCACTTATAAGATATCTCTCTCTTTTATCATATTGATTAGTTTCCCTTGCATAGTATCTCTCTGATGTGTCATGGTGGTCATCTATAATTTCAATCCATCTCCCTCCTATGTCATCATGACCAACTGAGATTATGCACTATCCCACTACTATGTAAAAATGGTCAGTTACCCCTATATGGTATCTCTTTGTTGTGTCATAGTAGCTAAATATACATGTAAAGTAGCCTAAGATGATCTCACAACATCCCTCTCTATAATAATCATCTCTAGATCAAGGGTTACCTCCTCCATTTGCACATTACCCTACTCATCACCCTATCCATCATCTCCTCCTTCCATAGTAGGAGCCTATCCTCCATCTCTACCTACAACTACAAGGTGTCATCTATGAAACTAAATAATGTACTCTAGCATAACCCCAACATCATCAACTACTATAAGAGCTAGTATCTCTTCAAATATTGACTCCTCTTTTGTAGGCTATGGTAAATAAAGTGGTGCCTATGCAACCTCCCATCTATATCTTAGAAACACTCCTAGATCACCCTGCACCAAACCAGATTATTATCGAACATGATCAAAAGGTATAATCTCTACCTCATGATACCTTCTCACATGAATACACATAAATATCTAAATGGAAAAGGTCTATAGATGCATCCCCATTTATGATGAAAAACTCACACATGGTCTCCAAATGACCTCTCCATCCACTAAAATATCCAACCACTATTTGTACCATGTTATGTGTCACATGACACCATCTACCTGTGGTAGCTCCATATCTAACCTATACCAAATAAAACACACTCTATACCAATTATGGTGCCATGTAGCCCATGATAATCATGTTGGCCATAAAATAGTGATGTGCTCATATGCCCAATAATGAATCATGAATCACACACTCATCCAATATCTCCTGTGCACTTGATAATCTCAATTTTTTTGATACACATATGTCAAAAATGTTGGTGACCATGAATATACCATCATCTCCTCATACATCTCAACTAAAACACTAGTCATATCTAAGGGATACCTCCCACCACTCAAATCTCAAAAATCATAACACATGATGGTTATTATCAACATCATCATCAATCTCCTACCCTCTATATCCAATTGATATAGGTCCTCAAAGTAGAAGCACCCAAAGTGGTACCAATCATCTACTATATCCTCACCATATAAAATGTCCATTTGAGCATCCATCTCATCACCACTGATCATCTCAATTGTTCATCCTTATATCAGTGGTCTTAGGATTCTATGCACATCCTTTAGCATAATTGTGATCTTTCCTATGGGAAATAAGAAGGTGTTGGTAATCAGATCCCATCTCTCAATGAGGTCCACCAACATACCTACATCCTAAGACACATGATGATAGTATTGTATACCCCCTAAACTAACAACCACCATATGGGCCTAATCCTCATTTGTCAAGTATCTTTACAACTCCTCTAGTAGTGTCGAAACTCTATCCCACATCATTAACAATGTCCAAGCCTATAATGTTAGATCCTAAACTTAGTTCACCATAAATAATCAACAAACAACATCAAACCTTCATTTACTCACCTAATCACTCTACACCTAAACACTAACCAATCTTTCATATCCCTTCACCTAGCCCATCCTTACAAACAAAACATTCCAGCTAGACTCAATTCTAACCTACACTTAGGTTCATTTGGCCTACACAATCCTTCACTATTCAACACCCTCCATAGGCTCATTTGGCCCAAAAACACCTTTTTAACCCTTCACTAACCTCTTATTCAAACCTCAATCTTCACCAACATCTCAACCAACTCACATTCAATTTTACACCTTACTAATCCTAAACCTAGCATTTAAACCTTCCAATCTTCCTAAAGCCTACACACCATCCAAAATAACACCTAAACCCTTTCAAAATTCATCAAAATCAAAACTTAAACTTCCCCTTTTGGCCCATTAACCTTAAAAATTTATCAAGGCTAGGCATTGGTTGACCAACACTGACCCCTTATCAATCAATGTCATTTGACCATGACTGACGTCGATTATCATAAAAACTAGGGATACGAATGAAACCTTAAATATTTTTAGCAATACCCAATTAAAACACAAAATTTCACACCCTAAGCCCAATCCCTACCCTTTTCAAACCCCTTACCCCTACCCTAACCTGTTTCTCTGACCTAAAAAAAATTCACAATTTCAAAAGCATCAACTAAAAAACACAAATCACTTCACCCTACCTCATCCTGGCTCTACCTCAATGCAACACCACCTCCACCTAGTGCTTTCCCTCTCTCACCTTGCATTGCCTCTTCCTCTACATAGAACTTACCCAACTCACTCTATATAATCACCTTGCTCTCTTCTATCTTCACTTGGTCCCCTTATTTTATCCTCATGCTCCACTAATCACGCACTTCCATGTAATTGCCTAGTCACTTAACTCACATGATAAATATGCTACGGTCACTTTTAAATATAAAAACATAAAATAAATCTACACAAGACAAAAATAAAATAACTTTACCACTTCAATCGGTGGCCCCTTTTTATAGGGTTTGGCCATTGATTGATGTCCACCCTTACTACATTTAGTCAATTGATGTCAGTTATAATTTTGGATTTTTCAATCCCCCTAACCCCCCAACCACAAAACTTTCCCCCTTTTTTCACATAATGGGTCCCCTTTTTTCCCAAAGCAACTTGGACAACTAATTTGAGCACCAAAACCCAAATTTTAAAACACTGCAACAAACACATCGAAGAACACCTTATTCTCCACCAACACACTAACCAAATAACCTTTAAATCAATCATTGTATCATATAGTTTGTACTTTTTGTGATAATACCTTGTCTTGGTCATTTTGGTCGCATAATTACCTCACCATACTTGATAAACGCTCACTAATTTTGTGTACAACCCTTTAGGTGATACAAATCATGACCCCTTATGGTCCTAACACCTATGACCATTTTGTCTTCTCAGGATCACATCCTACTTTGGATCCTTGAGAACACCTACACTTCCACTAGGAGAATTTAGTTTATAGGTGTACTCCATATCAGCTACACCTAATGTTTTATCTTGGTTACCCTATCACTTATCCTTATAGTGTAACCCTATTTACAAACTAATTCAACTTTGGTAGCCTAATTTATGTGTGATCTATGATTTATTACTTAGTCACATTATTTGTGCCCATACATGCTTAAATATAGAACCAACCAAATAACCTTGTCACCAACTTATTCACTTTTCAAACTTGAACCCAACTCTATTTCATGTCATCGATTCCTGATTTGAGGGGGAACCCCTCCTCTCACACTTGGGGTATCTAACCTTCTACAAGTTGTTAAATGTTTTTTTCAACTTGTGATACAAACTACATAACAAAAAGGGGAAAAATGTAGACACTATAAAACCACACAAATGGTTATATATGTCACAACACACCCCTTTCAACCCCTTGGCCCCCTTTGATTAAAACACCTATTAACCCCTTTGAGGACATATTTACCCCTAACCACATTTAGCTAATTATTTATTTAATTAAGATAATAAACTCCTATTTATACCTCACCCTAAGACCAAGTCCCATGCTAACTCACCATCACCTTATCCTAAGACCATTTCTTGACCTAACATTTACTCCTTAACCTCCCTAGACTATTTCTACCCATGTGACTACACTCTTTTAAACCTACTCAGACTATTTAAAATGTTCCTAAATTCCAAAATTAAGTGCAAAACACCTTTTTTTAATCAAGTTAGACCTATTCTACCATGACTGACATTTTTCATCCTGCGGCTGATGCTGGTTGACTAAGACTGCCATTGATTACTTAAGTTTGCTCATGACCTTTGTTCAAGAGGTTGAACAAGCTAAGTTTGAGTGTGAGTAATAATTTTATTATGATATTGTATATGAAATAGAGAACCAAAGAATTTTTTAAAAGCATAAAGGGGCTAGACTATTGGTAAATTGAAGGTTTTAGCACTATTATGCTGCTTGGATTCTTTTAGGTCTCCATCCAAGTTCTCTTAACCTAAAATCAAATTCTAAGACCAAAATGATAAATTAGATAAAGTTATATTACTATTTAATAAATTTAAAAGTATTTTATATTAGTATTTATTAATTATAGTATCTTTATACCTTCCCCATAGCCCTAACTACCTGTGTTGAAGTTCTACACTTTGACACTCCTTTGCCATCAAACACCCATCAACCTTCCATAATCCTTTGGAGGCTTACACCTTTATCTAGATATTTTTTAGCTTCATTCCAACCCTAATAAGTATATTCCAATCTTCAATTATCCCAACAATTCTTTATAACTATACAAAATCCAACCATTCAACTAAATTTAAAAATGGTGTTGATCCATAAAAGATCGATGTTGGTCTCTATTTTAAATTTTATTCTTAAAAAGATAACAAGCTAAAAGACCCATTCAATCCCATCAAAACCCCTATTTCTCAATCCCTATCACAGCATAGTACTATAAAACAACAACCAAACCTAACCATTATCACCTTAGTATTTATTTTGTGCAAATTAGCTTAGTTTTTTTGAAAAAGAATTAGGCAATCTTAAGGTATTTTATTATTTGCTTAAATTAATTTCTTATTTATTTACTTAATCATTTCTTATTAGCATCTTTTTGACTTAATTTATTTTAACAAGTGGGTTAACATCCATCTGTGGAAGTTTCATACTTATAGGAGTTATCATTTACTAGGCAACCCACTTACAAATCATACTAATCCAATTTTTTTTAAGTTTTATTGATTTTCAAGTCATTTCTCCCTAGTCAAAGAGGAGTGCTCACAACATATGGATCAATAGAGTGTAATAACACATCCAATTTCACTTACAACTTCCCCTTTTTTTAAGTTTTACTTGTTCTCATGAAATAAAAATAAAATGATCAAAAATATAGTGAAACACTATAAGTAGTTGAAAATTCTATACTTGATCCCAAGAACGCATAATTACATATTCTATTGATTTACACTATCAAATATCTAAGACAGTTGAATTTTTTTTATTAGATTGGTTAAGTACCAAGTTAAAACGGATCCATTCCCATAAAAAATTATCAAGAAGATAAGCATGATATAATAGCAATACAAAAAAGAACAAGATAAGAAATTGACAAGAAACCCCCCTGCCATTTAGAAGATGCTAAGATTCAACAAAAAAATCCAAGATAGACAAAAGAAAATAGAAAAGAACCAGCTAATTAGATTTGGAATTGTTGAACAATTTTTTGGTCGTAAAACTTTCCCATTTGGTGATTGATTTCCCTCTAGTGTGGATCCCAATAGACTGGTACTTTTTCCTCACCCTTCGTCTTATGATTTAGATTGGAAAGCTTGGATTCCTCCTCCTTCTCAAGCTCCTTACTATTATCTTCTTATCCATCACTTTGAGTGGTGTCATTGCCTTGGGGAGTGAACTTATCAATTCCTACATGTTCTTTACCAAACTACGTGTTTGTTATCCCATGAACTGAATTCCCTTTAAGATTATCCAATTCATCCCTAATCTCATTACACAACAATTTTTGCATTGATATCTTAGTGAAAATATTATAAAGTGAGTGGTCAATTTATTTCTTGTTCTTGGGATTTATAAACCTCTATCTCTTACTAACAATGGGAGACATGTATTCAAGAATCCCCATGTTCATACCTCTCCCTTTAGAATCCTCCTATGAAAACATGACTTTAGCTTTGTCAATCTGGTCCTTACTATCTTTATTATACTTAGACTCTATAAGGCATTCATCTTCCCTATTTGATTCTTCCTATTTACTAGGGATTTTAATCACCTCTAAAATAATTTTTGACCACAATGGTTCCCCTTTCTTGACCAATAATAGTATCATCCCTTGGTGGATAATATTTGTCGAGGGGTTGCCCTTGAAGTTCATAATCATAGCTTCCATGGATTTCAAAAGTAAAAATGGAAAATTGATAGTATGACCCTTGAAGTGATTAAGCAAGAGAAAGTGATGAGAAAATATTACTATATGTTTTCCCTCTAAAGTGATATAATGCATGATCTACCAATAAACATTAGGCCACTTTCTCAACAATTTAGTCCTCACAAGCCCTTTCTGAGACACAACCTTAGCCTTTTTTCCCATTCTCTAGCCGCCGACATCGATTGACAGTTGACCGATGCCGGCGGTATCACCGATGTCAGTTGCTTAAAACTAAATTCTGAGCCTGAATTCTCCTCAAATGCTAATTCTCTGGCTCCCAAAATTTGACCTCTCTCTCTCTCTCTCTCCTAGATGCACACCAAGCATCACAGGCTATAGGAACTCTACAGAAATAGCTCCAGACTTTGTATTGAAATGTTGCATGAAGTCTCCTACATCAGCCATAATGGGAACAAGTCTTCTACACTTTTGGTTCTCCACCAAGAGCTAAGTATTCTTTTGGTTTATATTTCAGTATGTTTTAGAATGCATTGGTGATTAGTCCATTGGCCTTTTCTGAGTACTGTTGAGACTAAATCTGGCTTTCTTCCTGGAGAGGTTGAAAAGCCTTCCCTATATCCTTATCCTCTTTTTGACAACCTATCCTCTACCTCTGTCCCTCTTAAAACTCCATTGACTTCCTTGCAACCTTGCACAGACCTCCAAAACTCCTACATACCTCCTAGACTCCTATGTCGACCAAAGACATCAACCTGAGACCCGTTCAAAGTCCATTGCCCCTACCGATGTCAAAAACATAACCGACGTCGGCACATTGACCAACCGATGCTGGCACATTGAAAAACTGATGTTGGTAGAACTACCGATGTCAGTGACTATGACAGACCGATAGTAGAATATAGGTATGCATTATCTCTATTTCTCTTGTTTAGTCTTTCACCATTTCTTTTCAATACGACACTCTTTTCATTAATAAGTGGACTGTCATCCCTCAAGGAAGTCTTTGCACTTTCGGGACCAAGCATGTGCTTGACAGTCCACCATATATCTATCTAACATTTTCTTTGTTTAAGTCTTTCTTATCTATAGGTTTCATCCTCCACAGCCAAAGAGGAGCTCCTCTAATCGTCTAGATACGGTGCGCAACTTCATCTGGGTATCATCTAACCCCTAACCATTTATCTTTAGTTTCTTTCTTCTTTTGAATGTAAAAGAGAAAAAATGAGTGGAAACATTCTAGCATGCCTGGTGGGACCCTGGAGTTTTCCTTGGGTTCATTTCTTTTAAAAGGAAAACATTCATATAGGTGCATTAGATCTCTTCTTGCATCCTCCTCTTCTATCTCTTTATTTTGAAAAGACACCATTAGCACAAGTTAAAAAGAACCACTTTCTTTTTCTTCTTGTCACCTTTCCTCTTGCATCTTAGAGTAGTGAAATTCATACTCTTAACCTTTTCTCAACTTGTTTGCATCCGAACAAAACATTTCAATTTGGACTAAAAATCTATTGCATCTCATTTCTATTTGAATGCATATTTAGTCCACTCATCTATTAATTAGAAATGCATTATGAATAAATCGTAGTGCACATATGTTACATGACCAGACCACTTTCACAATCAAACATATAAACATACCTAAGACAAGGCCCAACTAGGATTTCATCACCTAGCAGATACCTTACCCTTCCTGGTAATCCTACTTGGACTTCACTACCAAGAAGAGAACCCACTCTGTTCTCTGGCAGAGTATAAACTCTAGGGGAAGTATATATTGGCTAAGTGACCCAACTAGGCTCTGGGCTTGTGAAGTGAGGGGAGCAAGCTCCTAGCACCAGGCCACATACAGAACCTAATACAGATTTTGAGCACTAAAACTTAACCCGAAACCAACCTTAGACTGCTTCTTTTAGGACCCGTTCTAAAAACCCACTTCCCAAACACACTCTTCTAAGGCATAAGCCAACACGATTCTAAAATTTATTCTTAGGAATTAAACATTTAGAGTTTTCTTTCCTTCATCTACTTTTCTATTTTTATCTGGTTTTTTGAGCTAGTAAGAATGAATTATTTTGAGCTTCAAAAACAACTCAGAACTTTTTTTTTCTTCCAAAAACTTTCAATTTTTTGAGTTTATGGAGATACACAGACACCGACATCATTTTTTCCACTGATGTCAGAAACTCATCCTCACTAACATCAGTTATTTGACTGACATCAGCAAATTTATTCATCGACATCAGTTTTCTCACTGATGTCAGTCACTGTCAAAAATATTTCTTTCAAAATAGCAAGCTTAAAACCTGACTTTCTTGTTGTTAGACACCACTTTTGGTTTTATGAAACTGAAATACATAGTTTTTGGAACTTAGACCCTATTTTGCCTTGGATGGTTTTGACATGTAATCAAACCAAAACTCTTGTTGACCACGCAAGGCAACAACCACTTCCACCTTCGCCTTCGCCTTCTATATCAAGTCTCTAAATAGAGTATAATTTAGAAACTAAATGTACTCCTATCCAATCAACTCCAACTCTACCCCCTATCATTCCTGAAGGGGACCAAGACTTTGAAAGGTTCCTTGACCTCAATGTCAAGGCTCTTGAGCACTACCTCGCGAGAAGTCAAACATGAGATCCTTTAGGCAACCCAGTTTATGGGATGCCAACTTCCTTAATTGAAACGAAAATCATATCAACAGCCTCTATAACCCAACCCATGGTCACCCAGGCCATTGCCTCAACTAACAACCCGACCATGACCAATATTCAAAGTGTGGCCTCTCCTTCTATTTTTGGATCCACATCTATTGGGGTTTCTATACCCCCTCAACCACAAGCCATTTAACAAAGTTCTACACCATTCCAGAACTTAATTGTCTCCATCCCACCTACTCTTTCACCCATGAATACAAGAGTGACTACTTATCCTTTGGCTAGTGTTGCCACCATCCAACCACCTTTGGCGACATCGATCCAAGTTCTGCCTTCTAGCTTGATGACACAACCACCCTTGGCTTCAACATCAGTCCCTATGATGAACTACCAATATGTTGTGCCTATACAAATGCAACCAAGTACGTCATATGCCCCTCCCAACACCTTCCAAATTCCTTACAACCTAGGGAGTACCCCACCTACAAATCCATCAACCAATCTAATCAAGATGTTGATGGATAAGATGTCTAATCTTGAGACATCTATTTCAGGTTCAAGAAATTTTCTCTCATATGAACAAATCTGTAATGAACCCAATCATCCTTCAGTCCCAATCCGACCATATCCTAGCTAGTGAGAACTTCCCAAGTTTACTCAATTTCAGAGTAAAGAGGACCCACAACAACATCTACGAGCATTTAGACACACTTGTTACCTTATAGCACACGATGATGCGTTGTTACTATGCACATTTCCCATGTCACTTTTTGGTGTTGCCCTCGATTGGTATAGTTCTATTACCAGTCACTCTCTATTTTCCTTCACTCAACTTGCCCAACTGTTTCTTGACCACTTTTCAATTAACATTACTAAAAAGGTCTCCATTATAGACCTATATTCTATCAGACAATTTGACGATGAATCAATAGCTGATTTCGTTGCTCGATGGAGAAGTTTAATCAACCAAATCTCCTTTTCTTTACCTCAACCTGAGCTCATTGAGCTCTTTTCACAAGCGTGTGTCAAACACATCTCATCTACTTTGCGGGTTCAAACATTCTGCACATTTGACAAAGCTTTCACCATGGCCTGAAAGCTTGAACTCCACGCAGTCGAAGAAGACAAGGTCACACTGCGTAGTAAAAATACTAATGAAAAATAAAATGACCCTTCATCCAAATCTTCTTCTTCCAATTCCAAATCCAAGAGATTAGTAAATGATGTGGTACTTAGATCATCATCCTCAACAAAAACCAACCAATCTCAGCCCTCCACATTAGAATATATCACAAGACAATTCCAAGAATGATACATACAACATCAATATACTCCAATAGGAGAATCATATGTGTCCGTGTTGGCTAAACTAGTCAAATAGGGAGTCCTCAACCTCCCCCAAATTTGACCACCACCTCAATTTAATCCCTCAAAAGCAATCCCTGCATGGTACAGGGAAAATGACTTTTGTCACTATCATCGTGTTAAGGGTCATGACACAGACAATTGTAAAACCCTTAAGAATATCATTCAGGACATGTTAGATAAAGGTGATCTCATCTTGGATAACCCAAATGCACTGGCTAATCAAAACATAGACATCTTTAGAAAACCTTTTCCTAACCATCCCCCTAGCCAAAATAACATTCAGACCATAGTCAAAGACCCCCAAGAGCGTAATATACGCATGGTCAACACGGTCTTTTCTGTCATTCCTAACCAACATCTCCCACAGTCTGAAGAGGTTAGTCAACCTATATGTCCACCACAAGTAGAAGTGCCTTCTTCTCATATTTTTCCACCATAGGAAGAAGAGACTTCTTCTCCTAATAGTCCTCCATCTACCCCTCTTATATTGGAGGATGCTTTAACCATACCAACGCCACTAGCCCCACCTTCATCCTTCCTACTACCAATGGAGGACCATACCTTTCCTGCTCTTCAACCACAAGTAGAAGGTACAATCATCCCTACCCTCTATCCTCTTGAGGAGTCACATTCTCCAATTCCTTCTCCATTGAGAGAAGAACTTGTCTCTTCACGTACTTCAACTGAAGAGGATCTAGTAATGGCTCTCTCTCACCTTTGGCTTGAGATTGATACATCTAACACATTCCCACTCTCAAAACCACCCAAATCTTCTGAAAAACCAATTATAAATCCTAGCATAATAGCTTCTAAACCATTCTCTCGACTAGCTGAAAACATAGAATTTCTCCATTCGAGGAACTTAGAACATGAGGCATTATGGGACCGACTCATGGCTCCTAATCCTACACATCCCATCTCATCTTGTACTGATGACCCTCCTTCAACAAAATCTCCCAAAGTCTCTAACGAGGATTAGACTTCTACTTCCAAATCTTCAGAAGCTCAACCATCCACATCTGAGCCTAAACCCTCACAAACTTCCACCATACCAAAACCAGTTAAATCTCTTGGTGTTTACCCCATATCAAAACTCACTCACCCACAAGTGAAGGTTGATTTGAACCTCACCCCTCACAATAGTAGTCCTCGCACTAAATTAAAGAAAGCTACTAAAACACATCAAAGAACTCCTCCCCCACCATCACCATTGCCCTCTATTTTGGGCCCACACCCTTCTACCTTAATAGGAGTGCTTCCTACTCCAACATCTAACAAAAAAAAGTTGCCTCCATTACTCCCTTTACCCACCAAAAACATATCTCCTCTGAAAAAATTGGCATCCCTCACAAAGAAAGTGTCATCTACATGAGTGGCCACACCACCAATCAAAAAGGTGGTACAAAAATCTCCCTCAACAACTCCCAAACAAAAGTCATCAACACCTAGTGCATCAACAAGCACGGACCCATTAGTGGGTTCATATGCTTTGATACTATGCTGAATTTTGCAAACTTCTAGCATCACTCTTCCACCTATTAAACCATTTCAACCTCTCGGACCAAAACCGTCTTGGTTCGATGACACTAAAATTTTCCTATATCATCACACACCTGGACATGACACTAAAAATTGTTGCACCCTTAAGGTTGTCATTTTCCAATACTTGGAGAAAGACACCCTTCTTGTTGAGGATACTGTCAAAAAATCTCCAACACCGTCTCATGTCTCTCAAACCTCTTCACCTTCATTGGGATCCCATCATCAGACTATGGCCTCTTTACCTCCTTCATCCCCTTTATTCGAGATTAACACCATCAATGTGGCCACTAGGTCAAAAACTTTAAAGGATAAAGCAAAAGAGAAAGTTGTTATTCCTTGGACCTACCTATTTGTCAAACCTTCTCAACCACCCAAACCCAAGATTTCTATCTTGGGTACATCCCAACCCACTTCTTCAGAGGCAATCCGTGATTCTATGGTGAAACAACTTCACCAAACTCCCATGAAGATGACTTTATATGACCTCATTCAAAGCTCTCCACAACATTATCAGGCTTTAATCAAAGCTTTATAGGCAGTAGAGGTCCAACCCGAGGACCCCCAACCACTAGCTACCTTAGTTCAATCATTACCCACCGTCACCTCTATTACCTTCAATGATTCTGAAATTCCTACCTCCAACTTGGAAGATCAGGATGCTGCTCTTTTCATCATAGCCTACATTGATCAAACTTGCATTAAGCAGGTTATGATTGATGGGGGCACCAGCATCAATATCATTTCCACCCATGCCTATGACCAACTAGCCCTCCCAAAGAATTGTGTGTCAAAGACTGACATAATTCTTTGATCTTTTAATGACACCACCGCCACTACCATTGGCACCATCATCTTACATATTTGTGTTGGCCCACGAACAATCCCAGAGCTCTTCTACATCATTGAGGGAGAGTTCCAATACAACATGTTATTAGGATGACCTTGGATTTGTGCCATGGCATGTGTCCCTTCTACATTACACCGTTGTGTCAAATTTGAACACGATGGTCAAGTCCATGTCATTCCCGCAGACCCCTCCCCTTTCAAGACATGCAACACAACTTATCAACCCAACAATGTTCTCATTCCTTTAAAAATATCAACCCAAAACATTGCCTCCACCTTTGGAAGCTTCAACAAGTACGCAAATGGTAGTTACACCTACACCACTTCCTCAAGTGACAACAAAAGACCCTATGGAAGGTACCTTCCAATGTATTTCACTTGGGGAGTATCGTTTACTCACCTTGGACATGTTCCAGACTCCTCAAGAGTATGGACAACTTCATCACAATCTTAGCTATGACCATCATATTAGAATAGTCATCCCTTATGGTCCTCCTAGTCTTCAAACAAATCTCATCTATGGAGGGCTAGATCGAGCTCCCACTAATGGGAATCCTCTTTCATCACCCCAACTATTTACGTATGACTTCTCTTTTCTTGGCAACCCAAACTTTGCTCATACTTATCTTTATAGGTGTGCATGGAAGGGCTTTGGCTTTGGGCACTATGAATAAGGCTCCCACCAGCCCATCAAACCACCAAATGATGAGGCCATAAACAATGCCAAGAAGTGACATGGCCTGGGTTTTGAAGAACCTACTGAAACTTTTAAAAACCCTCGCCCCAAACATATCATGGAACAATCACCTCCAAACTCGCCTATTCCCCCATCTTCACCTACGGAGTCAGTGGTTTCCATCCCTACTATTTTTTTTGCATAAACGACATTCACTTGGAACCCCTAACCTATCAACTAGGTGGGGTATCCAGGTCTCTCCCTCTCATTTATCCAAACATGATAGATGATGAATTTGCTACCATCAACACTGTTCAATGCATAGACGATGACACCATTCTCACCTACATGGGTGCAGATGACTCTTTCATTCAATGACCCTTCTTCCAGAAATGCAGGTTATGTTAAATGAATCGACCATTGACATTAACCTTCCATCTTTTGATGTTCCTCACGTTTTAAAGATTGGTCAATCTTTGGATGCCCAGGAACAAATTGACTATACCAAATTCCTTTCAGATCATAGCAAAGCCTTTGCTTGGACTTATAGCGATATGCCTGGCATCAACCCTAACATTGTCATTCATAACATCATCACAAACCCAGAGGCTAAGACTATTAGGCAAAAGCTTTGCAAAATGCATCCTCGCGTTGCACTCCTTGTCAAAGAAGAACTTTAGCATCTTCTCTTCATCTCCTTTATCCAATCCATTAATTATCCACAATAGGTGTCAAACATTGTCCCTGTCACCAAAGCAACTGGGGGATCCAAATTTGTAATGACTATCGTGACCTTAACCTGGTTTTCCTAAAGGACAATTTTCCTCTACCCAACATCGACCAACTTGTTGATCTTACGGTTGGTCATGAGATGCTATCACTCATGGATGGGTTTTTAGGGTATAACCAAATCCTGATTACACCAGAAGATTAGCACAAAACTACCTTCATCACCCCATGGGGGACCTTTTGCTATAGGATCATGCCTTTTGGCCTAAAGAATGCAGGTGCCACATATCAATGCACCATGACTTACATCTTTTACGATCTCCTCCACAAAATCATGGAGGACTATGTGGATGAACTACTAGGCAAATCTAAGCTTCGTCATGACCATTTAACCATCCTTAAAATAATCTTCACTCACCTTCTACAATACAATGTTTGACTTAACCACAAGAAATGCGTCTTTGGGGTTCTCTCAGGGAAGCTCTTGGGTTTCATCATTTCTCTTCATGGCATTGAGATTGCTCCCGCTAAGATTTGAGTTATACTCAAGATGCTGCCACCTACCAATCTAAAGCAACTTTGCAGCCTGCAAGGGAAGCTTCAATCTATTCGTCGCTTCATCTTGCAGCTTTTCGACCGATGTCAACCCTTTCATCACCTCCTCAAGAAGGATGTCTCCTTTAATTGGGATAAGAATTGCCAAGAGGCTTTTGAGGCTCTTAAACATTATCTTGTCTCTCCACCAGTCCTTATTCCACCTAAAGATGACCAACCTTTCTATCTTTACATCTCAGCAACAAATCACTCTTTAGGTGCCATGATCGCACATCGAGATGAACAACATCGTGAGCAAGCGGTTTATTATATAAGCCGAACACTCATTGACTATGAAACTCAGTATTCTCATACTAAAAAACTTTGCTTGGCATTAGTCTTTGCCACCTCTAAACTTCGTCATTATCTTCTCAATCACAAAACTTACATCATCACTCACACTAACCCTCTTAAATACATGCATTCCAAGCCATACCAAAACTAATGTATGGCTCGTTGGCTCATGCTTCTTGCTGATTTTGACTTGGAATTCATCCAATAAAAATCTATAAAGGGGCAAACAATCGCTGAAAAACTAGTAGATGCCCCTCTACCTAACAACCAACCCTCTAACTGTGAATTCCCCGATGAATCTATTGCCACACTTTCCACTGATGACATATTCTATCAAATGACAATGTTCTTTGACAGATCCAAATGTCAACTCGGTGGAGGTACGGGGGTCATTCTCATCCCCACAAGGGTGAGCCCATGCCTCTCTCTTTTAAACTTGACTTTGAATGTACCAATAATATGGCTGAATATGAAGCCTTAATTATGGGACTTCAAACTACCATTTTCTTGGGCATCAAGACAATCAACATCTTTGGCGACTCATAACTAGTCATTAATCAGATCAACGGTTCGTATCTTTGTAAAAACAAAGTTTTGCAAAGATATAAACACTGTGTTGACACCTTGCTAGAATATTTCAATCATTACCTCTTGTAAATTGTTCCTTGATCTACGAATAAGTTTGCTGATACTATGGCCTCTCTCGCCTCACGTATCCCATCCTCATCATCTTTATCAAATATCTATGTTATGGTACACTGTTTGGCATTACCTTCATATATTTCCACTGACATCAACCTCATCAGCACCATTGACTCTAGTCCATAGGATGTTTGGTATAAACAACTTGTTGACTACTTAACTTATTCTACCATTCCTCCTGACCTCTCTAGCAATGCACGATGGGCCTTTATCAAGAGTACCACTCGATATACCATGCTAGGGGGTCTTCTCTACAAAAGAAGTTTCAATGGCCTCCTTCTTCGATGTCTAACTTCCACTGAAACATCTCATGCCATCAAACAAGTCCATGATGGGATTTGTGGCAGACATTTTAGTGGTAACTCGGTTGCCAAGCGCATCCTTTGCCTGGGCTATTATTGGCCCACTCTTCACCGAGACTGCAGTGACTATGTTCGGCATTGTATCAAATGCCAACAACACGCTAACTTACTTCACATCCAACATTGACCAAAACACACCTACAACAACAATCTGAAAGCATGAGATTTCAAAATTAGAGATCTCATCCTTATAGAAAACCAACATGCGACCAATTTGGAAAGAAGCAAACGGGGCAAGTTTGCTCCTAATTGACTCAGACCTTATATCATAACTCACAAGTATGGATCAGGAACTTATCATCTATCTTCTCTTGAAGGCCAGCCAGAACCTGAGCCCCTTAATGCCTTGCATCTGTGACCATTCTACTATTAATCAAGTACTCATTCACTTAATATTTAACTTGAGCTCATCCCTTGAGCAACCCCCATCATTGTCATTCCTATTCATTTTAACCCTTTTTTCCAAACATTATTCAACCCTTTTTTCAAGCATGAATGCTTTGTACTAATAAAAGGGAAACCCCCTAAACCTCTATAGTCAAGTCCATGACCAAAGTCCAGTCCAAAACAAAAACATATAAAACTAGGATGCCTATACAAAGGTCATAAATTATAAATGTAGACTGCTCCCTCGAAGGACAGCTGCATAATTGCTTTAATTAATAGACTACTCCCTTGAAGGATAGCTATTCAAAGACATCTAAACATACAAAGCACAATATAGACCACTCCCTCAAAAGATGGCTATGCCTAAATTCTGTTACAAATAACACTCTCTCAGAAGCTTCCCGCATCGATCAGCTTCACATATGACCACAAAACAAAACCACATCCTCACGTAGACTTCCCGCATTGATTAGTCTACCACCAAAAAAAAAAAATGACTGACAAAACTATAAAGTCATGGACTTGTCTATAGTCATTCTCAGGGTCACCTATAAAAGGGGCAAAGTTATCCCTGTTGAAAAGGGTTACCCTACCCTCACATATCACATAATCACACCTATCACCCCAACATACTCAAGGGATTTTGAGCTCACTTAACGTCAAGTGATTTGAAGTCAACGACGTAATACATGAATGGGGCTTTTGTTTCCAAAAACCTTATCTATGCAATCATTATGGTCCTTGTCAATAAAAGAGCAACACACCTTTCACTTCTTATACATCTTGGTCGCATACAATCCAACCAAATCATTTCCAAACCCAACCAAACCAAACCTTTTTCAAACCACTAATATTATCATAGCCTATTCACACTAGTTTCTATGGAAACCAATACACATGGAAACTATCGACCACACAATTTATGTCAAGCATAAACCATTACTTGCTGAAACATAAATAAACTCATTTCATTTTTAGCATACATCCATCACCAATATGTAAAATTGCTAGGGATGAAAAACCATATAACCTATGTTACAGAATACACCATCACATAATATGGAAAAGGCTGTAACATCATCATACACTCATCATTTCAAGCATGTACCATCAGACATATGGGAAGTGCTAAACCATTAACATGACCAAACCAATTATCGACCTCTTTGACCCTCTTCTTCCCTTTTGGGGAGAACTACATTGGCCTGAGGCCCTTAAAATAGGGGCTATGTAGACAACACTCAGATGATATGATGTCTTATGGGGTTAGCTCAACCACATTCATTCGTTCATCTACTTGATGGACAAACTATTTAACCTTTAACCATGACTTAACCTAGTCCAACCCAATCCATAACCTACCCTCTTCTTCCCTTTTGGGGGAGAACTACATTGGCCTAAGGCCCTTCAAATAGGGGCTATGTAGGAAGCACTCAGTTGACATGGGGTCTTCTGAGGTTAGCTCGGCCATTCCTTTGCCCATCCATCCAATAGACCAACTATCTATACCAACCCAAAATCATGACCAAACAACCAGCCCTAACATTGCAGACCTCACCTTTGACTTCTCATAGGGCATGCTTAAGATGACTTATATCTCGACTTGACTCAACCAACAACCTTGGAGATCGTGACTATCTCCTTAGACCATGACCATTTTCGAGCCAACTTTGCCTTAGTTGTTTTGATTGCATATATGCTACCTCACCAGTAGTTAGCAAAATTGTATGCACACCACATTACAACCTTCACAAGTATTGGATCACGAGCAAGTTGATCCCCACTACTTGTGATAGTTTTGTGTTTTCTAGGAGCACTTCCCGAGCCTAGGATACTTGGAACACGATGACCATTGGAGCTACAGCTTGGATCGAATAACTCAATCAGCTATGACTAAATGCTGGGGACTGGTTATTTCAATTTTAGCACTCCTCAACCTTTGACTATGACAATTTGACCTACCTATCATGTGAAGTGGTATATGCACAATCTCAACTTTTGCAGCGTTCACACTCAAACTTCACCATATCCATCCACTATCTATCAAATCGGCACCCGATTTCAGGTTACCTTCCCTCGACTCCCACTTTGAGGTGGAATACCTCATCCCACATCTGGGGCAACTTACTCTTATCTTTGTCTTGCAGTTCATCAGAATAACCAACAAGACAAAAATGACCTTATCCCATACCTGGGGCAACTTACTCCTATTTTTGTCTTACAGTTCGTCAGAACAACTAACAAGACAAAAAAGGGCAAATGTAGACACCAAAATTGTGTCTACTCCTTAGTCGACTCCCCCTTGGTCCCCTTGGTCCACTTCTAAACATTCCTAACCCACACACTTATTAATTTAAAATAATTACTTATTTTGAATTAATAACATCACCCTTGACATCACACATGACACCTCACCGTGGAAACCTCACCTTGGATACCTCATTTATCACCCTATGACTAATCATAATTACCTAAGACCTAATTTTAACTCTCCTACTAATTCTCATGCCTATTAACCCCACCTTTGGACCGTTTGACAATGACAACCAAACTTGGTAGATGAAAGAATGGGCAAAAGGCTAAAAATAGCCTTTTTTCCCATTCTCTAGCCACCGACGTCGGTCGATAGTCGAACAATGCCGGCGGTATCACCAATGTCAGTTGCTTAAAACTAAATTCTAAGCTTGAATTCTCCTCGAACGCTAATTCTCTAGCTCCCAGAATTCAACCTCTCTCTCTCTCTCTCTCTCCTAGATGCACACCAAGCATCACAGGCTACAGAAACTCTGCAGAAATAGCTCCAGACTTTGGATTGAAATGTTGCATGAAGTCTCCTACATCAGCCATAATGGGAACAAGTCTTCTACACTTCTGGTTCTCCACCAAGAGTTAAGTATTCTTGTGGTTTATATTTTAGTTTGTTTTAGAATGCATTGGTGATTAGTCCATTAGTATTTTCTGAGTACTATTGAGACCAAATCCGGCTTTCTTCTTGGAGAGGCTGAAAAGCCTTCCCTATATCCTTATCCTCTTTTTGACAACCTGTCCTCTACCTCTATCCCTCTTCAGACTCTTTTGACTTCCCTGCAACCTTGCACAAACCTCCAAAACTCCTACAGACCTCCCAGACTCCTCTATCGACCAAAGACATCAACCTGAGACTCGTTTAAAGTCCATTTCCCCTACTGACGTTGGTAACATAATTGACACCAACAGAATAACTGATGTCGACACATTGAAAAACTGATGCCAACAGAAGTACCAACGTCAGCGACTGTGATAGACTGACAATAGAATATAGGTACACATTATCTCTATTTCTCTTGTTTAGTCTTTCACCATTTCTTTTCAATACGACACTCTTTTCATTAATAAGTGGACTGTCATCCCTCAAGGAAGTCTTTGCACTTCCAAGACCGAGCATGTGCTTGGCAGTCCACCATATATCTATCTAACATTTTCTTTGTTTAAGTCTTTATTATTTACAGGTGTCATCCTCCATAGCCAAAGAGGAGCTCCTCTAATCATCTGGATACGGTGCGTAACTTCATCCGGGTAGCATCTAACCCCTGACCATTTAGCTTTAGTTTCTTTCTTCTTCTGAATGTAAAAAATAAAAAACGAGTGGAAACACCTTTATCTAATTCAATAAAAGGAGATATGTCAATAGGAAAAAATTAATTTACCAACTAGTGAAGGAGATTTTATGAACCCTTAGATTATCCATTTTATTATATCTCTTGTTCTTTTCTGTATACCCATGCACTAATGACACCCTTTGAAGTGAGACATCAGATTTTTAAGATCATTGATAATCCCAATAATATTCTAGGATGAATGAGTCAAGCCTTTTAAGTAGTTTATGATGTTCATTAAATTACCCTCAATTTGAATAAACTCCATGTCAAGATTAACTAAGATATCAATACCCCATAGAGTGGCTTGGGATTCAGTAACATGATTCATTGGGATCCCTAGAGAACACACATAGGTAGCTATGAGGTTCTCATAGAAATCCTTGATGACTCCTCCCACCCCCATTGGGCCTAGATTACCCTTGGTAGCCTTGCCAAAGTTTAATTTAAACCAAATAGGAGGAGGATGAGACCACTTGACCTTGGATCTATTGATTCCCTACTTATGGGATTTACCTAGGAGGATAAGATTGAGTTGACTGAGAATCTAGGAGAAGTGTGGGGAACTAGGCTAATCAAAAGAAGAAGTGAAAGACAACTAGTTTTCATTCACAAAGGCCATGATTCTTTTGAAGGTAGAGGATGGTTTAGGCATATGGCTATAAAATATTATAGATAACCAAATTCCTAAAAATATATGGGGTAAAGCTAGGTTCCACCAAAATTTTAATTGTGGGAATTCCCGGGGTGGATTCCATTGGGTGATCAGATCATTAAAGGTTCCCGAGGTAACCTAGGATAAGTTAGAAATGCTGAAGAAAGATCAAAAAATGGAAGAAGAGAAAGGATAGGAGAGAAATAAATGATCTATGGATTTATCCTCCTATTTTCAAAGTGCACAATGGTTAGGTATTGGGATTCCCCTCCTCATAAGATTTTCCACTATTAAAATCTTATTCTGGGTAGCTAGCCAAAATAAAATGTTAATCTTTTGGATGAGATTTTTTATCTAAAGATCATTCTAGTTTTCCTCAATTTCTCTTGTTCTTAAAGAGAAATATATCCATATTTGACTAAATAGAGACCACTAGAATCTTCTTTACATATTAGGTCATATTCTTTTGAGAATATGCTGATGTGAATGTTTTGAAGAGTTAAATTTAAATCTTGTAGAAGAAGAAATGGTGTTAATTCAAGTCTTCTTTATGTAGAAGTTTCCACCTTTTTATGCCTTAAATAACTTCCCAGTAATCACACACTTTATGACCAATGGCTTTTTTGAAAAAGGTGAGCACAACTCCAAGTCTTGAAATGTGGATGCCAAAGGGGATCAAATCTATGAATCCTCCTAAAATTTAACTTTGTTACCTTTTCCAATGTTCCATTTAAGTCCTTTTCTAAGGATATCCTTTCCTACTCTCAAAGCTTTCCAAAAATATGAATCATTGCATGGGTCATAATATATTAGGAGAAAATGACCTTCCCTAGAGTTTAAGTATTTGGATTTGATAATCTTAGTCCAGTAGTTATCTTCTTTTATCACCCTCTAACATTTTTTAGCTAGGATGGATTGGTCCATAGATCTCACCCTTCTTAGCCCTAATTCTCCTTTCAAAGTTAGAAGACAACCTTTATTCCATGAAATAAGTGAAAATTTGAATCTATCCTCTGATCCTCTCCAAAGAAAATTCTTCTAAACTTTATTAATCTTATCTACCAATTTTTTACGAATGACAAACAAAGACATGAAGTATATTGGGATACTTTATAAGGATCTCTTGAGAAGTTGTAGTTTTCCACCTTGTGATAGCAGATTCCCTCTCCACCCAGATAGCTTCCTCTAGATCCTAATTACGAGAGGATTCCGAAATTTTGATTTCATAGGTCCATCAAAAAGAGGAATACTAAGGTATGAGGAAGGAATATTATTAATAACGTAGCCCAAATTCATAGAGATCTTGTCTTGTAGGGATACTAGAGTGCTGATGAAGAATAATGAACATTTATAGAATTTGACACTCTAACTAGAGATAATCTCATAAATTTCCAAGTTTTTTTTTGAAATACTTGGCTTTTGAAATCAAAGCTTCTCCCATAATCATCATGTCATCCATGAATTATTGGTGAGTAATAGGTATGGTATTTGGGGATGCTATGATTCCTTTGATAATGTTAGAAGTTATGGTCTTATGAATAATCTTGCTCAGAGATTCAACCATAATGATGAATAGGTATGGGGAAAGGGGTCTCCTTATCTACGCCCTCTTTCTTCTGGGAAGAATACCTTGGGAATAACATTGATGATAATAGAGAACATGGGGAATGATATTTAGGAAATAATCATATTTCTAATAGATTATTTAAAATTGATCCTGACAAGAATTTTGTCAAGGAATTGTCAGGAGACTCAATTATAGGCCTTATTCATGTCCAAATTAAGGAACCTTCCTTTCCAAGAAGAATTATCCATCAAATGTATGGTTTCATGGGTGATAATAATTCCATTTTAGATCTATTTACCAAAGATGAAGTCTCCTTATTGTTCCACGATCATTTTGTCTAACAGTAATTAGATTTTTAAAGATAAACCTTTCATATAAATTTTGTAGAAGGTAGAACACAAGCTAATGGGTTTATAGTACATCAAATGAATGGAACCTATTTATTAGTGATGAGAATAAGGAATGTGTTATTGAAATCTTGTAGCATATTACTAGCTTTAAAAAACTCTAAAACTACCAGACAAACTTCATTATGAATAATGTCCCAAAAAACATGAAAAAAGAATGAAGGAAAACCATCAGGTCCAAGGGCTTTGTCCCCTTGAAAATAAAAACCAATATATCTAATTTCATCATCCATAAGGGAGGAGAAGATGGAGGCATTGTCTTCCTAGGAAATAACTCATTCTATAAGGCTGACCAGTTGATCTTCTAATTGAGCATCTTGGGAGGGGTCAAAAGCTAACAAATTTTGTAAAAGTTAACAATTCGAGTCTCAATGTCATTTTATTTCTTGTACCAAATTCCATCTTCCCCTTTAATTTTTTAAATGAAAAAATCCTAAATATTCTTAGATGATAATGTGTGGAAATACTTAGAGTTTCTATCACCCTCTTTCAGCCAGGTCTTCCTAGATTTATTTCACCAGTTTCTTCCTTGGCTTCCAAATGATGAAAGAGACTTAAGAGCTCCTTTTATTTTGCGTATAGGGAAAGGGTGGAGCCATAAGTATTAGTTTCCAATTTTATTCTCCTAAGTTAATCCTCAGTAACTCATTTTTGAAGGAAGATGTTCCCTAAAACTTCTTTGTTCAAAACTTTGGGTTTATTCTTGACATGTCTAAGCTTCATGGCCAAAATGTACATGATAGAACCTTGGACTAAGAGTTTCCACCATTCCTTAGTGGATTGTTACAAATTTTGATTAGAGATCCATATTCTATAAAATATAAAGGGAATGAATTTAGATATAGACATCTTTTTTCTTTGGAATAATAGCATTTTGTGGTCACATTTGATCTTGGGAAGAGAGGAAAGTGTATTAGTGGAGTTGAAAATCTAGTTTAGTGAGATCAAAAACCTGTCAAGTCTAACTTGAATGAGATTGCCACCTAATCTCATATTATACCATCTATAAGGATTTCCATTTAAATACACATCAATTAATCCTACTTTAGCAACAAACTCACTTAGCTCTCGCATGTTATCATTAAGGGAGCATATTCCCCCTTTCTTTTCCCTAGGGGAGAGAGGTGAGTTAAAGTCCCTTACCACCATCCAACACTGATTTTTGAAGAGTTTTTGATATCTTTTAGGTTATTCCATAATTTAATCCTATCATTTTTGGAATTTGGATCATAAAAATTAGTGAGGACCCATTCACTTTTATTGTGGATATCATGGAAAAAAACCATGATGTGAGAGTTAGTTTCTAAGAGGGGCTTTCCAACTAAAATTGTGGGATCATAAAACACCACCAGACCACTTGAAGCACCTTTGGAGTTGTTTCAAGTACAAAAATAATTATACTAAATGTTAGATTGAATATTTAAGAGTTTTTCCACAGACATTTTATATTTTTGAATCATAACAATATCAGGTTTATGCTTCATTATTAAATTTTTTTACCAACCTTTGTTTCCTGGGGTTGTTTAACCCCCTTATATTCCAAGAAAGGATTTTCATTTATTATTATTTGAGAAGTGTCTAAGGGTCATCTGTGTACCCTTTTCTACCTAATTATATTTTTATACTTTCCTGCCACTTTAGGAGGAAGGTTTCCATATAGATTTATGATCTTCTCTAACTTCCACTTTTTTTCTTGCTTGTTTTCTTTTGGACTTCCTTCCACTATTCGTCATTTGAATCCTTAGAGATTTTGAATCTTTCCCCTTTGTTTACTAAAGAGAATTGAATTTCAAAAGGGGAGAATGAATTTGACTCCTGTAATCATTTAGTTGGTGTTGAAAGCATCTGAGAGGGTTTAATTTATTTTAGAACTGGGTTCTTGTCCAATAGATCAGATTCACAAGCGATGGTACAAGGTGAGTTAGGATAAGGATTTGTCTAAAAAGGATTGAGAGGTGAAGAAGTAACTATAAGAGATGTAAACACTACTTTAAATAAGATATCCCTCAAAGGGTAAGAGGTTTTGATCATGGTCACTTACAACTAGCCAACCAGGGAGACTGACACTGGGGTAGCCAGTGGGGGGATAAGGATCCTTAGAGCTGTGGATGGTCTTAGAGGGGCTGCATCTAAGATTTTTTTCCCAAAGTAAGAGGGTAAAAAGTGGGTTTGGGATAGGGGAATGGGGGGATTTGAGGGGGGAGGGGTACAGGTAGGAAGGGGTGGGAGGGGAGGATTCTAGGTGAAGTATTGTTTAACCCAGGTGGGAGATGGCGGAATGGGAGGCTTCTTGTTTAGAGGGTATTTTTTATAAGAATGGTTCAAAACATTACAAGTTTTGTAGATATCTAATTCCCTTTCAAATTAAATTCTTTGATTCCATATCCCATATTTATATTTGATCTTAATGGAGTGAATCAAAGGTTTATCAATTAGAATGAATACACAAACTTAAGCTACCATAAGTCTTCATCTAGATCTGGTTACTTGGTCAATGGAAATGGGTTGGATAAGAGCCCTGACAATCCCTAAGATGACCTCTAGTGCTTAGAATTCTAGAGGAAGCTCTATAAAACTAATACATATGAGAATATCCTCTAATATTGAGGTGTTAATGTTAAGACCTAACTTCTGCTTTCGAAGACTGACTATGGATTTACCCATAAACCAAGGACTTCTAATGAGGATCCTTATATAGTCTTCAAAGTGGGGTAAGTTGAGTAGAAAGAAATTCCTAATAATGAAAATGATGTTTATTTGACCTTTTGGTCTCCACTTGAGATTGGCCCATTTGAAAAAAGATTCTATATTTGACTTAAAGTCATTGAAATTATCCACAATAGAATTTGAGAGAGACGAGTCAATATTTTCAATGACAGTGTTTGGAACCTAAAGACATATCTCAATTTTCTCGCTTGAAGGGACTAGGAAGGAATATTCAAAGGGTTTTAAGAGGGGAATCTCTTTGACAACTAGGTCAGCCCATAAAGAAGGTATTTACCTTTGGTAGGATTGGTACCTGAGACTAGTGGTCCCTGGTTTGATTCTGATGCTTGTACCAAGGGAGCTTTTATGTTGTCTAATGTATCTGGAGATTCCACCGAAGCTATCATAGATTGTGAAAGATTTTTAGGTTGTAAATCACCTTCTTACCAACCATTAGTATCATTTAAAATACTATAGTAGTCTTCCCTCTCATCTCACTCTCTCTCCCTACCAAAATAACTCACGTCGAGTTTAAAACAATGATCATATTCATGGTCAAGAGTTCATGATTTTATAGATAAATATGAATTTGAGTAAAGTTTATTTATTTTTAGTATTTTATAAAAATAATAGTTTTCCATATTTATCAATTACTAAGATAATATTTTTTTAATTATTACACATCTTTAGCATTCTAATATCTATCTAGTTATACACCTATTAGGCAAAACAAATTATTATTTTCTCAAAAATAAGGTAAAAATTATTAGTGAACCCATATAGTTGTTTCAAGAATTAATTTCTTTATCAAAAAACATTATAGGGTTATAACTAGAATTTTGATTCCCAATAACCAAAGATATTTTCTCTTTGACCTCCAAAATTCATAATTCTTCTTTTTCTTGCACATAAGATTTTATTTCTCATTGATTTTATATTGATTTTCATTTCTTTCTTATTATAAATAAGAGATGGTGTTATAATCAAAGTGGTCTTTAGTTTTAGTTGAGATATGGTATAAGAGGTATCACTCCAATTCTCAA
The DNA here is from genome assembly GCA_037957365.1 of Torreya grandis. Taxonomy (NCBI): domain Eukaryota; kingdom Viridiplantae; phylum Streptophyta; class Pinopsida; order Cupressales; family Taxaceae; genus Torreya; species Torreya grandis. The sequence continues at coordinate 202,950 of JARHVA010008528.1, read as the reverse complement.
TCCATTATAGAACACTATATACAAATTCTAGTTTCTATATACCTCATCATATATCAAAGATGCCTAGGTTTTATTTTTATTCCATAAGAATTATTAGATAGTTTGTTATTGTAATGCACCAGTGAGTGATTATTCCTAAGAATTTAGTCTCAATATACCCTAGAGATGAGATAATGTGGCTATATGATGGTGGCATCCTTCATATTTAGTGCCATTTTGTCCATGTTCACTATTTATGATCGGGGTTAGTATATTCAAGAGCCTACAAATCAAATAGTATATTCAAGAGCCTAAAAATCAAACACACCTTAAATGTTACACCCCTAATCCTTGATGCAAATTTCAAATTTTCACATTTAAATCATGGTAATAATGAATGCATTTTCTTACATATTTTGAATTTCACTATTACATTATATGTTAATTTTCAAAATATTATTTTTATTCAATATATATACATATTAATTAAATCTAAATATCATTAAAATGTTAAAATATGTAACACACAATATCAAGCCTTCCTGAATGCACTTTTTTCAATATCCAATTGGGGTCCTACCTATCACAGTAGGTGCTAGAAGGATCATATGAATTAGTTTTTTCCCCTTTATCCTACACTTCAAGGCTATATCACTGATCCTCTAATTCTTATTTTTCACCCATGGTTTATATTAAACTCCAATTTATATGTTATTAATATTAGATGAGGACATGTACCTCATCCACCATGTAAAAATGAAGGTGGTCAACATGTTCCTCATAAATCACCTCCAACTCCTAAAATTCAATAAAATTAATCTAAGGGTTATTATATCATTGATTAAATCAATAATATCACTGATAAAATTTCTATTTTAGATCTATTAAAAATATCAACCATTTACAAATATATCTTATATGATGTTTTTCAAGAAATAACTCTGCTTAGTAATACACAACCAACATCATTTTCTTATATCATGAATAAAATCAAGGATTTCAAAAAGGTCACCATATTTAATAATGTAGAATTACCTCCTAAATACATCATATACAAATATCTTCCACTATTCATTCAATATTATATACATGGAAAGATAATGAAGTGTATGCTTTTTGGTAATGGTTAAGGAGTGATATTTACAATTCAATTGTATTACAATAGCTAGGTATAGATATGATCAACATTCATAACTTAGAATAAAATATTAGGGTATTTTATGATACTCCTCATAAAACACTTTGAAACATCACATTGAATTGATTAGTAAGTCCAAAATAGTGCCTACCATCTTTAAATTCATGCCCAACCAATTACACTATAATATAATTTTGGGGAGACCTTATATTCATACCATGCAAGTTGTACCTTATACATTCCATAGCTGTATCAAATTTATACATTATAGATATGAAAATAATATTCCAATAGATGATAACCCTTTCATATATTACAAAGTGACTCAATTAAAATTTGAGGACAATTATAGTATGCCTCCTAAACAACTCATCACACTTGATTAAAAACACACATAGGAGCTAGAGTCAAGTAAAAAACATGATAAAGCACCAATCACAAGTATTATGTAATATACACAAAAACATTACTAGTGACTATCCAACAAGGGGAGAAAATACCAAAACTCACTCTTTTGACCAATTTTAAGATATTAATTGCATAGTTATAGATTGGTATGATATCGATGATGATGATGATGATGATGATGATAATATTAAAGATCCAATGGATGAAAATTTGTATTTAACTCATACTTTATTCACACACTGGGATTTAAAACATATCAAGATGATTCATATATAATAACAAAAGGGATAAATTATAAACTACTATGGAGACATAGTCTTCCAAGGATAAATGAAATGCTAATAGTCAAGATAATCAACATAACCAAAGTGCCAATACATTTTATAGTATTCATTCACAAGAGCAAGAATAAAGATTTATGCCTAAAGGTTACATCAATTTAATAAAAGATTGAAATTACTTTCAAGATTTATAACATTAAATTTAATGTCACATCTCTTCATGAATAAGTACAAGCCAAAAAAAATCAGCCATTCGAACAACAATATTTACAAATAACACAATGTGAACATGACATGATTTTAAATGAATAGATAAAAAAGGAATAATTATACATGGATAAAGTAAAATAATAAAGTTTATGTAAAGATCAAGTACAAAGGAAACAAATAAAAAAATAAGGCACTATAATAGCAAGCACAAGAATAAACTAAATAAACCAAAATAGCATATTCAAAATAGGGTTTGTTCTTACAAGGAACATTTAAAATCAAGATAAACTAAACAAGTCTAATATGGTCCCAAAATAGGTGGATAAAAAGTGTTCATCATATCTAGAGATTTTGATTCTTAATAAATATACAAAAGTCGAGATTGCCTACTTCATTAGGCTAATATATGTAGAGTGACACTTCTTCAATATTTTGGGTATGAAAAACAACACTTAGATAATATTATTGGACCTAAATGCTAAACTTGATCCACTAAGCTAATAGTAACACCCAGAGTCAAAACATGCTCCATCATATTTCACATTGACCCTATCTTGGATCAATGCAATGCAAACTTAATAAAATCATGGATGAGAGAAATGGGGCAAACATTGGGTGAAGATAATGATTATGTTAAATTCAAAGCTATAATGGTTAAAATTTAAAGAGTGGAAGAATCTATCAAGTAAGATAAGGAAACAAACAATAATCCTTTAGTTATGATTCTAATAAAGACATGAAATACATCAAAAATTTAATAAAACACTATGGTAAAATTAGATTTATTTATATATATAAAACAATGATTAGATAATCATGTAAAAATCATAAGACCAAAGAGATGATTATGACCATGAATATGATTATTCATAAGATTTATATCACACTCCTGAAAATGCAAAACCTAAATACTAACATCCCATCTCAATTGGTAGTTTAACATAGAATTCAGATGGTGATTCTATGGGAAACGTCTTGTGGACCAGGTCATTGGTTAAGCCACAATATGTTCCGCTATACATATAATTTTCATATATATTATTCTAGACCTTGGATTTATTTTATTTGGCCCTTGTTTTTTTATCTATAATGATTTAAACATCCTTGAAAGTCATTCAAAAATGATTATAATGCATATTTTTTGAAATATTTTACTTTCTCGTTTTGGCATACTAAGTATCAAGATGTAGGTGCATCCAAATATGTTGGAAAATAAAACATAGTGATAACACATGGGTATTATCAAATTGATTTCATTTTCCACACTTTTTTCAAATTTCAAATTTATTTATGTGTGTAAAAGTTAAAAAGGGGTAGTAATAGAAGTTAGTCAGGTGTCAGACAGGTTGGCAGGTGTGAGTTAACAAAATCTAGAATAGTCGAATGATGAGTTAGCAAGTTGTTAGAGAATATTGTCAATAATTTGGGATAGGTCATATCCTAAAGTCTAAGTTTAGTATTTGGTTTGTGATTTTTCTAAATGAACAAATGAGTTTTGTTCCAAGAAAAAATGGTAAGTATTCAGTATAAATTTAAAAAATGTTTTATTTTACACAATTGGTGTTCTTAGGAAAAACTGGTATGTTGAGGTATGTTTGTAATTTTAATAATATAATTAGTCTTGACAGTTATAAAATTTTGTTCACCTCAAATTTTTATTATTAGATTAATATTTTAAATGATTCTATTTTAATAGATATATCTATTTACTAAATAAATAAAATTAACATCCTATTGAAGTGGAATTATATGAGTTTTTAGTTTTGAATATATAAGATCAAATGGAATGCCTTAGATCCCAAGAAAGTCAAATTGAATAGAGACAAAACCTCCTGATCCATTAATATGCAATTGTATATCAGTTATTAATTCTTTATTTTTTCCATCTAGAGTGGGTCAATTGAGAAATTTATATGTATTAAATTACCCTGTGCTAGATAATAAAGCACAGTGAATTTATCTTCATTGCATGGCATAAGTAAAAATGATGACTACAATTAAGATGCGTTTTTGTATTCATATTTATCTCTTGAAAAATATGTGTCAGCCTATTAATGAGTCAATTTTCATGCAATGTTCATAATTATAGAAAAATCTTATAAATTGGAATAATATGAAGGCATCTAGATATACCAAGAGGTCAAAAAAGACAAGAACGGTGATATGTGTGTGTGTGTGTGTGTGTGTGTGTGTGTGTGTGTGTGTGTGTGTGTGTGTGTGTGTGTGTGTGTGTGTGTATGTTTCACCCTTCTTGTCTTTTTTGACCTCCTGGTATATCTAGATGCCTTCATATTATTCCAATTTATAAGATTTTTCTATAATTATGAACATTGCATGAAAATTGACTCATTAATAGGCTGACACATATTTTTCAAGAGATAAATATGAATACAAAAATGCATCTTAATTGTAGTCATCATAATTACTTATGCCATGCAATGAAGATAAATTCACTATGCTTTATTATCTAACACAGGGTAATTTAATACATATAAATTTCTCAATTGACCCACTCTAGATGGAAAAAATAAAGAATTAATAAAAATGCATCTTAATTGTAGTCATCATAATTACTTATTCCATGCATTGAAGATAAATTGGAATAATATGAAGGCATCTAAATATACCAGGAGGTCAAAAAAGACAAGAAGGGTGATATATATAAATATAAGAGAGAGAGAGTGTCCTACTGTTCAAGATCACTAAATAGTTATGAGACACCTTGTTTATTTTGTTTTCAAGATTGCCTTGTTTATTTTGATGTTCAAGATTGATAAATAGATATGGATCACTTGATATAAATTAAATTGAATGGATATAAAAGTATCATATTTGGGGTGATTTATAAATGTGTTTGTGATTATAGTTTATAATGTATGAGTATTAATGTTAAAAAAATTAACTTCAATGAAATATGGGACACAATATTGGAATAACATATAGATGTGGTATCATCTATGAGTTGAATATTTTAGCACAACATTTGATTTATTAATTGTATAAATCATTTGTATCAATTTGATTTCATTGTCGTATTTGATTTATTAATTGTATAAATCAAGTGTATCAATTTTTGGTATCAGAGCAACAAGTTGTATATAATCCAATGATCTAAGAGATTTGAAGTAGATATTAGTGTAGGTTTTTATTTTTCCCTATTTTTTAATTAGGGAAATTGTATTTCTTGTGCTTACATGGAGTTCTCCTACATTTGTGGGATAGGCTAGCTTATGTGGAGATGTGTGTCATAGATGTCTCATAGGTGTCATAAGAATGTCATAAGTAACTCCCTTGATGGGAGTTACTTCTCTATTCTTAGCACCTTGTCACCACCTTTCATGGAGGAGTTATAGTCTATTCTTAGGGTGCCTTGGCCACCTTTTGTGGAGGAGTTACATACATGCTCTCCTATATGTATTCTTCACTTTGGCCATCTCATGTTAATTAGATTTTGGTTTTATCCATTTTGTCTTGTGCAATTTATCTTCTCGTATAATTTCAAATTGCTTTAGAATTTATGTGGTGTGCACTTTCTTCATCTCGTGTGATCATGTCTCCATTGCATTCGCATTATCCAGATTCTGGCAACAACTCCGATATAGTATCAGAGCCAACCCAGTAATCATGTGTCTGATTATGCTGTTAGTTTATTTTGAAATCAAGAGGAGTGAGGTTCTCTTTATTTTTTTATTTCTAGATATGATCTAAAAAAAATTCAATATCATTTCTTGGGTTCTTGTATCTTTTCCTTGGGATCCTTGGCCTTTGGGTGTCTTGGTTGTCTTCTCTTCAGTCTTTACATGTGCAACAACAACTTCAAGTGTTGGTTTTGCTTCAGCTCAGGCACCATTGTTGTGTGCATGGAGCAAGGGGAGGAGTAGCATCAACCACACCATCAGACAACCATGCCTTAGCCACGCCAAGCAGCTGTATGGCATCCAGCGTGCAGGTGTGTAGTGACCAAAATCAGGACTGTCTTTTTCTAAAAATGGCACCTTATTATGGTCTTATTCTGCCCAGACATGTTGTGCATTAAAGTCTATAGATTCAATAACCTTTCCTTGCCCAGCAAATCATAACTATGCCCTTTTTCTTGGTGAGAGAATTCTGCCAGCAGTTTTTTTGAAAATGGCACTTTTTTCTTGTTTGGCATCTCATTTGGACCCTTAGATACTTGGCCATTCTGATAATTCTATCTTCAACTTTATTTTTTTAGTTAAAATTGAATTTTCAAAAAAAAATTAGTCAATTTAACTAAATATTAAGTTTTTAGACAATTTGGTAATTTGGGGGTTTAGATTTAAACTTGTATCTTCGACCTACGAAGACAAAAGGTGAGGCCCGAGTTGGTAAGAGGCCAATTCCCCCTCACAAAAACCTCATTTGGATTCCTCTCTCCATGCCAAATCTAATGAGTGGTTGGAATGCCACTTTCTCTCTTAAAACAGGCATTTTAAAAATGTTTTAGTGTTTTTTTTGCAAAAACACTAGTTTATTGGAAAATTGAACCTTTAATATCTTGCAAATAGTAGCTCAGATTTGGGTGCCATTTTTTGAAAAAGTGTTTTTAATTTAATTATCCATAGCATAGGCTTCTTATTTGTCAAAAATGCACTAGTTTATAAAGTGCCTAAAATTTGGGTCCCCCGAGACGCATTTTCGACTGAGTTCAACGTCCTATTTGCTTAAAGTCTTGCACTGATTGCTCTAAGATGCATTCTTAGCTGAGCCCAATGTATTTTGAGCATGCACTTTCATATTTTGTGGGGATCAATATTTTGTGGGGGGGGGGTGTGTGATTGCTTTTCACAACTTGCAAATCTTTGATTTCATTCTCCTTTCTACATAATTTCACAACTTGCAATCAACACAATTTCACCTAAATTTAGCTTAAAATGGAATTTTTTCAACTTGAAATCCTAACATCCTTCAAATATCATGAATTTAATTTTAAAATGTCAATCATTATTAGAAGTAAAGGGTTGTATAGGAACACCATGGGTACTAAATTAGAACCCAACACTGATGCTGAAAAGGTCAAGTGGTACAACCGTAGTGATGAAGCCTATGGATTAATAAGCTTGTCTATGTCTTGAGAACTTCTCTTCCATTTAAAAACCTCCAAGACTCCCAAAGACATATGGGACACCTTAGAACTCTTATTTGGGAAGCTTGATGAGATGAGAGGACATGAGCTTGAAAACAAACTCATAAGTCTATGTCCTAGCAACTTTGACACCATACAAGACATCTTCACTAAGTTTAAGGCCCTTAGATTGCAATTGAAATAATTCAAGACATAGAAGAAAGATGATCAACTCATCCTTTCTATTCTCACAAAGTTAGGTCCAAGCTATTCAGTCTTTGTCTCCACTTTTAATGCCACAAAAAGTGCCCTTGGCACTACATGGAAAATGCCTTCTTTGGATTCATTCATTGCTGACTTGACTAGGGAGAAATATAAGCTAATTCAAATGGGCATAATGAAGTATACTCAACCCCAAGCTTTGATAAATGGAAATGGTAAGGATAATACTTCAACAAAGGAGAAGAAGAAAAAGAACAAGGACCAGGAGAAGAAGAAAGAAAACAATAATCCTACCAAAAACAACACTAAGTCTTCCTTTTCCAATGCTAAACATAAGAAGGAGAAGGTTAAGTGTGCCTATTTTAAAAAGATAGGGCATGATGAACACAAATGCATGAAGAAACAAATAGATCACCTAACTCATCTTCTAGAGAAGCACAACATAGGTGTTCCTGAGTCCATCAAACATAATTCATCTACCCAAGATTCTACCAAGGCAAAAGGCAAGGGTAAGGAGAAAGAAAAGGGCAATGCCCTTGTAGCTACTATAGCTTCTACATCATCATGGGTCATTGATTCGGGTGCTTCTCACCACATGGGCTCTTCACTAGTTGAGTTTTCATCTTTAGAGCCTTGTAGCATGACGTCAATCAGTTTGGGTGATGACACATCAGTTTCTATTGCAAAGAGAGGTTCAGTTGAAATGGAAGGAGGAAAATTCAATAATGTTCTAAGTGTTCCTTCTCTTTCAACAAATCTCCTATCAGTGTACCAACTCACTCACATTGGTCAGGGCATGAGAGTTGAGTTTTCACCAAATTCAGTGGCTATCAAGGAGTTGCATAGTGATACTACAGTGGCAGTGGGTAGGGCAGATCACCAAGTAAGGTTATACACCTTCTCACATTTTGCATCAATTCTTCTCCAACAACATTGCTGACTCATTCAGATGGAGTTAGCAAATTGTGGCATGAGCAGTTTGGCCACCTTAAGTACCGCTACCTTGAGCAACTTTGCAAAAATGACATGGTCATTGGCTTGCCTTGTGTCCAATTCTAAAAAGGACTTTGCAAGGGGTTCTCCCTTGGGAAGCATCTCAAATAAAAATTTACAAAAGCAAAGCATGGAGGGCTTTTCAACCTTTGGAGTTAGTCCACAGTGATGTATCGGGACCCTTTCCCAAACCATCTTTCACAAGGGCCATGTACTTCCTCACTTTCATTGATGATTTCTCTAGGTACACTTGGATATATTTTCTCAAACAAAAGTCTGAAGTGTTTGAAAATTTTCTAGACTTCAAGGCTCTTGTTGAGAAACAAAGTGAGAAATCCATCAAGGTTCTTTGAACTGATAATGGAGGGGAGTATGTCAGCAACAGGTTTGAGCAATTTTGCACCAAAGAGGGGATTGATTTGTAGCACACAATCACTTACAGTCCTTCATAGAATGGGGTTGCTAAATCCAAAAATAGGTTCTTGAAAGAGATGGGTAGTTGTATGATTCACTCCAAATCCTTAACACCATAGTACTGGGTTGAAGCCATCAATTGTGCTTGCTACATTTAAAATAGGGTTCCTCACAAAGCTTTGAAAGTCATAACACTCTTTGAATCTTAGCATAAAAGGAAACCTGATGTTGAATACCTTAGGGTTTTTAGATCCCTAGCCATGGCCCATATTTTGAAGAAAAAATGCAAATCTATGGAACGTCAGTCCAAGCCTTGCATCTATGTAGGATATCTAGATGGTATTAAGGGGTATCATCTTCTAGATCTAGTAACTCATGAGTTGTTCATCAAGAAAAGTATCCATTTTTAGGAGAGTCCTAGAGACTCAACACTTGACACTTCTTCTCCCTCATCGGATCTACTTCTTCATGATAATTCCTCATCAAATTTAGATCAGCCACAACAAGTTCTCATGCCAGAGACATCTTCTTCTTCTCCTTCAAGTTCAGACAATGAGGACAGTGATGTAGAGTCATCCACCTCTAGTCAGTTAGAGGATGAGGAGTTAGCACCTGACTCACCCACTTTTGGGCCACTTTGGGCCAGACAGACACTTGAGAGTGCTAGCACTTGGGCAGGAGATCCCACAGATGACAGATGTACTAGGGTGGATTTTTAAAGAGATCCACATGCTTTCTTTGCCTCAATTTTAGGTCCACAAACTTTTCAACAGGCATCAAGAGTACTTGAGTGGGATAGTGCTATGGAGGAAAAATATTCTTCCTTAATCAAAAATCACACTTAAGACTTGACTTAACTTCCTAAGGGAAGGAAGATGGTTCGATGTAGGTGTATATATCAAACCAAGTTTGCATTAGATGGGTCAGCTGATAAGTACAAGGCACGATTGGTTACCAAGGGGTTCTCACAAGTGGTAGGCATTGACTACTCAGAGACCTTTGAACCTATTTCAAAGATGACTTCTTCTAACTCACCTTGGCTATTGCCGCAACACATGGTTGGGATGTGCACCAAATGGATGTGAAGAGTGCCTTTCTTCATAGAGACTTAGAGGAGGAGATCTACATGGAGCAACTGCCAAGATTTGTTCAGGATTCTTCCTTAGTATCCAGACTTAGGAAAAATATCTATGGCCTCAAACAGGCCCCTCAGGCATGGTATGCCAAGATGGATTCCTTCCTTCTCATAGTGGGTTTCACTAGGTGCCATTCTGACCCCAATATCTACTTCTTGTGGCAGGATGATTCACTCTTGATTTTGGTTCTATATGTTGATGACCTTTTGATCATTAGGAGTTATTCATCAGCTATTATAATGGTGAAGGCATCTCTCCAGGATAGATTTGACATGACAGACTTGGGTTTGTTGCACTACTTCCTTGGCATCAAGATCTTACAATCAAATTCAAGGATTTCTCTTACACAGCCTACGTATGCTCTTGACTTATTGGCTCAGTTTCACATGGATGATTGCAAGCCATCTCTGACTCCTTTTCTATCAAGAGTCAAGCTTGAGGCTGATTGTTCTTCACCATTGGTTGATGCCACTCAGTATCGACAACTTATTGGAAGTCTCATCTACTTAAATCACACTAGACCCGACATATCATATACAGTGGGACTTGTCTCCAGATTCATGCAAGAACCTCATGAGCTGAATTGGAAAGCAACTACGAGGATCTTGCATTACATATAGGGTTCACATAGATACGGGATTCATTATAGATTTGGCATAGAGGTTGACTTGGTTGGATATATAGATTTAGACTGGGATGGTAATTCATAGACTCACAAGTTCACTTTTGGTTACAGTTTCTCTCTAGGTTTTGGTCTTATCAGTTGGTCTAGTAAGAAGCAGAATGCTATTTCTATATCATCCATAGAGGTAGAGTATAGGGGAGCTATTAATGTAGCTACTAAGGCTATTTGGCTTCAGGGGATAGTTTCTAAGTTTAGCATTCCTATCAAGCAACCCACCATCATTTATTGTGACAATCAGAATACCATTCAGATATACAGGAATCTAGTTCAACAGCATTAGACCAAGCACATAGAGATTCACATGCATTTCATTCGGGATCTTATTCATAGTTAGGTCATTGACTTGATATGTTACCAATCTTCAGAGCAAGTTGCAGACATCTTCACCAAACCTTTCACTGAGAGCAATTTCATTCATCTACGAGCTCTTCTTAGGGTGTGGTCCACATCTATAGTAGCATCATCTTCAGGGCGACCATCATCTTCAGGGCGACCACTAGCCTCTTCTTTCTTTTATGTCTCTCTTTTGGGGGGGAGTTTTTTCCTACGAGTTTTTTCCTTTTCTCTATCTTATGGGAGATTGCATTTGTACATGAGTACCTCATCAGGCCTAGTTGTCGGGACCCATTTTATATTTCCACACTGCCCACCTAAGTTGCGCTTATGGGGGGTATTAGTGTAGGTTTTTATTTTTCCTTATTTTTTAATTAGGGAAATTGTATTTCTTGTGCTTACCTGAAGTTTTCTTACATTTGTAGGATAGGCTAGCTTATGTGGAGATGTGTGTCATAGATGTGTCATAGGTGTCATAAAAATGTCATAAGTAACTCCCTTGATGGGAGTTAATTCTCTATTCTTAACACCTTGTCACCACCTTTCATGAGGAGTTACAGTCTATTCTTGGGGTGCCTTGGCAACCTTTTGTGGAGGAGTTACTTACATGCTCTCCTATATGTATTCTTCACTTTGGCCATCTCATGTTAATCATATTTTGGTTTTCTCCATTTAGTCTTGTATAATTTATCTTCTTGTATAATTTAAAATTGCTTTAGAATCTATGTGGTGTACACTTGCTTCATCTCATGTGATCACGTCTCCATTGCATTCACATTATCTAGATTCTGGCAACAACTCTGATAGTAGATTGATAACATAGAGACAAATAAATATAAATATGGAAATGAGAGCAAGAGGTAGAGGAAGGAGCAAATCATGTCAAGATAGTAAAATTATTATGATGGAAGAAATAAATAATGTCAGAATTAGACTATAATATTTAGAAGTGGCTCAAAGAAGAGGCACTAACATGGTAAAATTCAGTGACAGAGAAGAGAAGCCACCAGAGAAAGAATTGGTGGTAGAAGAAGAAACAATGGAAGAAATAATGATTTTCACCATTATGGGTGTGATTATAAAACCCAAGGTAGAGGTTCATATGTATTATGGTAACCAAAATGTTGAATAAATCATTGACTGGATCAATGCAATGTGAATATGAAGGAGTTGATGATGATAAAAAGGTCAATTTTTCTATGATTAGATTGAAGAGTCATGCATCCCTATAGTGAGATGGAGTGAAATAAGAAATAAGAAGAAAAGGAAATCCAAATATCAAGATTTGGGACATGATGGTTGCCAAGATAAAAGGTAAATTCATGCTGAAAAATTATCAAGCTCATCTTTTTAGGAAATTGAAAATTTTGAAATAGAATGAAATGTCTTTGAAAGAATATACTTAAGAATTTTATAGACTAACCATAAGATCATGACATGTTGAAGATGATTTAGAAAAGGTGGCAATATATACAAATGGTTTGAAATTTTCTATTCAGGATGAAATCAGTCTTCTCATTCCTAAGTCAATGGAAGAGACATATTAGTATGCCTTAAAAGTAGAAGAAAATTATCATGAATACAAACTCAAAATGTAAGGGGTAGAGGTAGGATTTATAGAGGAAAAGGACAAAAAGGAAGAGTTTAGTTGTAAACACATCAAAGATAAACTAGTAGCTCTCAAGCCAGTAGAAATTTTTAGAGACAATAATTTACACCAAGAGGTAGGTATTCCTTCAAATGTAGAAGACTATTTAATAGAGGTAGAGGGTTTGTTGGTAGATTTTTTGAGTGTGGAAAATTTAGACATAGGTCCTTTAAATGTCCTGAAAGTCCATCTACAATTTAGTGAAATTTTCATCTTACCCAAGTTGAGGATGCCAAAACTATAGGATAACCTCCTCATGAAGATGCTCTAGATGTAGGAGAATTGCTGATGAAGAGGGTTTTGTTGAAACCAACTAAAGAGATCAAGGAACCACCTCAAATAAAAACACTATTCAAAACCACTTGTAAAGAAAAAGATAAATATTATCAGGTAATTATTGGTAGTGGTATCACTAAAAATTTGCTATTCACGGAGATGGTAAGTAAATTAAATTTGAAAAAGGTGAGTCATCCAACTTATAAAGTATCTTGGTTATAAAAAGGTCATCAGATTATGGTTAATGAATAATGCAAGGTAGAATTTCAAATAAAGATTTATAAGGATGAGGTTATTTAGGATGTAATGCCTATGGATGCTTGTCATATTCTCTTAGGTAGGCCATGGAAGTGTGATAGGAAGTATATACATGATGGAAGATAAAACACTTATACATTTGAAAAGAAGGGTAAGAAACATATTATAACACCCTTCAAAGAATATGATGCAGTAACAGAGAAAAAATCAAAGGTGTTAATTATCAGTGGAAAATAATTTCTTCAACAAGTGAAATATGAAGAGGTAAGCTATGCTCTTATTGGTAAGATAAAGATTTTAATTACTAATACTAAGTTGAATGAATTACCTTTAGAAATTTAATATTTTCTCAGTGTATTTGTGGATATTTTATTATATGATTTACCAAATGAATTACCTCCTAAAATAAGTATTAGCCATCACATAGATTTGATACAAGGGGATAACCTTCCAAAATAAAGTAGCTTATAGGATGAATCCAAAATAAAATGAAAAAATCAAAAGGCAGGTTTAGAAGTTGTTGGATAAAGGACTGGTGATAGAAAGTTTAAGCCCTTGTGTAATTCCAGCTGTACTCTCACCATAAAAGATGGAAGTTGGTAGATGTGCACTGACTCAAGGGATATAAACAAAATTACTATCAAGTATAGGTTTCCTTTACTAATAATAGATGATCTAATAGATTGTCTGAGTAGTGCTAGATATTTTTCAAAGATAGATTTGAAAAGTGGATATCATTAAATTAGAATAAGAGGAGATGAATGGGAAACTACATTCAAAACAAATTATGGTTTGTATGAATGGCTGGTAATGCCATTTGGTTTTAAAAATGCTCCAAGTACCTTTATGAGGATTATGAATGACGTACTCAAGCCATTCATAGGTAAATTTTATATTGTTTACCTTGATGATATTATACTCTCTAGTAAATCAAGAGATGAGCATATTGAGCATTTGAAATTAGTTTTGAAGAAGTTGTAGGAGAAAAGGTTACTAATTAACTTTAAAAAGTGTACTTTTTAAAAAAGAACATTAATTTATCTAGGTTTTGTTATTTATCAATAAGGATTAAATATGGACAAGGACAAGGTAAAAACTATAGAATAATGACCTACACCTAGGAATCCATTTGAGGTAAGAAGTTTCCATGGCCTTGCTAGATTTTATAGGAAATTTATCAAAAAAAATAGTAGTATATGTGATCCTATTATAGAAACCATTAAAAGGATAAATCATCCATTTATATGGAGTAAAGTGGCTAATAAAAGTTTTTATATTTTGAAAATAAAAATCATAAAGCAACCTATATTGGCATTACCTTATTTTGGTAAGTTATTCAAAGTGGAATGTGATGCAAGTGGAACTAACATAAGAGCTGTGTTAAGTCAAGAAGGTAAACATGTGGCATATTTTTTTTAAAACTTAATGAGTTTGAAAATAAATACCAATATGTGATCAAGAATTGTATGCTATAGTGTAGGATTTGATGAAGTGGAGGCATTATTTAATGCTAAAGAATATTTTTTTTTGATAATCATGCCTTACAGTTTATAAGCACTCAAAATAAATTAAATCAAAGGCATGTTAAGTGGGTGGAATTTTTACAAAGTTTTTCATTTGTTATTAAACATAAAATTGGCCAATCTAAAAAGGTTATTGATGTTCTAAGCAGGAGAAGTTTGGTCTTGCAAGAGATATATGTGAATGTTATAGGATTTGATACGTTAATAGAAATGTATGATAATGATGTAGATTTTAAGGAATGAAAAGATCCTACAATTAAAGATAAAATTACTTGGATGGAATATATGATACAATAAGGAATGTTATTCAAAAGTAAATAACTTTGCATTCTAAAATGATCTATGATGGAAAACATCATCAAAGAAAAGCATAGGGGCACCTTGCAAGACATTTTGGGTAGGATAAAATATTGGCTCAGGTAAATTATTTTTATTATAGGCCAAGCATGTCAATTGATGCAAATAAGTGTGTTGAAAATTGCAAAGTATTCTAGTTTATAAAATGAAAATGTCGAAACATAGGGTTATATTAGTCATTACCCATTCCCAATAGACCATGAAATTCTTTAAGTATGGATTTTGTTCTGGGTTTGCCAAAAAAATAGAAAGGAAATGATTATATCTTTGTGGTAGTAGATATATTTTTGAATATGGATCATTTTATACCATGGTATAAGAATAGTGATGCAACTCACATAGCTGATTTATTTCTCAAAGAAGTAGTAAGATTGCATGGTTTACCTAATAATCTTATTTTAGATAGAGATACTAAAGTCCTTGGGCATTTTTGAAGGAATCTTTGGAAGAAGCTAAGAATAAAATTGACTTTCAGTTATGCATACCATCTTCAAATAGATGGATAAATTGAAGTAGTTAACAGGAGCCTGGGAAATATTTTGAGAAGTTTGGTAAGTGATCATCCCAAACAATGGGCTCAAGTTTTAGCACAAGCAAAATTTTCATACAATGATTCACCAAATAGAAGGATAGGTATGAGTCATTTTCAAATTTTATATGGAATGAATACAAAAGGTATTTATGAATTGATAAATATAGGTAAAAAAGAAAAAAAGAAGTGCTGAAGCAGAAGAATTTGTAATAGCTATGCAAGTGCTCCAAGAACAAGTAAAACAAAGATTTTAGGTAAGATTAGAAAAGGAGAAAAAGAGACAAGATTTGAAAAGAAGAGAATTAAAAATTGAGGTTAGAGATCTTGTATTATATCACTTGAGGAAATAAATATTCTTAAGAGGGGAATATAATAAATTAAAATTAAAAAATATTAGACCATGCAGGTCCTTAGAAATTTTTTAGCAAATGCATATGAGTTGGATCTTCCAATAGATATTGGAATCTAACATATATTTAATGTTGTCAATATATATACTTATATGAAAGGTGATAAAAAATAAATGATTTATGAAGATGAAGTAGAAAAATAAATATCATGGAAGCAACAATTGCCAAAAAAAATCACCAAATAACCTAAAACCATTCTGGATAACAAAGTTATTAAGAAACCCAGAGGCAAAGACTACTTTCATTAATTGGTTAAGTGAAAAAATAATCTGATTGAGGATTCAACTTGGATGTCAGCTTCAAAAATCAATAATTATGTAATTACAATGGAAAAACTTATGAACAAGAGTTCATGAATGATCATTTCTTTTACCTTGGTGGTTTGATGTAGGTGCATACAAATATGTTGGAAAATAAGATATAGTGATAACACATGGGTATTATCAAAATTATTTCATTTTTGCAATTTTTCCAAATTTCAAATTTATTTATGTGTGTAAAATTTAAAAAGGGGTAGCAATAGAAGTTAGTTAGGTGTTAGACAGGTTGGCAGGTGTGAGTTGTTAGAGTCTAGAACACTTGAATGATGAATTAACAACTTATTAGAGAATATTGCCAATAATCTAGGATAGGTCATATCATGAAGTCTAATTTTAGTAGTTGGTTAGTGATTTATATCAATAAATAGATGAGTTATGTTTTGGAAAAAAGGGTAAGTAGTCAATATAAACTAAAAAATGTTTTATTTTGCATGGTTGCCATGCTTAGGAAAAACTAGTATGTTGAGGTCCCTTTTTAATTTTAATAATAGAATTAGTCTTGATAGTTGCAAAAAAAAAAATCATCTTAGAGTTTTATTATTAGATTAACATTTTGAATGATTTTATTTTAATAGATATATCTGTCTATTAAATAAATAAAATTAACATCGTGTTGAAGTGAAATTGTATGAGTTTTTAGTTTTGACTATGGAATATCAAAAGGAGTGCCTCAAATCCCAAGAAAATCAAATAGACTAGAGACAAAACCTCCTAGTCCATTAAGGACCAATTGTATATTAGTTATTAATTCTTAATTTTTTTGATATGGAGTAGGTCAATTGAGAAATTTATATGTATTAAATTACCTAGTGTTAGATAACAAAGAACAATGAATTTATCTTCATTGCATGGCATAAGGAATTGTGGTAACTACAGTTAAGTTTCATTTTTGTATTCATATTTATCTAATGAAAAATATGTGTCAGCCTATTAGTGAGTCAATTTGCATGTAATGTTCATAATTCTATAAAAATATTATAAATTTGAATAATATGGAGGCATCGAGATATACCAAAAGGTCAAAAAAAATAAGAAGGGTGAAATATGATATTTATATCATATATTATAAAGCATCCTTCTATCCAAGGTCACTAAATAGATATGAGACACCTTATTTATTTTGTTCTTCAAGATCAATAAATTGATATGGATCACTTAATATAAATTAACTTGAAAGATATAAAGGTAAGTTTCATATTTGGGGTGATTTATAAATGTGCTTGTGATTATAGTTTATAATATGTGATTATTAATGCAAAAAACAATTAACTTCAATGAAATATGGGATGAAATATTGGAAGGATGTAAAATTATAGTATCATCTATGAGTAAAATATTTTATCACAACATTTGATTTATTAATTGTATAAATAAATTATATCAATTTGATTTCATTGTAGTATTTGATTTATCAATTGTGTAAATCAAGTGTATCATATCCCTACATACTTTGTCTTAAATTTAAACTTATATGATTGCATACTCTTATTCCTAAGTACTACATGAGCACACATCAATTATTTCTCACTGGGGGATTGCAAACTATTATCTCCATTAAAAATATTGAGCTACATTATTATGACACACATATTCAATGGGGGCATATTGCTTTCTTTCACTTTCTCCACATGACCAACCTATCACATTTAGTTCACACTATGCCTTGACACATGTTATGGATTTTTTTGATCCCTTTATTTTATTTCCACAACCATACTACTTTCCCTTTCATACATATAAAACATTCAAAGATAGAAATACATACATACATACATACATACATACATACAATACATACATACAATACATACATACATACATACATACATACATACATACATACATACATACATACATACATACATACATACATACATACATACATACATACATACATACATACATACATACATATATATATATATATATATATATATATATATATATATATATATATATATATATATATATATATATATTCAAAAACATTCAAAATTTTCTCATAAAATCAAACATCAGGGCATAAGCACAACATGAGTTCCTAATTTACTTATTTACATATGTTATTCATAAAATATTTTGGTGGATAGCATATTATTTCTCAAATACACATTCATTTCACAAGGTATATGGGTGTGATGTAGGACATATATTATACATAGACTATTAGATATTGGATTCCCTTCTACCTAATGGCCATGTCTATGCTTGGGACATATTATTATACATGGCACATTATAATAAGTTATATGATATTTATATGACCTATCTACCATGCTTAACTATATATATTAAAATTGTCTTGTTATTTTCTCATATTTTACACTATGCTATATGTGTATACTAATTTTATATAATATTAAATTAATACATATGGATGGAATTTACTAGTTTACACTTATTGTATGTTTCTTTAATGGTGTTTAATTTCATTCATAATAGGTTAGGAATTACATGATTATTTTTTGTGGCCCTTGGCATTTATACCTGAAAAAAATCTTGAACATATCTATGATATTTTTATCATTATGTGAAACATTTAAATATGTTAATTACTTGTGGCCCTTGGCCTTATGTTTTGTGTGACATTTAAACATTTTTCATTATTTTTGACATTATTAATGTATTTTATGTGCATCCCTCTACCTTGTTTGAGTGAAATATTCATGTCCATCATATGCATCCCTTGGACATATTGTATGACATTGTGTGTTGTGATTGTTATACTTACTAAGATTGGCTAACAGTGTCATGATACATATGATGAAATTTTATTATCTAGTATACTTTAGAAATTGTTTCTTATTATGTTCCTCCCTCTGTGTGTGTGTGTGTGTGTGTGTGTGTGTGTGTGTGTGTGTGTGTGTGTGTGTGTGTGTGTGTGTGTGTGTGTGTGTGTGTGTGTGTGTGTGTGTGTGTGTGTGTGTGCACGTGTGCGTGCGTGCGTGTGTGTACATGCGTGCATGCGTGTGTGCTTGTGTGTGCTTGTGTGTGCATGCATTTGAACATACACATATGCCCACACACACACACACACGCACACACACACACACACACACACACACACACACACACACACACACACACACACACACACACACACACACACACACACACACAACATTTGTATGCCACACATTAAATATATTACATACATTCTTTAATGATAATTACATTGTTATGATGGTCTACTCTCCACATGATGATATGATTATTCATGATTTAATCTATATCACTTGATACAATTAAGTCATATTTTAATATGAGTGAATTTTATGATACACCACTCATCTCAAAATGAGGGGATCATTATGTGCTTATCTTATATATCCATGTTGTTATGAATAAAAAAATAAAATTGAGACAAAGTATAGGTTTCAAAAATATAGAATATAGGTTTTAATATTTAAAACTAATGTAAAATTAGATTATATAATAGAGTATAAGATATATGGGAATGTAACATGCATATGCATTATCTTTTCATATATTCAAAGTATAGAAACATACATAATGGAATGCATATACATTAGCATTTTAAAAATAATTAAAAAATAGTAATAGGGTTCATAATATAGCTAAAATTAAGAATATAGATGCATGATATTCTATATTATTTTTGCATAGATTCAAAGGTATTATGATTGTTCATGCACATTTTTAAAGTTAAAATTCAAATTTAAAAATACATGATACTTCTTCAAACACATTTGCAAAGTTCAAAGTTAAAATTTCAAAATTCAAAATGCAAAATACTTGTTCTTGTATATTTTCAAAGTTCAAAGTTAGAGTTTTAAATAAAAATGGTTGTTATTTTAGTTAAAACCAATGAGTAATGTAGTCATGATAGAGGAATGAATATTATTAATTCTCTTTTGATCATTCAAATAGAATCTAGATCTAACCTCAAAGGAGTGATTCAATCTATTAAAATTAATGTACATTTGTGCTTAGTCACAATCAATGTCTTTGAAATTACTTTTGATAAACTAATTGTATATAACCATCTTATATTTTAGGTGATGTATGTTAAATGCTTAATATACTCAATGTCCTAGGCATCTCTCTTAGTGAACTCATCATGGTTCCATATTTTTGGATTACTACATTGGGCAATATTCTCCATTCATGAGAGTTAGAATTTACATTTTTCCAACTCAATGACTTGATTATTTATTTGAAATTGGGATTTTATCACTCTCAATTTATAATTGATTTAAATTATCAAAGTAATTCAACAAGGGGTCATAATTCCCCATCACCAATTAGTGGATATAGAGTAATTTGGCTTTATATGTAAGTATACTCCTTCCTTGATCTCTTTAAAAAAATTTAATTTTAAAAGTTTAGCTTTTTAAAATTTCAAAATAGAAAAATGACTAATTCATGTGATGTTTTAGGGTTTGTTATATTTTAATGCCATGCATAATTGAATAATCCTCTCAAAGATAAATTTTATCACACATAGCTAGGTTAAGTCATGTCTCCTTTAATATAAAAATTAAATTATTATAATAAAGGGGAGGCAAATGTAGACACATATATATGGTCATAGGTACTTGAAAATGCTAAATATTAACATATCCTAAGCCATATGAATTGTGCTAAAATATGTATTTATTTTAAACCTTTTATCTATATGAAATCTCAATCCTTTATTTATCTTCACTACTACAAAGAAATTACAAATTCAAATGCCCAAACTACTTAATGTAACCCTCAAACTCTCTCTAATTTAGGGCAGGGTCCTTGATATTTCAAGAGAGGTCCATCATATATGGACAAGATCACTAACACACTCCTATCTACCTACAATGATCACATCCCATGTTAAATATAGAAAAATAATTTCCAATTTTCAAAACATTATTTTGTTTCTTCTCACATGTTTCAAAATGTCAGCTAAAGAAAATTATCAAAATATTCACTTATAAATACACAACAAAGGTCATTCATTATTCCCACTTTCTATCATTTGGTTTCTATCCTACACATGATTTCACATTGATAACAAAGTGTCCATATTCTTTCCAAATTCAAAATCATTATAAAGATTAATCATAATCTAAGTATAAATCATCTCAAATAAATTCAATAGCTATCATTGCCAAGTATGAAAGCCATATTTTTATATGCATACAGATATTCAAGGATCATAATGGCACAATCACTCAATGTGGGAGAGCTACATGGGATTTATTTCCATCCTTAACATATTGGATGCATAGACAATAGTCAATCATCAAGAGGTGATTGAGGTCATCTGATTGGATTACGCTGCCCCTATCTTTTTTACATTTTCAACATTTTAAGGTGTGCTTAGGGTTTTAAAGGCAACATAAGGAAAATATATAATTATATGTGTCATAATTTTAATCTTTATATATCATCTCACTCAACAAACATAGATGTATGAGGATAAATAGACCTATTTTTGTCACAGTCTAGGATAAGCCTATAATTAATAGACATGAGTGGATTACAATCCTATCTACTTAAAATAGTCTTGTCCATAAATATTCTAAAATTTTATTTATGAATTATCATATTTATGAACTATCATATTTATGAATTATCATATTTATGGATATGTTCATTTATGTATTTTATTATCATTCAACTTAAAATAGTCAGTGGTCAATGGACATGAGAGGCTTGCACTCTTGTCCACCTATGGAGGTTTTATCTAGTAGTTTCAAATTTTACTCCTAATCCTAAGCATGTGTAGTTACATATTTACTACTTTAAACTATCAAACATATCAAAATGGGTTAATAAAAACCAAATTATAATTGTTGGTGAAGATCATAAATGATGATGGGTGTTTTTTGAAACATGAGTATTACTCAGCATAGAAGCATTAACTTCACATTAGTTGCATTACACTACCATCCAGTAAGACTTTATAATAATAATAATAATAATAATAATAATAATAATAATAATAATATGTCAATGTATTTTATTATAAAACTTTAGACATTCAGTAAATAATTTCATACTACATAGAACACCCTCAAATAAGAAGTGAGGGTATATTTAAAAATATTTAAAAATCATGTAATACAAAACCATTATAATTATAATGATGCAATATGAAACCATTCCAAGTTATCAATATGTTTATTATAAGGGAATGCAATTTTTTTAATGGTAACATAAGTTCTCAAAGACAAATGAATGTTTGTCACAAGCTTTAGTTCAAGAATATTTAAAAAATAAAAGATAAGTTCGTAACAAGAATGATAAAAAAAGGTACACGCATGGAAATCATTGTTATTAAATCATTATTAAAGGGTAAGTTCACAAAGTTGTGAGAAAAAAAGGGACTACTCATGGACATGTTTTTCTTGAAAATTGAGAAACTTAAATTTATGTAGATTTTATGGTGGTTACACTCAAACATTAAGGATAGTGTAAGGACATGAATTGTAAAATTTTGAGTTTAGTTTACAAACACTATTTTTTAAAAACGAATAAGTATAACTAACTAAAACATCTAAATTTTGAATAGGAACTCCTATTTTTTCAGGAAAATAGAGTAGATAGTTGGTCCTCCAGCGCCTCATTTTTTATCATCATTTACTATTATTTAAAACCATTAGGTGAAATTTTAGATAAGATCATCTAGTTTGTAACCTATATTTTTTAATAATTTTTCAATGAATACTTTTTTTTATTAATTTTACAAGTAAATAGATCCCAAAAACTAGAAAAAAATGGATAGTCGGTCATGTGGTCCCCCCTAACTAACTCAAAAAGAATGAAAACTAGTTTTATAAATGCATGTAGAATTAGATTTGGTTTGTAACCATATAAAAAAATTGCATTTGGATCAATTAAAAAAGGATACACAAACATAAATAGTCATGTATATTTATGGCACGTAGTGGCTTAAAAAAATTTATAGTTAGAAATCAACATAGATTGAAACCTTAAAATAGTCCAAAATATATAAGAATAGTATATTTGAAAAGAGGAGAGCATGCTCATAATTATTTTAATAATTTTATGAAACTTAAAAAAGATATTCATAATTTATTTATTGATGAAAACTAAATTTTGTCATTTTATTTAAACTCTTAGATTCGACTATATGTTGACAGGTCCAAGCCTTTGGCTCAGGAATCGAAGTGATTTATGAGCCAAAAGGCTTAGTTTTTTAAATTCAAACAAATCATAACATATGCATGATATAAAACATAAGCATTATAATGTGCACATGTTATATTTACATAGCATTAACAAAACAAATTTAGTCTACTCATACATGTTTATAGTTATATATTATCATGATATACACTTATTTATACTTATTTAGTTCAAATTTATAATTTTTATATTTTTATTTTAAAGTCGAGTGTGTCATGGTATATGCTACTAAAAAAAGGACATCATGGATAAAGTGACCTAATTTTGGTGAGTTTATGTCCCCAATCATAATTTTGACTATATAGAACATGATTTAGGGTTCAATCAGGCCTAGTTTCATTACAAAATGAATGACGAGTCAATTATTTTAATGGTCGAGGAAATTAAAATCAATTTGAACCCATTGAACATAATTTTGTGTATAACATATGATTTAAGGCTAAATTATCTTATATTAAGTGAATTGGTGTAATCAGTGATGTAATTTTAGTGAATTTCAGCCTTGTGAACCTAATTCTGACTATAAAGGATTTAATTTGGTCCTGTTGACCCCAATGTCATAACTAAATAATCCAAATAGTCCATTGGTTGAATTTGAAGGTAATTGGAACTAATTTTAGATTTTTTGACCTAAATTCAAGACTATAAAATGTTATTTGGGGCTTCATCAACTCTAATTTGATCAAATAATAAATCAAAAAATCATTATTTTTAATGACATATGCAATTTTGACACATATAGGATGTGTTTTTAGGCTCAATAAACTCAAATGTCATCATATAATGAATGGAATAGTTGATTGGTTTAATTGTGGAGGTAATTAGGGTGAATATGAGGCCTTTGAATCTAATTACAACTATAAAACATTATTTGAGACTAAATTGGATTCGATTTCTTCACAGATTTAGTTAATTAGTAAAATAGTGCAATCAATGACATGATTTTTAAAAATTTGAGCCACATGAACCTATTTTCGATTGTATGTTATGTGAATTAGAGTGAAATTAACCCTAATGTCATCACATAATGAACCAAATAGTTGATTTATTCAATCAAAGAAGAATTTGAGGCTAATTTGAGCC
Source organism: Torreya grandis (assembly GCA_037957365.1). NCBI lineage: Eukaryota > Viridiplantae > Streptophyta > Pinopsida > Cupressales > Taxaceae > Torreya > Torreya grandis. The sequence continues at coordinate 178,506 of JARHVA010008528.1, read as the reverse complement.
CCTTTAGTCTAACTACAAGAGTAAGATGTGATTTAGGATTAAATTATCTCTAATTATATCATAGATTGATCCACTTAGTCAATTGGTGTAACTAGAGATGTGATTTGGGATACATTAATATTTTTGAACCCAATTTATGGCTCTATCAACCCTAATTTTATCATAAAAGGAAACATGAAGGTAATTAGAGATAATATAAACCTATTGTACCTAACTACAAGTCTATGATGTGATTCAAGGGGCTAAATTAACTCATGTTTCCTAACATGTTGACCTTAATTCCTAAACCCTAATTTAATATAACCCTAATTTTATTAAAAAATACAAACCATAAACCCTAAATCATAGTTTTATCATAAATGAATTTACATTAAGGTAATTGGGGCCAATGTGAACTTGTTGAAACTAACTATGATTTGAAGATGTGATTTGGGGCTAAATTAGCTCATATTTCTTGACATATTGAGAAAATTATTTGATTGTTACAACCCTAGACCCTAATTTTATCAAAAAATTAAATATGAATGTAATTAGGGATCATTTAAACCCATTTAACCTAACTAAAATTTTAAAATGTTTTTTGGGTCTAAATTAGTCCATATTTCTTGACATATTGAGCCAATTAGTTGATTCTTGGAATTAGTGATGCAAGTTGGATGAAATTGAACCCCATGAACCTAATTTTTCCTATTCATGATATATTTTAGGGGTTCAATTGACCCTAATATCATTAAAAAAATAGTCCACCAATTTAATCATGAAGGAAATTGGGGCCAATTTGAGACCCTTCAACATAAATACAAAAGGACATGATATTGGGATAAATTAGGTTTGATTTTATCATGAATTTATCTAACTAGTCAATTGGTGTAATTACAAATTTGATTTTGGCAAGATTAAGCCTAGTGAACCTAATTTAAAAGTTAATTGATTGTATAGGATGCAAAATATGGCTTAATTGACCCTATATTTTATTACAAATGTAAACATGAAGGTAATTGGGGCCAATTTGAACCCCTTGAGCCTAATTATGAGTCTATAATGTGAATCAAGGGGTTAAATTAGCTCATGTTTCTTGACATGTTTACCCAATTAGTCTATTGTTATAATTATTGATGGAATTTAGATGAAATTGAACCGCATGAACCTAATTTTGACTAAATGAAAGTCAGTTGGGGGTAAATTGACCCCAATTTAATTACAAAGGAAATTGGGATCAATTCAATCCCTTTTAACCTAACTAGACAAGAGCATGACATGATTTAGGTCTAAATTAGTCATGAATTTATCTAGTTAGTTTATTAGTGCAATTAGGGATGCGAATTGGGCCTAAATTAGTCATGAATTAATCAAATTCACCAATTTGTGTAATTAAACATGTGATTTAGGCCAAATTTGTCCAATGAAACTAATTATGGCTCAATCGATTGTATATGATGAAACATATGGGTAAATCAATCCTAAATTTGTGTAACAAATGAAAATATGGAGGTCATTGTATGTGATTTCTTTACATAATAATATTGTATAGTTTTTTATTACATCACATAATCGTATAACATAGGTTTGCATCATGTAATATATCACATATCATAATAGTATGATAGAGGATCACATAGACATAATATAGAACATGTACATGTTATAATGCATATGTATTATTGTCTCAATATAAAACAAGTCTTTGTCCAATGTTTATTTTTAGGGTATTTTGAGAATTCTAACCCCACAAACATTATCTATATCATTCTGTGTCTTTCACAATTAAGATAAGAGGAATCAAATTGTTTTTTGGGTGCCCCACCATCAAAAGGAATCAAATTATTCTTTTGGTCCCCACCATCAAAAGGAATCAAATTTTTATTTGTATATTCATGGGAGATGGAGCTCAATAAAATAAATGGAATAAATTAAATCACATAACACTATAAAAATTAGAATATTTGAGAGAAAAACAAAAGGTATGAATGCAAGCATTTTTCTCAAGATAAGGTTTGGACACTTTCCCTAATGATCCAAATTCATATATAATGATGAAATTGACAATGCATGATGAATATTTACCTAGAAGTCCAGATTATGTTGCAAGTCTAAATTCAAAGTATAAAGTTTTTTATTTTGTTAATGATTAATTTATGAATGATGATTTACCCCTTATTAGTGAAGACAATTTCATTGAAACAAATAATGATGAAATTAACAATGAATAAAATGTCATCCCACAACTTAACAATGAAACCAACAATGAAGAAAATAGTAGTGAACATAACAATTTTGAAATGTCTTATCGACAAACTCCGCCATTGCCTATACCTCCAAGGATTGTGCATAGAAATTTTAAGTACTTAATTAAAGTTGATGAAAACATTTTGAAATCAATGCATGAAAAAATGTTTGTCCAAATCTAAAGAACACTAGTTGAAAAAAATTAGGGTAATTTCTTTGATAAATTAGATTTTGGTAGTACAAACTGTCAATTATTTGTTTCATTGATGAAGTTGATTAAGATGAGAACTACAATGTACACACTAGGACTAAGAACATTTAACATGGATGATGAAAAAAAATGATTCTTTTAAAAATATATATGATGCATATCATATTATAGGCCTGAAATTGTGTAAAAAAGATTATAATACTTATCAGTGTATAATTATAACTTATGCAGTAAGTGGTCAAACAGGGAAAAAATTATTGATTTTAAAAACTAGTTGAGCACTGCACATAAATAGAAAAACATTAATGAGAGTAATTGGAATACACAAAAGACTTAATGATGTTGATACCACTAAAATCTAGGCATTCTTTGGTATAATTCCATGAAAGGACAAGGCTATATCCGATGCTCTCAAATATTTACTTGCAAAATTTTGGAAAAAATACAAGAGTTTCACCCAACACAAAAGATGTAGTGAAAATAAGAATTGGTTCTCTTAATTTTGAACCACATCTGAAACATTTATTATATATGACCTAAACATAATTTTACTCTAATTTTTAGGAAAATATCCACAAATTTATATTATTCAAAGATATTTTTAGATGGCCAAACCATTATATTTGAAAATAATTCACACATGCACCACTTGTTGTAGGCAACATGTTGAATTTTTAATGCACTATGATGTTTTTAACCATATACGTTGTAATTTTCATACTAAAAATATTTTTCTAGGAGTGTGGCATAAAATTTGTGCCATAATAATCTAGGGAATTTGTTCCAACCATTTGTTTTAAATACCAGGTGGATAGTTATTTTATAACAAAGCATGTTTGGATGGAAATTACAACATTTATGGTTGAATGCCAAAATTAAAAAATTGTATCCATGTGGACAATACAAGTGAAATTGGATATGAATTAGTTGGTCTAAGAAAATACAAATATGTGACCTATCAAGTAAAATATGTAAAATAATCTAAAAGGTGTGAGTTTTTTACAAAATATAACGTTTAAAGCTACATGGTTGGATGAAAATTTCAAGCTAAGAAAGGACACATTCCCACTTTGTTCTACATTTTAGTAGTCAACTTTACCAAGAATAACAATTCAAACCATAAATGAAAGTTCAGTAATTGTATTACAACTCAATATAGGTTGACATATTCATGCATATATCATTCATGCATGCTCCTAATAATATAGATCGAGATATAAAAATATTAAGGGAGTACCATTTCTATGTTAGTGGTGATCGATCACATTATATAGAGAGGAACATTACTTTCAATCAACATTACATTTGGTCAGATAATTTCACATCACATTTCAGGAATGTATGAATGTTTTACTGGCTAAGTAGGATACACATTACTACTAGCATAGAATATATTTAGAGTTTCACCAAGTCTATCCATAAAAAAGGGAGCATGACGATGTTGGAACATGTGTAAAAAGAGTTGTTTCAAGAGAGGAGTTGAAATATAACTATGGTGTTGTTTTGATTGATACAAAAACCATGGTTGAATGTTGTAATGAGAACCTATTTCATGGTTTTTAAGAAAATTCTAATGTTCATAGGCATTTTTGGCTGATTCAAGAAGAACACTTGGTAAAGTATGATGACTATATGACTGTAATGGGAACAAATGAGCTCCACTCATTTTGTATTTCAAATTTAGTTTTTTAGACTATTCATATGAGACACTTGGCATGTTTCTATTCTACATGTATTTACTCTTTTTAGAATGAGTGTGAGTAACATGAGTGGGTATATGACTAGAGCTATAGACCTCTCATTCCAATCAACACATATTAGGTTCCATGAGCATTACAACTTATATATATGACATCATCACATAAATTTGACCATGTATCTAATCTAGTATAAATATCTATAAGATTAATCATTATGTACTACTTATTCTAATTATTTATCTTGATAATGTCATTAAAAAGTAAATTTTTATGATATAGGGTATGGTTTTCTAGTTTTTGCATATGAGGACAATGAAGAGGGAACAACTTACTACTTTTTTTGGTGTGTAGAGGAAAATAAAAAATTAACTTCCTTAGTCATATGAATAAAACATTAACTATTCCATTAGGTTTGTGGTAGTCACTGAAACTTGGATTCAATGATATCATATCAAAAAAGTAGATGTATGGTTGTTTGAATACATTGAAATGTATAAGAAGATATTTCGCTATTAAAATTTGGTTATTTCAACAAATATGCAATCAATTAAATATCATGGGAGGCCATTAAATAAGAATATATGGAAATTTTATGAGTCGTGCCATGAATCTATTATTATTACTATCAAGATTAGAGAAGATCCTAGTAGTTTTTTGGATTGAAATTCAAAGGTATGTTGACTTGAAAAATCTAGATGTAATAAATTTAATCAAATGTTTTTAATTTTGTAGGAATTACACATAGATTTAATTTTTTAAATCCTTACCAAAAATTTATTTGTAGATTAATGGTGTCAAATAAACTTCCACCTTCACTAGTTGCCACTATTAGTAAATAATTTCTTATTTCTTGAAGCTAAGAGAAGCTTAATAAAGGTAATGTTGTCACCAAATCTTTCACCCTAGAGGAGGGTGTTCAAGATTATTCTAGATTTTGGAAACATGTGAATACTTATAGGTATGTGGGTATACCTATGGTAGAAGTAGACCTCTAGATTTAAGGGCTAGCTCCTTGAATAAGCCATGAAGTGCTTATCACCTACTTAACTAATTACTTGAGGGAAAAGAGATAAATTTTTGCATGAAATGAAAGTACTCTAAGGGGTTAATACACTAGAAAGTTTTATACAAGACCATCATACTTATTTACTAATAAACATGACCTAAAAATCAACTTCAAAGTCTTAAGAGATTCTAATATATGTGCTTGAATATAGAGTGATATGCATGAGTCAACATAAGGTAAGTGAATTAGAGGTCAGATTACACACTCTAAGAACAATTGTCCACATTAAAGGAGACTACCACACTATCTAAACTTTATATGACATGTTAGAATAGAAAAAAATTCATAAACATGAGAGAACAAGGAGAAATAAGGATAGAAAATTATCACTTAACATAACCATACATCACTTTACACACTTATACAAATGTTCATTAACCTAAAACCAAGTTTGAATTTATTTTTCAAATGAAATATAAAATTTCAATCTATTAGGGATTCAACATATATGGAGTGTAATTAACTACAAGAGCTAAAAGGGCTACTACTTATAGAATTTGAGAGAGGAGAGAAGAAAATAAAGTCCAAGAGTCTCTAGACCATGTGTCAAGATAAAAAAAGAGGTTACATCTACAAGATAATGAAATAGGAGATAGACCATGCAAGATCTCATGTAATAAATGTCCCTTAAAATCACAAAAATCTTGGAATGTGGTATAGGAATCTTCATTTACGTGCTTATAAATTATCTTCATCCTTTGGCCTTCCTTCAACATCAAAAAATAGACTAGGGAAAGATTAGATGATTGTAATAAGAGAGAGGGGTTATTATCAAGCTCCAACATACATTGGAGGTGTCCCTAATCATCAATATTATTTTGGACATGATTTGTCACTACCTATAGTCATAATCACTCTTCTTTCACTCACCCTTCACACTTGGCACTAATATGGTCTATATTTTTCCATTATGATCCATAAAAAAAAGTGTTTGACACCTGTTAGGACCCCTCATGCTCTTATATTCCTTAGGAAATTATTAAAATTATTACTACTTGGATTTTTCATTTTCTCACTTGTGTTTTCACTATGCCACTTTGGACCAGCTAAGATGAAGGCACTTTTGATATATCTTGAAGCCTAAAATGGACATTAGGAGATAGGATAAGCCCCAATCCCTCTCCCAAAATTAATTTCATCTCTTGAAACCCTTTTTTACCTACACAACACACAAAAATGTCAATAAAATCCATTTTTCACCTTATCTATACATGAAGGGTGAAATTAAAATAGATGGGAAGGAGCCCTGGAGAGTCCTATACAAGATCAGACCACTTTCATTCTCATTCTATCCTATCTAGATGCATCTCCTTCATATTTCAAATCAGGTCTTTAGTAAGGGTTTTGGAAGGTTTAATGTAATATTTCCCTCTAGGGATTATTCATACACATCTAACATCTAATTTTTGAAAAATTTCCACAAATTCCTTATTCAATACCTCCTTAAACATCTCCCAACCTCTCAAGTGCCCATGCAAAGCATCCATGTTGGGGTGAGCTTCCAAACTTGCTTACTCAAGCTCTTCCCTTCATTCTGCACAACCTTGAGTTGGTCTGAGCTAATAAATGCCTTATCTATGGTTTCCTCTAGATTTAAAAAGATATAACACACCTTATATCTCCCCAATAAGGTGTCCCCACTCATTTCAATTCTCCTCTAGTTTCAAAACCGGTAGTAGACCCCTATAAGGGATTTAGGCTTAGACTAGACCTAATAGATTTGCCTACATACTAATGGGTTTGGGTCACCTTAATTTAATTAAAACACATGATATACCTTTATCATGTTTTTTCATGTCTAATACAACTTACCACATCCACCTGCAGGGTTTCACTACCTTTCCAATCATCCTTTTATCATTTGCTTCATAACCCTATATAATTTTCATAATTGGAGTGCCCTCTATCTAATATAAAATAGAGGGTAATTCCTCTATTATATTATGAAAAAGTGTGATATTAATGGATTATCCAAGTGGTGAGGACAATTTTAATAAAATTTTAGGGTTATTTAATACTCCTAACATTTCCAAATGCCTCAAAACCTAAGATAAACCTTTATAACATGACTGTGTATAAGATTAGGAGTATAGGTTGTAGGTTATCATAATATAAACCTCATATTTACCTATTTACATATGATATAAGTCTCATAATATGGTTATTATCATTTCTAAGAAACTCATATAGTTTTTATCATCAATACCTTTGATTAATCTTCAGTGCATACCTCTTGCTTTGATAGGTCATAAGTTCTGATTGTGTGGGAATGTGTTTACCTACTTTTAGATGGTTATATCATTACAAAAAGACATTTTTGAAGTCCATAATACATATTCCAACTCATTTTTACCCTTTCATAAGGATCTCATACTATGTCAACCCCAAGGCCACAATGTTTCTAGCTCATTATTAAACTATAGTCAATTATAGTTGACCACTATTAGAGTGACAAGGGTCATGTAGGTGATTTTCAACCTATAAACCCTATGTTTCATCCTTTGGGTTATTTTTTAATTATTGGAAGCATTTATGAACTCTAAAAGTGCCTATGTTTTCAAGTTTCCATGCCAAATTCCCACTTTAGACCTATAAATACCTATAGTCTGATTGTAGATGAACTTCTTGAGGAAAAGCCCACAAGTAGATGGTCATGCAAGTCAAAATCCTAAATTTAACCTATGTCAATATATTTGAATAATTAGTGTGTCCCTTACTTAAATTTAATCACTTAAACAATGAAAACATGCTCTTTTTATGCCACCTAGGAGTGTAAAGTCATTTGAGGTTCAAAAACCTATAGAAAACACTGAATGTTTACATTAAATAAATTCCAAGAATGGAGGCCTCATAACATTATCCCTACTTGTCAAACCTCCAAATTATTTTAAAATGTATCTCCCCTATATGAGGAATATAAGATAGACTCATCAAAACTTGTCTAGGCTCCATATTTGTTTCTCATATGGCATCTTCAAAAGTAGTTAGGGATTTATTTTAGAGCTTTTAGGGAACTTGTATCTAAATTTAGATTTATTCATATCTACATGGAATTTCAAATTTTCCTACAAATATTATGCTTCAAACATGGTTCTCAATCCATTTTCTCAACTCTTAAACCCTTTATGAGGATTCCCAACATGTTCATAGACTTCTACGCACACATTCAAGTTTTTGTCAGTGCCACCTATAGTTGTACTTCTCTATACATAGGGTAATGGATAGAGGTGTGAACCATGTACATGTATGGTATTAATATCAATATTTATAACCCAATAAAGTTCTCAATTTAATCATTTCTATCACAAGGGACCTAAAACTAGCTTTAATGTTATCATTTCAAATGATACTTTGCTATAGGCAATTGTATGTACTCATTAATGGTAGAAGATTTTGTTTATGTCTTGAACTAGTTTAAAAATAAATATTAGACATCCATCACTGATGATATAGAGTTCATATATGTCTCTATACTTGGTTTAGTCTATATACTAGTTCAAACACATGCATTTTAGCCTTACATACCTTTGTGAAGACATGTGGATAAATATGGTGTAACACAGGGCAGTGAGAATGAGATATGGCAATGTGTATAGTGTGTTGATCCATTAACCAATCCTAATATTCCTTAAGTACTCAAATTTGTATTATCTACTTTGAAGGATTTAAAACTAGATATAATGTTTTATTCCCACATGACTATTCTCATATAGATGCACATCATTATTAAGCAAAGTAGAACTCTATGACTGTGTTAGGGGATTAGTTATCACAGTCTATCCTAAGTCACTTGGGAAGTTTATAATTATTTTTCATGATATAATAATAGGTTAAACCTCATTAAAGTGTCCATTTTTTATCCATGGGTATTATGAAAACTTTCATACACTATATTCAACTATGTATGACAATCATGAATTGATTAGCTTTGTTGGCATGTCTTTTAATTACAAGTCCATGTGAGATAATTTAAATTGTTATTGGAAGGATATATACTTTCCAAGATGTTGGAAACATCAAATATAACATATCACCATCTTTTGAAGCTACTACACTGACATGAAATGTCTGTAAATGGTGAAAACCTATTTGCAACACATCAAGGTGTTCTTACCTGTAACTTGAGAAATCTGAATTATAAAATCAAATAAAAACATGAAACTAAAAATTAAAACTAAAAATGAAATATTTCCACATCCTATGGAATCAATTTCAACCATTGGAGTGTATGGACCTACTCATATAAGAGGAAAAACTACAAGGTATGGGAAATAACATGCAAAAATAGTTAGTCAATTTATTAAGGACAGTTCATAAATAAAAAGTGACAAATAATAAAAATTATACCATTAAAATTAAATTTAATAAATTTATTAACACCCCATAATATTATTTTATCTAAAACCTCTTCTACTCATCGTACTAAGAAGAAACTTGTTGACTAGTTCTGCATGTCTAGTGGAGTGATGGAAGATTAGAATGGTTTTTGAAAAATTTAGTGAAATTAAAAGATGATAAAGCATATATGTGAGTCTAGGTAATTTTAAGAGTCATCCCAAAATCCTTTCACACGTGTCAAACTCCTCTAGAGGTTGTATAACCTCTAAAACTACCTAAACTACCACTTTTCTTCTTGTTTCAACATAGTACCTACATGTTTCAGTTAGTAAATAACATTAATGATAGTTATATAACATAATACATGTTTATATATAGTTTTTAACACTTTTATTGCTTATAAAACTGTATGTCCTTCATAAATGACCCTAATATGCACTTTAAGGGACATAAAATGACTTAAGAAAGAAATTGACCATGATGAAGGTAATAACACATCGAATGACATCAAATAGCACCATGAACCACCATATAGGACCTTAATATATCCTTTTACAAAATTTAGACTATAGGGGGTTGACCTATTTTGATTTTTGGTGATTTCCAAGGGTGGTATGCTTGCTATGCCTAAGACCGGTAGCCTTTTCCTATCCATTTGGATATGGATTCACTTATGAAAAAATATGACACTAAAATTTCATTTAAAATAGATTAAAACACAATACAAAACAAAAACAAGGCACCAAATAACACACCACACACATGTGCTTTATGAGCACTTATGGAACACACACACAAACCAAACCAATTAACTCAAACATAAAATAGCCTAAAAGAAACAATTGCTCTAGGGTAAAATGGGAATTTTTAAATCTCCTTTATTACATTAAATAATGTAATTAATGAGGCATGTTGCTTTTTTAATCTTAGAATTTATGCCTCCATCTTCTTCATAGTGTTTTCCAACCTCATTGACATGATGTTTAATGAAATCAAAATAGCTATGACTAGATAAACTATGAAAATTAACTCTTATTTCATCCAAAAAAAAAAATCTCATAAGAATCCTCTACTACAACCTCTAATGGTGTTTTAGTAAGACATACCTTCTTAGTTTCTATGGTGCTTTAAATAAGACTAGGTTTCCCCTCAGCTGTAAGTTATTCAATATCATCAAGGAGTTCTACATAGTCTACCAAATATTGGTCATTATCCTCCATGGAAAACTCTTTCTCCACCTTCTCATCTAATTGGTCCTAAACTTGGAAAAGTTCTTCAAGATCTTATAAAATTTCCATTTGATGTTACCAATCATCCTTACTCTTCTTGTCATCTACAACTACCACATATTTAACTTTCTCTTCTTGATGTATGAAGTCATCAATATGATCCTCTTTATGATACGATACATCATAGGGTGGTTAAAAATTAGGATAAGGTATGGATTACTCTTCAAGGACTACATCTTCTACCTTAGTCTCATGAAACTCTTCTATGATTGAAACTTCTTGAAGAATGACTTGAAGTTCACCTTCATTATTGATAGCACACTCAACCTCATACTTGAGATGATCATCAAAAACCTCATGACCAGGTATGTATTGCTTAAGATAAGAGTTTGACTCATCAAGATACTCAATATCTTAGTTTATGGCATGAAACTTTTTCCATAAGTCTTCATCTTCATGACTATCATGTTCAAGAACTATTTCATCATAGACAACAGATACAAGGTCCTTGTCAAGTACCTATTCCTTTTATGTTTTAATCAAATTCCTTACCTATAGCTATAATAGGATCTTCAAAGTCTTTTTCCTCATTAAATAGGGTATATTTATACTTTTATTCACCAAAGTGAGTCCCTATGGTGATCTCATCTTCATACTTACTCATGACATCTTTTTGGTCAGCTATGACTTGAGCTCTTTCCTCTTCATTTGCTTCCCTCAAAATGGGCTCCTTTTCAAGGAGTGTGGTGGGAAGATGATAGATAGGATCATGAATTAGATATTAATAATGAGGTATGGTGGATGGATTATGAATTGGAGATGGAGTGTGAGATTAAGTAGAGGGCTTGTGAAAGGATTTAGGAAAGAGGTCTTCACTAGTAATCTCATGGGGAAATGATAATTTGGGTTTTCTAAAAATAAAAACGCCTACATCATCAAAAGTTTCACCTTGATAATAGCCTCTTTGAAGCTCTCCAACAACAACATGTTCATTCTTAGCCTCTTTATCCTCCTACATCCTTAACCTATCTATTAAGCATTGGGAATACTTCTTTGGAAAGTGAATTTGATCTTTGATATCCCATTGAGTTACTTCTAAATCTTTAACCATGTCCAACACAAGCACAAAACTTTAAGCAACACCTCTTAACTATTCCATCTGATGGATAGGGAGCACATCAAACTCATTATCCCATGTCCCCATATTATCTTCATTATCTAGTATCTCTAGTATGAGTTCCAATAAATATTTGATATAATATGGGGTTAATGGAGGAGGAGGGTAATGATGAGGGATTGAGGCTAGCTTCATGTTGCTAAATTTGAGTTTCTAAGAATTCATACCTTGTCTTGTAGTATCTTTGTGTAAAATCAATGGAATTATCTGATTCCTTATGATAAGACTCATAAGAATCCTCTTGAGGTTGATAGGCATAATGGTATGTTTGGCAAGGGGCATACTATGATTTATAAAAAATCACTTCTTGATATGTTTATTGATAGCCTTCTTCATAGGGCTGTCTAACAACATGATGTCTATATGGAGAGGGAAATGAGGACCATAGGGATGGCATGGCCCATATGATTGTTAGCCATTGTGATAGGAATATTAAGGAATATAATTTGGTTCATAGCAAGGTTGATAGGGATGTTCATAATAGGGATATTCACCATAGCTATTCATATCAACCTCATAGGTCAAAGGAAACACAATAAATGATCAAAATCTTTAGTAAGAGATACTTGGGTTATTTACAACCAGAAGATTTCATTTAGAGTCACCATTAGTGATACCTTATTTGCTTCTAAAATTTTATTAGAGGAAAGGCACACCAACAAACTTTCCACTCCCTTGGACCTTGGTCCCACTAAGCAAGCCATAATTATATTCACCAAGGGGATTCCCTAGTTTTTGTCACCAAATATTTCACCCTAAAGGAGGGTGTTCAAGACTCTTCCAAATTTGGGAAACATGGGAAAACTTCTAGGTATGTGGGTTTACCTATGGTAGAAGTAGACCTTTAGATTTAAGGACTAGGTCCCTAAATATGCCTTTAAGTGATTATAACCTACTTAAATAATTATTTGTGGAAAAAGAGAATTTTTTTTTCATGAAATGAAACTACTCTAATTGGGTGATACACCATAAGGGTTTTCACAAGACCATCATACTTTCTTCATTAAGAAACAAGACCTACAAATTAGCTTCAAAATCTTAAGAGATTCTAACATAAGTGTTTCAATACAGAGGTGATATGTATTAGGCAACATAAGGTAAGTAAACTAGAGGGTATATTTCACACTCTAGAAAAAATTTATACTTGAAAGGATCCTAGCACACTATCTACAATCTATATAACCTGATAGAATAGAAACTCTTGCATAAGCATGAGATGATAAGGAGAAGCAAGCATAAAATATTATCACTTAACATCACCATACATCACTTTTTACACTTATACAAAATTTCATGAACTCAAAACTAGGATTACATTTATTGTTCAAAGGAAAAATACAATATTAATCTAGTAGGGCTTCAACATACATGGAGTGGAATTCCCTACAAGAGCTAAAATGGCTACTACTTATATAATTTGAGAGAGGAGATAAGAGAATGAAGTCCAAGAGTCACTAGACCATGTGTCAATATTAAAATACGGGTTACATATTTATGAGATAGACCATTAAAGGTCTCATAGGATAAATGCCCCTCAAAAGAATGAAACTCCTAGAATGTGGCATAAGGCTCTTCATTTGCATGCCTATAAACTATCTTCATCATTTGGCCTTCCTTGAATGTCCCACAATAGACTAGGGGTATATTAGATGATTAAACTAAGATGAAAGGGTTATAAACAAGCTCCAACATGTATTAGAGGTGTCTTTAATCATTACGACTCTTCTAGATATGAGTTGTAACTACATGTAGTTCTAATCACTCTTCTTCCACTCACCCTTCACATTTGGAACTAAAATGGTCTTTGGTTTCCCAATATGATCTATAAAAAAGAGTGAATGACACTTTTAAATACCCTTAAAGCTCTTATATTCCTTAAGTAATCCTTAAAAGGCTTCCTAATTGGAGTTTTTCACTATGACATTTTGGACTAGATGAGATGAACACACTTGTAGAGGCATTATGAGATCTCTTTAATCATGAAATGGAAATTAGGATTTAGGATAAGTCCAAATACCTCTCCCAAATTTAATTTCATCTCTTGAAACCATTATGTACCTACATAACACACAAAATTTTCATGAAAATCTCTTCTCCACCCTGTTCATACAAGTAGGGTGAAATCCAAATCGATTGAAAGGAGCCCTAGAGATTCCTATACTAGATCAGACCATTTTCATGGTAATTCTATCCCATCTTGATGCTTCTCCTTCTTCATCTTCCCAATTGGGTCTTTAATAAGGGTTTTGGAGGGTTTAGAGTAATTTTTCCCTCTAAGGATTTTTCATATAGGTTTGATGTCCAATTTGTGAAAAATTTCCACAAAATCCATTTTCAATACCTCCTTCAACATCTCAAAACCTCTAAGGTTCCCATGCAAAGCATCCATGTTGTGGTGAGCTTTGAAACTTGCTTGCTCAAGATCTCCCTTTATTCTACACAAGCAAGAGTTGGTCTAAGCCAAGAAATGACTTCTCCATGGTTTATTATACATTCCAAAAGTTATAAAACACCTTATATCTCCCCAAGTATGTGTCCCAACTTATTGAAATTCTCCTCTAGTTTCAAAAGTGGTAGTATACCCCCTTAAGGCCTTTAGGCTTAGACTAGACCTAATAGGTTTACTTGCATACCTATAGGTTTGGGTCACCTTTATTTATTTCAAACAATTGAGAGACCTTTATCATATTATTTCATGTCTAATAAAACTTACCACATACTCTTGCAAGGTTTCAATACCTTTCCAATCATTATTTTGTCATTTTATTCATACCCCTCCAAGATTTTCATCATGGGAGTTCCCTCTATCTAAGATAGAATAAAGAGCACTTCCCATACTATCTTATGCAAAAGGGTGATATGAGGAGATTATTCAAGTGATGAAGACCCACTGTATAAAGTTTTTAGGGTTTTTTGATACTTCTAGCATCTCTAAATTCCTCGAAACCTAAGACAAACCTTTAGAACATGACTGTGTATAAGATTCTAAGTATAGACTATACGTTATCATATTAAAAACCTCATCTTTCCATATTTACATCTGATATAAATCTCTTTATATTTTTATTGTAATTTCTAAGAAAATCTAGGCATGTTCATCATCAAGGCCTTCCATCAGTCTTTAGTGCATACCTCTTGCTTTGACAGGTCATAAGTGTTGACTATATGGGACTATATTCACCTACCTGTAGATGGTTCCTACATGTTTAGATATTGTATCATTACCACATGACCTTTATTAAGTATATAATACATATTCCAACTCATTTCGACCCATTCATAATTATCTCATGCTATGTCAACCCTAGAGTCACAATGTTTCTAGCTCAATGTTAAACTACAGTCAACTATAGTTGACCACTATTGGAGTGACAAAGGTTTTGTAGGTGATATTCAACCTATAAAATCTATTATTCATCCTTTGTATCCTTTTAGAAATATTATAAGCATTTATTAACTCTTAATGTGCTTATGTTTTCATGTTTCTATGCCAAATTCCCACCTTAGACCTATAAATACCTACAATTAGACTATAGATGAACTTCTTGAGGAAAAGGCCACTTGTAGGTGGTGATGCAAGTAAAAATCATGAATTCAACCTTTCTCAAGATCTTTAAATTATTATTATGTCACCTAATTCAATGGAATCACTTAAACAATGAAAACATGATCTTATGATGCCACTTAGGAGTGTAAATTCATTTGAGGTTCAAAAACCTATAGAAAACATTGAATGTTTATAATGAGCCAATGCCAAGAATGGAGGCCTCATAAAATTATACTTACTTGTCCAGCCTCCACATTATTTTTTAAGGCATGTCCCCTATATAAGGGATACACAATGGAATCATCAAAACTTGTCTAGGTTTCATGTTTGTTCCTCATCTGGTAGCCTCAAAAGTGGCCAGGGATTTGTTTAAGAGGTTTTAGGGAACTTGTCTATAAACTCAATTTTTTCATATGCACATGGAATTTCAAATCTACCTTCTAATATTATGATTCAAACATGGTTCATTCAATTTTATCAACTCTTCATCCCTTTATGAGGATTCCCAACATGTTCACACAATTATACACACAACTTCAAGTTTTTGTCAGTACCACATGTAGGTGTATTTATCTACACATAGGGTAGTAGATAGAGGTGTCGACCATGTACATGTTGTATGGTATTATTATCAATATTTAGACACAATCAAATTTATCAATTGAATCCTTTCATCATGAGGGACCTAAAACTAGCTCTAATGTTCTCATTTCAACATGACACTCTATTATAGGCACTTGCATGTACTTATCAATGATAGAAGACTATGTTTATGGATTTAACTCATTTAATAATAAATATTAGACATCCATTACCTATGCTATGATTCTCCTCCATGTCTATATAATTGGTGAATTTTATATATCAGTTTAAACACTCACATTGTGTATGTAATCAAAAATGCATCATATCTATAAATCAATCCTATCTTGAAGAAGATAGAGCATATCTACAGTTATGATTGGGAATACATTTGTTAAGTGAGAGAATGACTAATATGGGGATCTACTAGAGCTAATTAGGGGATCACTTGTCACAATACACCATGTTAGGAAGGGTTCCAAAGCCTACAGTCTAATACAATCATGCAACAACCCTAAAATATTCCTAAGTTTTTTTGTTTCACTTTATTCTAATAACAAGAAAGTAAATCTAATCTAGTGCACACCAAATCTTGTGACACAATATGAGGGGTTAGTAAATCAATCAAAACATGTATTGAGAGAATCTCAATTAAGCTAAGTATGAGTAAGAACCTAATAGATGGAATATGAAGAGTAATATTATTTGAGCCAATACTTATGTTACTTCTATCTACTAAAAGAGAGGAGAACAAAGTTAGAATACACTTACTTGAATGTGATCCTATCGAGATTCAATCTCTCCCTTGGCCAAATGGGCTTCACAAGAGGTTGTGGTTTGTAAGGATAACTAAGAAAGGCCAAAGCATCCAAGAATGGTGAAAGATGAGATTATAAAGAAGTGAGAGTAAATAATAACTCTTGACTGAATATTTAAATAATGATGAAATTATCTCATATTTATAGGTAGATTTCACCCTAAATCCTTCTAGATATGTTAGTTATATGGGGTCAACCCAGTCGACCCTGTATGTTTTCAGGAAATAAATCACTAGGTTCTAAGATAGGTCAGATAATGGGCTAAAAATAATCTAAGTGAAAATACCCTACATAGTATAGGGTCGGCCCTATTGACCATGTATAGTAATTATAAACTAAAAATTGTATAGGGTCAACCCAGTTGACCTAGTACAGTCAACTAGAAAAAGGGGATCAAGGTGAGTAAAAGAGGGATGAAAATAAGAAAAAAAATTAGAGGAGTGTGTAAGGGAGGATTAATATATTAGGGAATGATTTTAAAATCTGGTTGGATTGGTAATAATGTGTTAATAAGGGATAACAATCTACGAAGCACCAATGGTCTTCTCACCCCTTTCCCAGTGTACCCCTTAGGGTGTGCACTTAGAGAAATTGAGTCTCGATGGGTTCTTATAAGATGTAAACCATCAATTTTTGATAAAATTTGAAAATATTATGTGTATACATATGCCCCACTCGAAGATCATCATGTGTCACCAAAGTGCCAGAGGGGATGGTGCCTCAATAAAAGAACATAAGGAAATATAACACTAATGTTAAAAAATGTTATATTTTAAAGCAAAAAGAATTGAAAGTAAATGAATAAATGGGAAATAACTAAAAAATAAATGTGATGCATACATTGAATTACCTTTATTACTAGATGGATATCTATTATGTTGTTAGTTTTGATTATGTAGGGCACAAACATTACTTTTGACAAACCCAAGAAGACAAAACTAAAGAGAAAAAACAAGCAAATGCAAGAAGATCTAAGATAACTAGTGTTATGAGGATGGAATGCACTTTGGAAATTTGGAAAGCTAGGGTGATAAGTGTTATATTAGACTAAATGACCAAGTTAAAAACAAAAGTAAATCAGGTAACCAAAAATCCAAGGCTACTAAAGATCAAAAAAATCAAATAAGTAAACCTTAAGTAAGAAAGGAAAACTCACAAAATCAAACCAAGAATACATGTCAAAAATTAAGGTAATCAAACAAATCAATGGTAAAAAGAAGAAACAAAATCATAAAACAATATTGGTGAGTGAGCAATAACAATCCACATCTCACTAATCAATGGAAAAAGGTGCAAAAAAGGGAAAACAACATTGATGAGTGAGAAATAATAATCCAAACTCACTCAACATTGGAAAAAAGGATATGAACTTAGGTGTATGTAACAACAAGATAGTACAACAAATTAAAAATGGTAAAAGGAAATCAAAACAAGTCTAGAAATGTAAATTTGTGGTGTAAATAAAGTGATCCATAGTTGCTCAAACATGTGGTTTTGATCTAGTGATAGATAAAAATGAAACAAAGTAGTGTTAGCATGTTTTTAAGAGATGAAGAAGAACGAATTAAAGAAGAGGAAAAGTAGATTTGGAATCAAAATTTCCTATCAAGGAGGGAAATCAAATGGGTGGAGGGGAGAATGAAAGAAAAACCAAGGTAGAGGAACTCTTTATCAAAGCCAAGGCACTCAAATTAGGTTTGTCAAAACAAGAAAAATGTCAACCTTAAGGAATATGAAGAACTTATCTTAGCCACACAAGTATTAGGTCAACAAATTTAGTATATAAATCATCCCATGAAGGCTATATGCATGAAAATTAAAATGGACCTACCTCCCCACAATGTGTTCTCGATTCCTCAAGACACCTTACAAAGTTGTCAGTCTACTGTGAAGATTGGGTACTTGCATGAGGAAGTAGGTAGCACCATAGAGTTTTTAGAATTCTCCTATTCTAATATAATAACCTACCACACCCCAAAGGACCTCAGTTCTATGTGAGGCCAACTATGGAGTTTAAACTTTGATTAGAGATAAGAGATGTACTTATAATCATGCATTTTGGTGTGATGCTGACTTTTAAGATTTGTATGTTGCCTTTTAGATATCATTGAATTTTGTTTCAAATGATTTGGATTTTAAATTTCTTGATGGAATTTTATATTCTTCCTCCATACAAATTTGGAAGACCAAATATGGGTGCTAAAGATGACTTTCATTTGAATACTTGGGACTTGGTTGCTAATAGAGAGAACTTCAAAGAGCATGGGGTCTATGAGTCTCGTAAAAATAGGTAAAATTAAAATTTTATCTTGATTTTGACCTTGTTTTTATCCAATGTGGAGTGGAAGGAAGGGAAATCAAGAGAATATGACACATCAAATAATTTGAATTACTTTAAATTGCAAAAAATGTGACAAAGGGAAAAAAAGGGATATAATGAAAGAAAAGGTCTGATTCCTTATCATAAGAATGAGGGAAATGGATGAAAACATGCTAACATATATTATTGTACAAATTACATCTACCAAAAGAAGCAAAAAGCTAAATTTGAGAACAAAGATGTGAAAATATGGTAATTTTATGAGGAGGCCTAGGTCCTATCCACAAACTTACACTAAAACTACATAAAAGAGAAACCCACAAAGGTGCCAACAAGAAAGTGAAATATAAAAAGAAAAATATTGTGGTTTTGTGAGGAGTGTTGGGTCCTATCCACTATCTTATGAAGCAACTCACAAAAGAAAAACCCAAGGGGTGTCACAAAGCAAATTGTAAAGTATAAGGAATAAAAGTAATTAAAAGATGGTAATTTTGTGAGGAGTGCTAGGTCCTATCCATCATCTTGTGAAGTAAATCATTAAAAAAAAAAAAAACCCAAAAGTTGTCAAAAAGATAAAATTTAAGAAGATAAATAAGACTATGGTAGATCAAGAAATCAAAAGTCCAAAAAAGGAGGACTAAGGGTCTATGAAAAAGAGGAGATTAATTCAAAGGGAGAGACCCATGTAAGTAACCTACAAAAGGTGTTAGATAGAGATAGATATAAAGCATGAAAAAGAAGGAAATTTTTAGGCAAAGTAATTTTTAAGGAATTATGCATTGGTGGGCTCTTTAAAAATATGACCTTCATTGGTTTGAAGGTGATAAGTGCTTAGACTAAGAATATCTTTGACTAAATATGGGACACACCATTTTTGGGTGTATTTACCTTCTTTATCATGGGTGTAGTCTAACTTAAAGACAAGATCACCAACATTAAATGTATGGATTTTAACATGTTTTTTTACATTATTAGGTGATACTATCCTTATATTGGTAGTTATGTTATAAGGTAGAAAGATGGCGTTCATCAAGTAGATTAAGGGAATGAAGGTAAGGTTCACATGATTATTCATTGAGAATGATACCATGAATAGATATATTAAAGGAAGAAAGCTTAAATTCTAAAGGAAGTATTGACTCAGAACCATAGACTAGAGAGAACAACGTTGCCCTAGTGGTAGTACATATGCTAGTCTATTAGGCCCAAAGTTTAAGGTAAAGATGAAGATGCCAATCCATATAGGTTTCATGAATTAAATTTTGAAGAACATTATTGATAATTTTATTAGTGGCCTTAGCTTGACCATTGAATTATGGATGATAAGGCATGAAAAACTTTTAATTGATTTTAAATTTAGTGAAAAGTTGTTTAACATGTTTGTTTTTGAAAATGCCACTATTTTCAAAAATGATAGTATAGATAACACCAAACAAGAAAATGATTTGGTAAATAATAAATTTTGAAATGGTAAGACTGATGGCATTAACAAGGGGCATGGATTCTACCCACTTGGTAAAATATTTGGTAGCAGTGATGATAAAAACATGCCCATCTTGGGAGCAAGGTAATTTACCAATGAGATCTAATCCCCATGTGGAAAATGGCCAAAGATATTTGATAGTTTAAATCTTGGTAAGAGGTGAATTAATGAGATCATCATGAATTTGGCAAGGATTACACTTTTTAACATATTTGATTGGATATTTTTTAAGAGTAGGCCAAAATTAACCCATACATAGGCATTTTCATGCTATAGCATTTCTGTTATAATAACCACTACAAATTCTCCCATGTGCTTGTTCAAGAAGAGGAGGGACCTCATCTTGCATAACACAACAGAGTAAGGTACCTTCAGTATTATTATAGTAAAGGATGTTGTGTCAAAATACATATATTTAAAATCTTTTTTATGAAGATGTGTCTTTTCATGAGAGTCTAATTTAGGAAGATAAGTTTGATGTTCTAAAAATTGAATGATGTCTTGGTACCATGAGCTTTGTCGAATGATAACAACCTCAAAATGGCAGATAAGTGAATGAGGTAGTTGAGTAGAATATGGGGATTTTATTATTTGGATAAGAAAATAAGGATATAAAAGAACTTGATGGGGATGAAAAAGAGATGTTAAAGAGGTAAGAGAATCAACAATGGAATTTTGATCTCTAGGAATAGGTTCAATAGTGAAATAGATAAAATCCTTTGTAAGAGTGGTTGTAATTTGATGATATGTAATAATGTTTTTACTTTTATATTGATAATCACCACTGAATTGATGAAAAATAAGCTAAGAATCACCTAAATCATGAAGGTATTGAATGTTTAAATCAAGATCAACTCTCATGGCTAAGATAAGAGCTTCGTACTTGGCCATATTTTTGGTGACATCAAAAGTGAAGTAGAAAGATAAAAGAATGATCTTGCCAAGAGGACTTATGAGAATGCAACCTGACCTAGCTCATTGAAGGCATTTATCACCATCAAAGTGAAGGGTCTAAGTATCCTCATGTAAGTCAACATTAATTTCAAGAAGCTCCTCAATAACTACCTTTGGTTTAGTATTACCAGAGGGAGTAGTGGATTCTTTAATTTTATTAGCTTCAAGATTGGTGGTAAAGATATGAAAATAATCTTTAAGAGAAATAGATTGATTAAAACCTTCAATGTAAAGGATATTTTCATCTAAAAGATCATCTTGAAGGGAAAAAGTGGCTAGAATGGGAGCTATGATAAGTTGATCAGCTATGAATATCCCTCTGATAGCCTTTTGAGTGATGATGCGGAGATCAAATTACATAAGGAGGACCATCCATTTACCAATTCTATCTCTAGGAAGAAATGCTTTGGAGAGTAAATGATGAAGGGGTTCAGAATGAATAATGACATAAGTAGTTTGGTACAATATATAGTAATGAATATTTTTAGTACAAAATAAATGGCAAGGTAATTGCATTCAACTTTGATATAACATGTTTCATAATCAATGAGGCCTTAGATAATGTAGTATATATCATACTCTCTTCCCATATCATCATGTTGGAAAAGTATCGACCTAACTAAAATAGGTATGGAAGAAGTATATATAATTAAAGGTTTATCATTATGTTGGTTCTTAATTATGCACCTCTCTAATCTAGTCTTGCGCACTTGAAGGAAGTGGAAAACAAAGATGAAAAATATGCTAGAATATCATTGCAATCGAGGAAGGGTTTAGCATCTAGAATGGACTAAACTAGAGAAAATGACTGAGAAAAACCTACAAAGGGTATGGTTAACTCCATGATACTTTTGGCTTTGCTTGATTCATGGTGAGAGGACATAAAGTGTAGCTTTATCACATAGAGAGATTATACGATTCAACCTCGAAGGGGATTATTAGTACAAGGGGACATAGATTTGATTAGAACATAACCAAGCTTTCTCAGTCTACTTGAGAAGGGTTGTCACATAGAATCAGTAAATGTTTTAGACTAGACACAAGCTACTAAAGATAGATATGAAAATGACTGAAAACTTTATTATAAAGGGATCTTCAACAACACAAGGATTAAATGAGAGATTGCAAAGTTGAGATTCAAATCATAGGAAACAAATACATGTTAAATACACAAGATTTTATATATATGCAAGCAGATAATACTTCAAATATGCAAAGGGCATGTTATATGTAGGGTAAGACATGGTAAGACAAGATTTCCTTAATTAAAAAAAAGAGTGTGGAGGGTTAATGGATGAGTATAAATAAGTTCACTAAACAATCATATTATTTTTATAACTTATGCTTTGTAGATCTAAAACAAATTAGATAAAACCATACACCAATGGTCATCTAATTCTAATAGGAAACACTGTGAATATATCCTTCAAAAATTCCTTCCAATTGAATATATAATCCTAGACTACCCTTAAAAATGCTATCAATACCTTATTCCTAAATCACAAAGCAGAAAGGATTTTATAACTTAGATATATTCTCTAAATGACTACCATAAAGATGAATACACAAGATAAACAATCAACTAAGTGAAACAGAGCTATGTACTTTAATCAATAGGAAGAGAACCAAAGCCATGAACAAATTTCATCAATCAATTGAACCAAAACTGCATACATTATGATCTAAAATTACATACAATCTACCACTATGAAAAATAATTCTTTAACAAGGGAGACATATTGAATGTTCTCAAATCTTGCCAATGATTTTATAATATAAATCACTTTGGCACCAAAAGAATCACTTAGAGAGAACTCTTCGAGGCTATAGCTCTAGACTCAAAATTTTAACTAACCTCTTGTAAAGAGACATACCCCATTTTACTTATATAATTGAGCTAAGCCTAGAATATTCCTAAATATGCTCTAGTTGAAAGATTCATTCATAGGCCTAGAGTATGTTAGACCTTGTAACAAACATGATTACTTAGAATATTCTCATTTTCATGTGATGATGACAAGCTTGATCCTCCACTATAGCAGAATATTTATAGTTATCCACGTAGAGGATGATCTTATAAGGGACAAAACATACCTTTATTTTTTTGCATAACAAACAAAAATGTCCCTTTCTTATGTAGATGATTACAAAAAAACTAACTTATAAAGGGATGTGCCACTAATGGTCCAAGTACAATGGTTTCCCAATGGGAAATGAAAAAAATAAGGGAGATAAAAGAAGAAAGAAGTAGTGCCAACTCAAAAGAAACCAAAATTTATGGCTGCACTCTAGAATCAATCTGGATAATGGAATCCTTCACCAACCTATTCCTTTACCAGGTATATTCTTCAAACATTAGGGTAAGTTTACCTTGATATGAGCCTTCTTGGTATTTTAATTTCACTTGATACTCCTCAAGCTAGGTGGCAATCCTCTAAATCATGGTTTGCTTCTATCCGACAAGTTTTTTGAGCTAGTCACAAGAATTTTTGAGTGACACTAACTTATTTATTTTTCAACATTGAAAGAATCCTGTGGTACATCAATGAGGTTTTTTAGAGCATAAAGTACTACTTCTTCCTCAAAATCATTTTCACCATTGAAGCTTACCATTTTCCTAACTATGGCATCTACTTCCTTTGTTACAGTCTTTAGGGACTACTCTTCTCCTTTAAAATTGAAAATTTTAACTTTGAGCATCATTAGACAATGTTTGATTGCCAATTAAAATTATATGGGATTTTTGTGATCATTTGGAGCAATGATCTTTTATACAATAAAACTATCTATACCCATCTTATAGACCTCATCCATATTATACTAGACTCTTTCCCACTTCTTGATATATTCATCATAGAAAAACATATGAACATCACACTCCCTTTTATTGTCCACTATTTTTTTCAATCATTTGAATGCTAAGTGGATTATTTACTCAACCCTAGCACCCAAGTATTTTTTCCATTTCTTTGTTGCCCACCCTCTAGATTTTAGGTCATCAACTTGGCCAAAATCAAGTGAACCTAAGGAGAAGAGAGGATGCTCTGGAGATCTAATGGAAGTTGGAGTCACTACCTTAGGCTCACTCAAGAATTTTACAAGTACTGGATCATAGCCTAGTTCTATACTTTCAACTCCTCCATGGTAGCTTTATCTTTATCCATTATATGAACCACCATGTTTGAAAAAACCTATGAGCTATGCTTCAATTCAATCCTAGATGACTCCCCTAGATCATAATGGTAGACGGTATAACTCTCAAGGGGAACATCCCTCTTCAAAGAATTTAGTCAGGGAATGGATATCTCAACATTCCTTTCTTGTATGATAGTGAACGTGGTTTTGGAATGTGTCTTGGCCTTCTTTGGGGTTTTGACCTTATATGCCTAATTGATCTTCAATACATCAATATCCCCAATTTTTATAATAATTTCCTTCTTCTACGCTACTTATTCTTTGACCCAAAGAAGGGGCCTAGTCTAAAATCTCATTGATGTAGTGGATGTTGAAGCAGGGCTCAAGATAGTAAAAGGTGGTGTCATTGGAGTAATTGATGTAAGGAATGCCATAGGATTGGGTTGTAGGATCAACATAAACTTCTCTATCTCTTCATCACTCTTCAATTTCTCACCACCTTTGTTTGCCACATCTACTCCAAATCTTTAAATTTTTATCTAAGCTGATGAGACTCCATGATTAATTTTTCAATGGAGCTCCCCTTTTCTACTAACTGATTGGAAGGTTCTGTAGCCACTTCACTTTCTTTATTTACTTAGGTATTAAGGATGGAAGTGGCTATGGTGATCTCCTTGTTGCCTTTAGGCAACTCTTCACCAATCATGGCCTTAAGACCTTTATTATGGGTTGACTCATAGACCTTTAGGTAAATATTCACATCTTGATATAGCTCTACTTTAGATATTTCATCATATTTATTCAATCCTTCACCTTGATCACCTTTTCGGGTGATTAGGTGATGACATTTTCAATAAATTCCTCTATATCTAATGAGACTGCTTCCTTTTCTTAAGGGGCCTAAGATTGCATGGCCACTACAATTCTAACATGTACAACATCATCAATAGATAAAGGATCATTTGAGGTCAAAATTTCTCCCTTATTACCTTTAATCTTTACTCTTGAGGGACCTTCTTCTATAAATAAACCTATCACTAAAAATTTCACTAGCGTTTGTGGTCTTTCCCTTGGAGTCCTCTACCCAGTTTTTACTTGTGGAGGAGTGAATTCATGTTACTTCTTCATCACCTTAGAAATGGACCTATCTTCATTTGAGTCTTCTTCATCATTCATATCCCTTAACTTCTTGGCATATGAGGATCAGTCCTCTTTTCTCTTTAAGGGGGCCTCTTTAGAAGGTATGTCCTTGAACATGACCTCCTTCCTCTTCTTGAGAGTCTTAATTAAAGGCAAAAAAGATTTATTTACTCTTCTTCCCCTCTCTTCTTTTTATAATTCTATGGGGTAGGGATGACTACTAGTTGTTACGCTAGTGGAGAAAGTGGAGCAACAACTGGATTGACTATTGGGATAGCTACTAGAATGACTGACATCATTGGGTCTTCCTCTACCATAATGGATATTGGGGTGGCACTGGCTAGTGTAACTTCCACAATAATGATCTTATCCTAATTCTCTACCAAGATTGCTAAATTTGAGAAGGTCAATCCCACCTTAGGCTATAATGTTATTATTAAATCCATGTTAATTAGCTTAGTGAAGTCAACATCACCAACCTTATGCTTCCCCTTGCCCTTTGCTGCTAGTGGTGGAGTCAAAATATTACCATTGTATCCTATGAAGAAACCTATTAGCTCCCATAATTGTCTAATATCTTAGAGAGTAGGGGTATCATAAACAAAAAAATCAACCCCATGTTTCTTACGCTTCCCCTTGCCCTTTACTACTAGTGGTGGAGTCAAAATATTACCATTTCATCCTATGAGGAAACCTCTTAGCTCCCATAATTATCTAAGATCTTGGAGAGCAGGGGTATCATAAACACCAAAATCAACCCCATGTTCCTTTAGCCACCTAAAGGTTCTTTTCATGATTGAAAAGGTTCTCCATGTAATGGAATCATTCTCCTTGGCAGTGAACTCCACCTATGGGATGGCCTGGGATTCAATATTGGATTCATTATATATTGTAGACAATGTCCTCTTATCATCTGCCATGTCTTTGGGGATGGGATCAATATTGTAAGCAATAACCTTTTGCACTTTCAATATCATGTAATCTTATTTTTTGACATCCTCCTTGGTGGCACATTTAGACCAAATATATTCATAATATGATTAATGTAAAATTACATTGGTCATTGTGTTCACCAACAATCTAATATCATAGTTGGGCCTAGGTGACATCTTATCAATCACATACTATCCCATTTCTTATTCCAATCCCTTTGCTTTATAAAGAGAAGGAAATGAATAGTGTCTAATCTCAACTAGAAATTTGAAGGGATTATTTATCTTCTTCACTACAATCATCTCATGTTGGGGAACCATCTGTCAGCTCAACTCCATCACTACCAATCTATCATCCAGGTATCTTGACAGTTTATCTAGAGACCCTGAGTAGCCACTTATCTTCATATAGGTGAATGTCTTAAATTAAATATATGAGGCACCATATTTATCAATTACTTCCTTAGCCACCTTGGACATTCTATTGAGGCTCCTCAAAGGAAAGAAAACACTCATTATAGTGTTAAATAAATAATTGTAAACCCTTCATAATTTTTCCTTGAAGCCATCCAAAGTAATTTTTTGGATAGATATTATATATTCTCATTCCATTGGGGTTGCTAGTGATACCTTGAAATATCCTATTTTGTACCAAGATGTACATTATGTAATAATACATATAAAAAACTACCCACAAATGCCTCTCTTGAAAGGATTATAGCTTGGAGCTGCATCATCTACCTATACAAATTATCACTCAAGATAGTGGCCTAGTCTAGCTTCATCTATCACTAGGGTTAACTCTAAAATTCCCTAATATAAACCCCCTAGGTTTGTTTAGGTGAATTAGAGTATGTAGAGTAGGTGGAAAATTACCATCTATTTTCTATGACATCATCATGTTGCATGATAACATGGTGCCATATGACAGCATAGTATTTCATGACAACATACTATTATATGACATTACACTATCATGTGACATTATGATATCAAGTGGAACTATGCTATTGTGTGACACAATGCAAATTATCCATATATATTATAAACATAAAGGCAGAAATATAAGGTCTAAATGCAAAAGGTAAATGCAAATGAAGACAAATGCATTAATTATAATCTTTTGAATTTTGAAATTAGGATTAATATTAATTCTTTGAAGCATAATATATATTTCTAACTATCTTCTTTAATCACTTGAGTCTCTTTTGATAATGCAAAGGAAAAGGTGAAAGTAGTTCCTTCATGCCGAACAATCCTCTTTACAACACATAGATCTATATAAGTATAATTTTCATTATAGTACCTTTATGGGCCTTCAAGGACTTTTTCATTTTTTTCACTCATTATTTCCTTTAATGCAGTGGTATAATATGTCCCAAGATCCCCATTGAGTGTGATAATGTCATGTGTCATAATTTATTTTACAAATCTAGGCATTTAAGATTTTCAAAGACCTTTTGAACCTTGTCCACTAAAAGGTAAGTGAGGCAATTTTAAAAAAGGGTCCAAAAACCAAAAGACCCTAAGGAGATACCATGTGGTAATCTAGATGATAGCTTAGCCTCTCAACTAATTTATCACCTTTGCACCATTTTTATTGAGATGGGGAGCGGTGCAAGATCCTTCTGATCCCTAAAAATACTCTCATAACTTGTGAAAAATGAAATGAACAAGTCATGACCTTATAAAATTGATGAAACTAACTTAGGCATTTTCATAAGATGAAATCTTAGGCCCCCTTAAGATAACCATGTGTTTTTCATTTGTCTCATCGGGTAGCTCATCACCTTAGTCACCAAAACACGTTAAAGGTGAAACATGGAAATTTCATCCTAGGTCTCAAAACCTTTCTCCTTCAAGCTTAAGGTGGTAATGAAGTGTATACATGGAGACTTAGATACATCTCCTTATTCAGTGAATCTTTCCATCATGAAAGCTACCACTTTTGAAATATATAATGAACAATAAGATGTTAGTAGAACACAAGTTAACAAGGATCTTTCGAAACTTGGCCAATGAACAAAATAACCTAAATAAAGTATTGGAACATAATAGGTATACGTACTCCCAAATATTTTTGACACTGAAAAGGGCATAAATTAATTGGTGTAGATTTGGGCTCCAACATTATCTCTCACTTGGGGATGTATACCCCTAACAAGTATATAGAGAACTCTAGAACGTAAGACTAGGTGCCAATCCATTAGGGTATGGTGTCAAGACTAAACAATTACAAAAAACATGAAGGCTCAATAAAATATAATGGACCTGAAAAAATAGAATAGGAGGATCTAAAAATGAGCACACAAAAAAGGGGTAAAAATGTACAAACAAGGCCCAAAGTAGAGGGGTAATAAAACAATAGAGAAATAGAACAACAAAACATTGTACAATATGTACATAGTTATATATGGACACAATCTAGGAAGTATTTTAGATGTCTACCATAGACAAGTAGCTCCAATATCTCACCATCCAAGTCTCTTAAGAAGAAATTATGTTCCCAAATCTAGCAGTTAATGGAATAAGGACCCATCCACTAGGCATCAAACTTTCCATTCTTACCTTTCTCCTCATGCTTGTTGTCTCAAAGTAGAACTAGATCACCTACTTGGAAATTTCTTGGAGTGACATTTTTATCAAATATCTTCTTCAATTTCTCCTTAAACTTGAGGTGTCTTTCATGAGCTTGTCTTTGATCCTCATCAAGCTCAATAATTTGGTTCATTCTGCTTTCATAATGGTTGATGTTCTCATCATCTTCTAGTTGCTGCATGAGTTGATAAGTTGATAACTATAAGTTCATAGGAAAAATAGCTTGATCCCTATAAACAAGCTCAAAAGGGATTCTTCCTATGGATCTCTTGGGTGTGATCCTATTAGCCAATAAAATAAACTTTAGCTATTCACCCCACTTCTTATTTGATTCTAATGTTCATCTAATAATCTTGAGCAAGTTTTTATTATTTGATTCTATTTGCCCATTCCCTTGAGTATTGTAATTGGAATCATAAGTCAATTCAATCCCATAATCTTTACACAATGCTACCAAAGGTTTGACTTTTGAAACTCATGACATTATCATAAATAATCTTAATAGGCATACCAAATTTGTAAATAATGTGATTTAATAAGAAATCCATTACTACCTGGTGTGTCGACTTCTTTATAGGGCTTGCTTTGACCCATTTGGTGAAGTAGTTGGTTGTAAATAGTATCATATATGACCAATGCTTGATGAGTAAATAATTTCTCTAATGAAATTTATTCCCCATTGTCTAAATAGGCCCTCAATTATCAAAAGATGCAAGGGAAGAGAACCTGAAGCTTTCATCTTTTTTAGCAAAGTGTTGACATTTCTCACATCTTTTGACTATCTGAGAAACATTCTTAAATAGCGATGGCCAACAATAACTAGCTCTCAAAATTTTATGAGCTATAACTTTAGGTGCAAAATGGTAACCACTTACTCCACTATTGAATTCTTAAACTAAGTCAATCGTTTATTCTTCCAATATGCATCTTAGAAGAACCCCATTTGGATTCTTCCATGTGAGTCCATTCTTAGTCAAGAGGTATTTTTGGGACACAAGATTAAGAATTCCTATTTGGTTCTTATCCATGTTAGGGGGACAAAAAATATTTTTTAAGTATTAAACAATGTCTCTATACCATGGAGAGGCATTAAATTGACTCAAAGAATCATCAATGTTTAAATTAACATCATTTACGTTAACAACTTGAAAATTGGTCTTAACCATGAGCTTGGCTAGACCCATCCCTGTTACTAACTTGGTGGTTTGGATATCCATATCATACTCTTGTAACTTGTTGACCCACTTAAACCTTTTATTGGATAATTCATTCTGAGTTAAAATGTCCTTTACCATAATGTGCAAGATGACGCAACAATTTTTGAACTCAGAATATAGGACCTAAATGTTTTAATGGCCTTCAAAAGAGAAAATAATTATTTCTCCATAATAGTATAATTTAGTTCAATACCTTTCATATATTTACTAAATAGATCTATGGTATATTCATGATCATCTTCATTCTTTTATAATAGGACAACAACAATAGTATTGTATGATGTAAAAGAGAATATTTGGAATGCCTCTGTGTAATCAAGACTGGCCAAAATAGGAGCAAACATCAGATCTCCCTTGATGTCACTAAATGCTTTCATGTCCTTCTCCTCCCACTTGATGGTTTGATATTTTTTCAACATTTAAGTAATAGGTAGAACAAACTCTACAAAGTTAAACACAAACCTCCTTACAAAGTTGATTTGTCCAAAGAAAGACTAAATTCCTTTCTTAGACTATGAGATAGGCACCTTGTCAATGGCTTCAACCCTCTTGGGATCAATCATGACACCTTCTTTGGACACTATATGTCCTATAAATTTGGCCTTTTCTACTCCAAAGTAGAAATTCTTAAGGTTACAAAAAATGCCAAATTCCCTGTACTTGATCAACACCTTTTTGAGATGCTCTAAGTACTCTTCCCAAGTTTTGGAGTACATAATGATATCATACTGATACACAATAATAAACTAGTTAATTATCCCTATAAAGGCAACATACATATCCCACTATAATGTTACACCAACATTCATTAACCTAAAAGTCATCCTCATATATATGTATATGCCCCATGACAATGTGAACACAATCTTGGATCTCTTAGACTCTTTGACAACTATCTAGTTGTAACCTAAGAAGCCATCCAATGTGGGAAACATTTATCAACCTATAACATTTTATAATAGGTTTTCCATATTGAGCAAAGGATAATT
The DNA here is from genome assembly GCA_037957365.1 of Torreya grandis. Lineage (NCBI taxonomy): Eukaryota > Viridiplantae > Streptophyta > Pinopsida > Cupressales > Taxaceae > Torreya > Torreya grandis. The sequence continues at coordinate 146,844 of JARHVA010008528.1, read as the reverse complement.
ATAATTCAAAGATGTTTTGTTTAGATTTTGAAAATCCACACACAATTAGATATAACTATTCTTCCACATAGGGAATAGATTTTCAACCCATGATGAGTACCTGATGGGTTGAATAATAACCCCATCCCTCAAATTCTTTAATTCATCCTACATCTTGGTAGCTAAGATGGGGTTAATAGGTCTTTAATTTTTCCTAAAAGGCTTACTATCAGGCTATAATGGGATGACATGATAGAATAAGTCATCCCTATATGCTTTCAACTCAGAATAAGACCATGCTAAGCAATCTCGGTATTTTCTTAGTATCTTCATGTAACCTTTCTTCTCAACTACACTCAAGTATGTAGCTATCCAAATTATCTTGGATTCTCATGAAAACCTAAATTGCACTCAGTTACATCTTTTGAAATGAATGAGACTCTTGACTTGATTCTATTAGATCCATCAAAATATGCCTCCAAACTAACCAATCCTCTTGGGATAGTGTTTGTCTTCAGCTAGATGATATCTTTCTTGAATAAGGACTCCTTCCCATCACTGGTCTAAACTATAGGTTCTAAGCTTATGAGCTGATCATGGTAGCCAACCTCATAATTTAGAAACCTCTTAATATGTTCATCATCATCAAAGACCTACCAATGATGAACATTATCTGGGAATGAAGTCTTGACAAGCACCTCCACCTAATATTTAAAATGAGGGCTCATATTTACAATGTCAAATTGACCACCCATCCCTATGATTTTGTCAGCTTCTTAGTTAAAACTTCTATCATGATAGAAAATGTTGAAGGCATCAAAGAAATCCAACAAGTCCCAAACAACATTCTGATATTGTTTCAACCTTTTATTTTTCATTGCAAAAGCACTACAGACTTGCTTAACCACTAATTTGGAATCACACTTAAAAATAAAGTATTTTATTCCATATTCTCAAGAAATCTATAGACCAAGAAAAAGTGCCTCATACTTAAAAACATTGTTAGTGAACTTAAAACAAAGTTGGAAAGAAAACATATAACATTTACTATTGGGGGTAGAAAAAATAATGCCAACACTATTTCCATTATTGGAGCAAGCTCCATCAAAGCACATCTCCTAGAATGCTCCTTCTTTTTCAAGACTCACATCCATACCAACATGTTGTTATCAACATAAAAATTCCCCAATAAAATTCCCAACTCAACATCTATATACACCACTTCATTAAGAGCATGATTTGGATATTCAATTATATGCAACATCTTCGGCTCTCTATGGATTTAGACCATCTTACCCTCCAAAGGAATGGTTTCATAGGAAAGGTCCATATTTACACTTCCACCCATGGTAGTGGCCTATTTTTGTGACAAAAACATCCCCCATTTAGGTGGGCAGTCCACAACTACCACATCCATATTAAAAAAAACTCATGGATGCACCACTAATTGCACTACCAATCCCTTAACTTATCCCACAACTGGTACCTCTCATGAGTCCATGGAATAACACTTACAAAAATCTAACATGATCCTTACTTTGAGCTCATTTAGGACACATAGGGTCATCACATTACAAGAACCACCAGAATCAAACATGCAGTTATGGACAATCATACCATTGATTAGTAGTCTTATAAAAAGGATCCATGTTTAGTTGAATCTCTACAAGAGTTGTTCCCAAATAAACCTTTGTATCTGGTTCAACAACCTCATTTAATTCTTCATTTTCTTTTAGAATTGCTTAGGAAAAATTTACCTCATTCGTAGTTGACCTTTCATTGAATTTAAAATATTCAAAGGCCCTCTTCCTATATTTTGCTATCCAAAATAACTCAAATAGTGGTATAATTATTTTTATTTGAATCAAAAATTGAGCCATATCACATATACTATACTTATGAAGAGGTGTGTTTGGTGGAAGGGTAGTGTCATATTCAGTTAGAAAATAATCACCTAGAATTAAGAATGGATTAGGTTGGGATGGATTGACCTTCTTTGTAGCAGTCTTCAAAGGTGGATTCTACCTAGCCTCATTAGCATCCCTTGGGATAATAGACAACATGGGCATTATGTTTCTCTTAATAGGAGAATATCAAGGCTTAACATCTTAAGCAACATGTAATCTTCTACAAGGCACTGTCTTGAGGAGTATCACCTAGTTGCCCACTTCTCAAGTTAATTTCACACTTTTGGGAAATTGCTACGTTAATTAATAGCTACATATCTTCAACTGATGGATTTCCCCTAGGATAATTATTGATCATGATAGAGTGCAAGAAATCAAAATCATGGATGGATAACACATATGCTTGTGCCACATTAATATCATAGGCAAAATCAAAAGTTAATACATTCTCCAATTTGATAACACTCAAAAATTAATTCGCTGTAGCATCCATTTATAACCCTGTAGAGGATATCAATTCAATCTAATGAATTTGACAATCAAACATAAAAATATCATATTCAAATTAAGCATTTTCATCTTCTTCCATATCTTCATAGACTTCTTCATTAATATCACAAGGAGGGTGTGGAAGAGAGCATTTATCACACCAATCTAAATTAGAATTCATAAAATTTACCGTGGTGTTTAAAGGATCAATAACTTCCTTTCTAGTCCCTCTATTCTAGTTTCTATCTAACCTTTCATTTTGTGTAGGCCTCTTTCCTTGATCATTATCTTAGTTATGAAAAGCAAGCCCCCTCTAAGCTTGATCAAGGTTTTGTGCCCATTCATGGCTGGTACATACCTAAGGGACCCCCTTTTCAGCCCTAGACAACTTATATGACATTTATTTGATAGTAGAGGCCAAATTCTTGATAGTCTCTTCCAAGTTGGATATCTTCATAAGTTATGCTTTATCTACATTAACTAGCTTCACATCAGCTTGTTTGTTCAAAGGTTTTACCATAGCTTTAATATTGTTCTCAATTTAGATGTTGATATTGAATCCAACCACAAATTAGTGGGATCTTTGTCCCTAAATAAATAAGTAGCCTTCTTATCAAATGTATTTCAATACTTTATCAAGAATGTGGTATCGTTAGGCCTAATGTTTTCATGTAATCGCATCATGGCTTTGTTGAATCATGTGTTAAAGTCTTTCACAAACTCATTAGGATTCTTCTTGATGTTATCAAACTTAGCCAAGATGAACCTTGGATCAGTTATTTCACCATTTTAAATCCTAAAGACATTCTTCATCTCTTTCTATGAATCAATAAATCCATGGGGAAGGGAATTAAACCACTCAAAAGCATCTTCTTCCAACATGTGCACAAAATATTTAATGCACACATCCTCATATTCAATCTCATACTATTCAATGACATTATGAAATGCTCTTAGATGTTGATCACCAATCACTACAATATTCCCTTAAAACTTGGGAAGGGATTTCCTTAATTCGTTAGGGAATTCATTAAGATAGCTTGGAATTTCATCAAAATTAATAGGTCTAAACTTGGGGACAAAAAATGAAACATGCTCATTATCTTCTTGGTCTCTATACCTCATCATTGGTTTAATGTGGGTTTTAGGAACAAATGGTATAGGGATAAGAGGGGGTGAGTGAGGTGTATTGGGCATATCAAACCTAGGAGGGGAATCAGTTGGTTGAGAAGGAGCTAGAAAATACACAAGGCTATAGGTTTTAGAAGTACCAGAAGAGTTATGATAATACTCAACAAGGGGAGAATTGATAAATAGTCCAAGATTACCAGGATCTTGATATCCCTTAGCAACTAAACTTGGCCTTTCAACAATCTTCCAAACTTGTCCCCTTCTTCTTTGAGGAATATTTAAGGTGAGACAAGTTTGTTAGATGGGTCACCTCTAAAAGATGATCTTAGTCCTTCTAGTTTTTAAAAAAAGAAATCAAAATCAAAACTTAAAGTTAGATATGCTCCAAATGGGCATTGATATTTTATAAAAATAGAAAACAAAAGTTAGAGTCACCACTAGAATGAAAATTCTATAAAATAGTAGTCAACAAACTAGCTGTGATACATGTTGAAATCATACTTTGTTGAGTTCAAGGAAATAGAAAGAAAAAACATGAAAATATCCAAAATAATTTTCAAAAGGGATAAAACACATTTTAACATGCAACATTAATATCTTTTTTTAGTAAAAATAATAGAAGTCAAATTGTCAAAACCAAAAACTTCCTGACACCTTCATAGCAGAGCACTAGATTTATTAATAACCAAGATAGTCAGATCAATGTAGTAACAACAAAGAGATTAACAAGGTGAAACACTTAAAATTACCTATAAGTATTCACACCAACAAAAGTTTCACATGTATCTTTATCTTTATTAATGGTGCTAGAAGTAGTTTGGTTCCTATTTGTACACCTCTCTAATCTAGCCTTGCACGCCTGAAAGAAGTGGCAAATAAAGATGAAAACCTACTAGAATGTCACTGTAACTGAGGAAGGGTTTAGCATCTATAATGGACTAAACTAGAGAAAATGACTAAGCACTTATAAAGGGTATGGTTAAATACCTACTACATTTGGATTTACTTGAACCAAGGTGAGAAGACCTAAAGGGAAACTTTCTCACATGGAGAGATTATATGATTCAACCTCTTAGGGATTATTGATACAAGGGACATAGATCTGATCAAAACATAACCAAGCTTGCTCACTCTACCTAGGAAGGGTTGTCACACAGAATGAGAGAATGTTCTATACCAAACACAAGATACTAAAGATAGATATGAAAATGATTACAAACTTCATTATAAATGGATATTCAATAAGAAAAGGGCTAAATAAGAGATTACAACACTAAGCTTCAAAGCACATGACATAGATACATGTTAAATACATAAGATTTTATGCATTTATGAGTACATAACACTTTAGACATCTAGAATCCATGTTATATATAGGGTAAGACATGGTAATAAAATATTTATTTAATTAACAAAAAGAGTGTGGAGGGTTAAGGGATGAGAACAATTAAGTTCACTAAACTATCCTATTATCTTCACAACTTATTCTTTGAATATCCAAAAAAAAATAGATGAAACCATACACCAATGGGCCCTAAAGTCTAATAAGAAACACTACAAATATATCCTTTAAGAATTCCTTCCAACTAAATCCATAAGACCAAAATGACCGTTAAAAAGGCTATCAATACCCTATTCCCAAATCACAAAGCAGAAAGGATTGTATAACCCAAATATATTCTCTAAATGAATACCATAAAGATGAATACACAAGATAACCAATCAACTAAGCAAGTGAAATAGAGCTATGTAATTCAATAAATAAGAAGAGAACCAAAACCATGAACATATTTCATTAATCAATTGAACCAAAACTACATACGTTGTGATTTGAATAACGTACAATATACCACTATGCAAAATAATTATTTAACAAGGGAGACATATTGGATGCTCTCAAATCTTACCAATGATTTTAAAATAGAAATCACTTTGGCACTAGAAGAATCACAGAATGAGAACTCTTCAAGGTTATAGCTCTATAATTAAAATTTTAACTGGCATCTTATAAAGGGACATACCCCCTTTTACTTATAAATTGAGCTAAGCCTAGCATATTCCTAAAGATGCTCTAGCTAGAAAATTCCTTCATGGGCCTAGAGTATGTTAGAGATTATAATAAACATGATTCCTTGGATTATGCTCATGATCATGTGATGATGACAACCTTGATCCTCCACTACAACAGAATATTTCTAGTTATCCACATAGAAGATGATCTTACAAGTGACAAAACATACATTTGTCTATTTGCATAATATATTAAAATGCCCCTTTCTTATGTAGATGATTACTTAAAAACTAAATTTGAAAGGGATGTGCCACTAATGGGCCAAGTACAAAGGTTTTCAAGTAGAAAAAAAGAAAAAAGAAGGGAGAGAAAAGAAGATAGAAATAGTGCCAGCTCAAAAGAAACTAAAATATCTGACTACGCTCTATAATCAATCTAGATAATGGAATATTTTTAGAACCTATTCCTATACCAAGTATATTCTTTGAGCATTAGGAAAATATTCCCTTTATTTGTTCATGCTTGGTATTTGAAATTCACTCGATACTCCTCAAGCTAGGTTGTAATCTTCTAAAGCATGGCTTTCATCCATTTGATGAGTTATTTGAACTAGTCATAAAACTTTTTGAGTGACACTAATTCATATATTTTTTCAACATTGAAGGAATATTGTGGTACATCAATGAGGTTTTTAAAAGCATCAATTACTACTTATTATTTCAAATCATTTGCACCATCAAAGCTTAAATTTTTTATTGAATGGGACATCTATTTATTTTGTTTTAGATTTAAGGGACTGCTCTTCTCCTTTCAAATCAAAAATGTCATCTTTGAGCATCATCAGATGATGCTTAATTACCAATTGACATTCCTTGGGACTTTTGTTATCATTTAGAATAATGATATTTTTTACAATCAAAGTTTATGTGCCCATCTTATAGACCTCATCTATCTTCTACTAAAATCTTTCCTACTTCTTGATATTTGCATAATATAAAAACATATGAGCATCATACTCCCTTTTATTGTCCACTATTTTATTCAATAATTTAAGTATCAAGTGGATTATTTATTCAACCCTATCGCCCAAGTAGTATTTCCATTTATCTATTTCCCACTCTATATATTTTAGGTCATCAACTCAAAAAAAATCAACCAAACCCAAGGAGAATAGCGGAGGGTCCAAAGATCTACTGATAGTTGAAGTCACTACCTTAGGCTCACTCAATAAATTTTTCAAGTGTTAGATCATATCCTAGTTTTTTTATTTCAACTCCTCCATGGTAGCCTTATATTTATCCATTATATGAGCCACCATGTTTTCCAAAACCTATGAGCTATGCTTTAGCTCATTCCTGGATGACTCCCCTAGATCATAACAATAAATGGTGTAACTCTCAAGGGGAACACATTTATTCAAAGCATCTAGTGGGGAAATGGTTATCTCCACATTCCTTTCTCTTATGATAGTGAATTTGGTTTTGGAATGTGCCTTAGCCTTTTTTGGGGGTTTGGACTTATATGCCTGAGTGATCTTCATTACATCAATCTCCCCAATTTTTTTCATAATGTCTTTTTTCTCTACTACCTATTTCTCAAGCTAGAGAAAGGGCAAAGTCTAAAATCCCATTGATGTAGTGGACATTAAATTAGGCCTTGAAATAGTAAAATTTGGTGTCATTGGAGTACTTAATATAATAAGTCCCATAATATTAGGTTGTGGGCTCAACATAAACTATTTGATCTCTTCAACACTCTTTGGATCATCACCACCTTTATTTTCTTCATGTTCCCATTCTAGGTTTGGCTTTATCTACTCCAAAATTTCAAATTCTAACCTGAGATGATGAGAGTCCATGATTAATTTTTTAATGGAGCTCCCCTTTTTTATTGATTGACTAGAATGTTCCACATTCACTTCACCTTCTTTATTTACTTGTGTCTCAGGGATGGAATAGGTTATGGTGATCTCCTTGTAGCCTTTAGGCAACTATTCACCAATCATGGCCTCAAGAGCTTTATTATGGGTTGAATTATGAACCTTGATGCAAGGAATGAGACCCTGAGGTACTTCAATCAAAGTAACACTTCCTGAAATACCCTCATAATCATATTTATTTGATTAATCCAATTTCTTATTTACTTTTGAATGGGTGGGAGTACCCATTTATAGGTTTTCTCCCCCACCTTACTCTACATTCACCTTCTCCTCTAGTGTTAGACTTGATACCTTTAGAGGGGAAGGGAAATATTGTGATACCTCTAGATTTATATGTAATCCTCCTTCTTCAACCACCACTTCAGATTCGATGGTACCTTAAATATCCTGATTTGGCTCTACTTTAGTTCTCTTATCATATTTATTTAATCCCTCACCTTGGTCACCTTGGCCTAGTGATTGGGTGATGACATTTTCAAAAAAAACCTCTATATCTAATGAGATTGTTTCCTTTTCTTGAGGTGCCTGAGCTTGTGTGGCCATCTCAATTCCAACCTATACAACATCATCAAAAGACAAAGGATCATTTGAGGTGAAAATGTTTCCCTCATTACCTTTACTCTTTACTCTCGAGAGACCTTCTGTAAATAAACCTATCACTTGGGTTTTTGGTCTTTCCCTTGGAGTCCTCTGCCTAGTTCTTACTTGAAGAAGAGTGATTGTACATTAATTTATCATCACCTCAATAATGGACTTATCTTCTTTTGAGTCTTTTTCATTTCTTATATCCCTAAATTTTTGGGCATATGAGCACTGGTCCTATTTTCTATTCAAGGGGGATTCATTACAAGGCAGGTCCCTAAACATGACCTCCTTCCTCTTCTTAGGAATCCTAGTTGGAGGAAATAAAGGTTTCTAAACCCTTTTTGCCTTGGGGTGTTCTAAATTTTATTCTCCTCCTCTCTTCCTTATGTAAGTCTTTGAGGGAGAGATGACTGCTAGTTATTGCATTGGTAGAGCAAGTGGAGCAGAAGTTGGATTGACTATTTAGATAGCTATTGGAATGCTTGGCATCATTAGGTATCCCTCTACTATAATGGATATTAAGGTAATATTGGATAGTGTAACCTCCCCAGTAATAATCATATCCTAATTCACCACTAGACTCATTAACTTTTATAAGGCCAGTCTCACCTTGGACTATGATGTTGTTATTGACTCCACATCAACTAGCTTGGTGAAGTCAACATCACCAACCTTACACTTCCCCTTACACTTCAATACTGGTGGTGGAGCCAAAGGATTACCATTGTATCTTGGGAGGAAACCTCTTAGCTCTTGTACTTGTCTAAGCTCTCAGAGAGTAGGGGTATCATAAGCACAAAGATCAACCCCATGTTTCTTTAGCCACCTAAAGGTTATTCTCATAATTGAAAAGGCTCTCCATGGAATGAAATCATTCTCCTTGTAAGTGAAGTATACCTATGATATGTCATAGGCTTCAATATTGGACTCATTATATACTATAAATAATGTCCTCTTATCATCCACCATGTCTTTGGGGATGGGAGCAATATTTTAAGAAATAACCTCTTTCACTATCAGCCTCATGTAATCTAATTTTATAACATCCTCTTCGATGGTGTAGTTGGACCAAATATCTTCATAATGTGATTGATGTAAAATTACATTGGTCACTATGTTTACCAACCATCTAATATCATAGTTAGGCATGGGCAGCATCTTATCAATCACATACTAGCCCATTTCTTGTTCTAATCCCTTTACTTTGGCAAGAGAAGGACATGAATAGTGTCCAATCTCAACTAGAAACTTGAAGGGATTATTTATCTTATTCACCATAATCATCTCATGTGGGGGTACCATCTACCATCTCAACACCATCATTGCGAATCTATTATCTAGGTATCTTGGTAGTTTATGCAGAGACCTTGAGTAACCACTTATCCTGATATAGGTGAATGTCCTAAATTGAATATAAGAGGTGCCATATTTATAAATTAATTCCTTATCTACCTTTGAAATTCTATTGAGGCTCCTCAAATGAAATAAAACACTCAATATAGTGTTGACGAAACAATTGTAAACCTTACAGAATTTTTTATTGAATTCATCCAGAGTAATTTCTAGATATATCTCATATATTCTCATTCTATTAGGAGACCTTGGTTATCCTTTGGAATGTCCTATTATGAAATAGGTTATACATAAGGTAAGAAAAAATATAAAAAGTACTTATGAATTACTCTCTTGAATGGATTGCAGGCTGGAGCTACAACATCTACCTATGTAGATTATCACTTAGGATAGTGTCCTAGTGTAGATTCTTTTGTTGCTATAACACATAGATTAGGATTAAGAACATCCAAGGCTCAAATTTATCCATGGTGGGCATCCCATAAATTATGGTGGCCATGGATATGACATACTGGGGCAACTCATTAAACTTCACTAGTTTTAGACTTTTAGACATTTTAGAGACCCTTTGAATTTTCTTACCTAGCTAGTAGGATTTGACAATGTCCCATATTACTTTCTCTTTTTTATCTACATAATATTTCCATTCTTTGATGAGGAACATGATGATTTAAATATGGGAAGGAATTCCAAGCATGGTGTTGAGGGCTAGAGGAGTGAATGAGTAGATAATAGATTAGATCCCATCAACTACAGTCTAGGTATTTGGTTGATATACTTGAGCACATGTAATAACTAGTTTTGGGTACAGGGCAGCCAAGGGGAGTGTTGCTGCAAGGGTGATGTAACTCATGCCAAGGTTGGAAACAACTAGGAAGGGGTTTGACCATTATAATACATTTAATAGGGCTAAAGAACCTAATCTTTGAATATCCATTTCTTTGATCCCATCCAAAATGGAGATAATGTTGTTCCTCACATATGTTGAAGGTGTTGCCATTTTCCCTAATATGCTAGTGTAATACTATGAATTTGAATGAATCCTTCACTCAAACCACCCTAAAAATACCTTAAAACCCCATTTTAAATAACACAACACATGGAGTTAGAAGAACACTTACTACTAATATGGAGGTGTGCACATAATTGAATCTTGAAAATCCATGAAGAATTCACCCTAATCTCATTTTTTTGCTACATGTAGTTAGGGCACACAAATATCTCGAAGGCAAAAATAGATGCTCTAAATGAAAACGGTAAATTCAAATGAAGGAAATAATCCTTTGCATTTTGAAATTAGGGTTTCCATTAATGCTTTTAAGCATAATGGTTATTGTTAACTACGTTATTTAGTCACTTTATCCTCTTTCGATGATGTGAAGGAGAAGGTGTAAGTATTTACTTCATGCTGAGCAATCTACCTTGAAACACATGGATCCATATAAGAATTTTTTTCATTATAAGCCTTCAAGGACTTTTGATTTTTTCACTCATTATTTCCTTTGGTGCAGTAGTGCAATATGTCCCAAGCTCCCTATGGAGTGTGAAAACACCATGTGTCATCATTTATTTTAAAAATCTGGGCATTCAGGATTTTGAGGACCTTTTGAACCTTATCCACCAAAAGGTAAGTGAGGTAATTTTTAAAAAGGGTTTAAAAACTAAAAGACCCTGAGGAGCTACCATATAGCAATTTAGATGCTAGCATGGCCTCTTGACTGACTTATCACCTTTGCACCATCCTTCTTGAGATGGTGAGGGGTGTAAGATCCTTTTTATCCCTGAAAATGATCTTATAATTTGTAAAAAAGGAAATTTACAAGTTATGACCTTATAAACTTGATGAATCAGACTTGGGAATTTTCATGGGATGAAGTCTTAGCCCCCCCGCCGTGAGACAACCATGTGTATTTCATTTGGCTCATCAAGAAACTCAACACTGTAGTCACCAAAACACGTTAAAGGTGTAACATGACAATTTCATCCAGGGTACTGGAACCTTTCTCCTTCAATATTAAGGAAGTGATGGAATATATACACAAAAACTTGCATGCATCTCCTTATTTAGTGAATATTTCCATCATGAAACCTGTCACATTTAAAATACAAAATGAATGATAATAATTTAGTAGAAAAAAGGTTCCCAAGGATATTTCAAAACTTTTCCAATGAAAAAAATATCCATAACAGAGTATTGGAACATAATAGGTATACATCCTCCCAAATCCTCTTGATACTGAAAAGGGTACAAGTTACTTGGTGTAGATTTGGGCTCCAACACATTGGAAGGAGGAAGAAGTGTAGGTGAATGAATCAGAGACTCATTCATGTTATCAAAGGATTTTTGACATGTATCCATCCATTTTAAAGTAGTACCTTTTTAAAGAAGGGAATTGATAGAGTGGATACAATAAGCCATTTTAAGGACAAATCATTTAATTAACATAAGTTTGCCTAAATAAGTACAAATGTCAGGAATAGAACAAGGAATGGGCATGTTGATAATAGCATTGATCTTGGTAGGGTCAACATCAATGTCATGGAGAGAGACTAAGAATCTTAACAATTTTTATAGATGTGACCCCAAAGACACATTTTTAAGGATTAAGTTGAACTTTATATTTGAGGAGATAGTCAAAGATGATAATGAGATCAGAAAGATGATTCTTACAATTTTTAGATTTATCAATGAGATCATCCACATAACTTTCAACATTTTTATGGATGAGATCATGAAATATGTGATTCATTGCTCATTGGTAAGTGGATCCAACATTTTTAAGTCTGAATATCATTTTGACATATCAATAGGTGCCCTATTTTGTGGTGAAATTAGTCTTATGTTGGTCTTTGAGAGTGATATGAATATGATTTTATCCTAAGAAGCCATCCATAAGAGATAACATTTCATAACCAACCATGAAATAAATGATGGTAACTATTTAAGGTAAAGGAAAGTTACCTTTAGGATACACAAGATTAAGATTAAAAAAATCATTACAAATGTGAATGACCATAGTGACCATTTTTCCAAATGGGAATAATGTTGGAAACTCATTCAAGTTAATCCACTAGTTTGATAAATTTAGCATTAAGTAATGTAATGATTTCTTTATGACATAAAGTGGAAACTTGGGGTGTAAATTTACTTTACTTTTAATGCATAGGATTGGCATAAAGATAATTAATGATATTACAGACCACAATGTTAGGGTCAATTCCAAGAATATCCATGTAGGACCAAGCAAAAAATTCATGATACTTGTCAAATAATAAGCTAAATTATCATGTTCAGTAGGTGAAAGTTTTTGAAAAACTATAATAGGTTGAGGACAAGATGGAGTATCATATTTAATGTGAGTGGGTTAATTAATAATCATGGCATTAATATATATAAAATGGTATGGTGTATTAGGTAAGGCTAAAATTAAATTTGTTTTAAGATCAATATTAGCAATGAAGTAGTTGAAGCAAGGATTTTTAGTTTTAAACTTCCCAAGTTTATGATGTTATCAAGGAATTTAAGGTTACCATGCATGAATTAATTCAATAATAGCTTTATCACTAGGCAAAGTGGGAAGAGGACCAAAATATTCAACATCTACTTCAAGATATAGAATTTGATTTCCATGGTGATCATACTCAAAATGTATCTAATGAATATCAATTGCCTTAGAATCTAGTGTAATTTTAGGATTAGATGAAGTAAATAGATCATAAAGGATTGGAGTGTTGGTGGATTCAATGATGGTAGAATTATATGATGTAATCATAGGATCCAAAAGAGGTAGGGAAGATATAATATCTTATGAAGGTTCAGAAGGTATAATTTGTTCTACCACCTATGTAGTATCGATAAGTGGAGAATTGGTAAGAGGCACATGACCATAAATATCTACACCATGATCCAAAGAAATGGTATGAACATATCTATTAAAAGAATGAACTTGGGTTAAGGTTTTCTAATAATGTTAGAAATTCAAGTCGCTCGATTGAGCTTGGGCCATGACATAGTCATCACCATATGTTGGAGTATTTCTATATGCTTGATAATTAAGGAGAGTTTTAGAAGGTGAAATATTTATATTGATAAATTTATGAGGAAACATGATGAGAGGATATTAAAATAATTAAGAAACTCAAGTAAAGAAGACTCTTGAGCATTGCATGGAGGAGGAAATTAGTAATCCCATCAAGAAGAGGAAAAATACAATCCCTGAGTAATAGAGAAGGAGGAAGCTATTATGAAATGTATGGAGATAACTTCATGATATTGAAAGTATGTTGTAGTTCATTGGGGTCATCATCATATAAATCCACTAGAGTAACTTATAAATCAAGATGCATGTTGAAAAACTTAGGTAAAGGAGCATAATTGATTTTAGGGATCGTAAGAGTATGATGTTGAGTTTTAAGATTAGGAAGTTGAATACTCCATGGGTTGTGATTGGCTTCATGCTTGTATCATTTTCCATTATGTAATAATTTAATAAATTGGATATCATAAGAAGAAATGGTCCTCATTCAATGAGTCCATGGATGACCAAGGATTATGTTGTAAGATAAGGTTAAATCAAAGACCATAATCTTGGTTTGAATTATCTTAGGTCCATTGGTTAATGGAGTAAAAATACAAGAAAGTGGATTTTGATTAGTCTTTTCAAAACTATGACAGGTAAGGTGGGTTTGCTTGAGATGATCCTTGGTATAACCAAGTTGTTGGATGAGCCACAAATATTTCATATTAATACCATAGCCTTCATTAACTAGAACTTTATGGATAGGATTGGTATTAATGTCTAATTTAATAAAAAGTGGTGGATCATTGACATGAAAAATAATTTCATCATTGATCATGTCCCCTTCAAGGAATTCAATGGAAGGCTTGGATGGACACAAAGTCTCAATGGTATTTACATTAGTAGGCTGAGATTCAATGGAAGGTGGTTCTTCATCTAAGGAGGTCAGATCTTCAATTTATTGAATTCATTGCATGAGGAAATTACAATGATAGGGTGAAGTAAGAACCAACTCCATAATTGGAATCTTATAAGACATAGAGTTGAGTTCCTTAAGAAAATTCCAGTGAGACTTAGAAGAACCAACACGAGGTTTAGAAGGTAAATTAGTTTTTTAAGGAATAGATGTGCTTGGAAGATTGGAAGGAGGATATGGTTCCTCTTGGGATTTCAAATAAATATTAGTGGTGGTATTATCTTTAAGAAGTTTTTATTTTAAAGATAATTTCTTAGACTTGATAACGAGATCTTTGTAAGCTAGTTTATGATAATAGTTGAACTGAACAGTATTGACATATTGATAATTGTTATAATATTGGTCATAATCAAAATCAATAGTACAAACATCCTTGGTATTTGATTGGTTATGTGAAGAATATTTTTGGCTATTTGAGGTATAAGTTTTATAAGTTTGTCTTTTTTAAGAAGCAATGGTGTACTCTTGATGATGAAGATTGATCATCACTTCATGATTGAATGAATCACCAAGCATATAAGAGACAAAAATTTTAGTGATCCCTCTATAAGATTCAAAAAAATGCCTAATGTCAGCATGGAACTAGAAAAATAGATTGGCGTCATACCACTTAGGAGGATCATTAGCATAGATGAAAGGTTTAGAGAGCAGTAAAAATTATTTCATTTACTAAACTGAGAGAGGCATTTGAAAAGGTGAAGGAACATCAAATTTGGAAACTCCTAGTTTGGTTTTCAAAGAATTACTAGTGATAGCATTATATGTTTGGAAATATCCTTTAATCAATTTAGGATTATGTTTAAATTGCTTCATAATAAAGTTTTAATGTTTAGCTTGATCAAGAGCTTCATTAAGATTTTGTGGATCAAAGTTCCAAACCTTATAGTGGAGAGTGGGAGTCAAAATAGTGATGAAGAGTTTAAATAAATTATCATTAGTCATGTTATGGTTGGCATTATGGGCCAATGATTTCCATCTTTTGATAAAATCATGAGCTGATTCATTAGGATATTGCTTAGCATTGATGAAGTGACTAAGATAATTTTTGAGAAGATCATTGTGTTGAAACTCTTTAACTAAGGGATTAACCAAATCTTCAAGTTTCCAAATATAATTTTGGAGTAATTGGTTATACCATTATAATACATCACCAATGAATGTTTTGATCTAGAGTTTAGTTGTCAAGAAGGTATTAGTTTGGATCCCTTCTTTGTAAAGGTTGCTAAAGGCTTTAAGAAGTGAGGCAGGGTCTTTAGTCCCATCATATTTGATATTTAGAGATATGTTACCAATATTAATGGATATAATAAAGGGGGATAAAGGCTCATTCTGAATGGTTTAACGCATCTTGTTATTCATTAAGGGTTTAGTAATAACATTACTCATGGCATCCCTAAGAGGAAGAGGAATGTAATTGGGATTAGCTTGAGGATGGATAGTTGGAGGTTGATTAGCCACATTAATTAAATGATGTTGATGTTGCATCATTTGGTTGGAATTATAATTTTGCATTATATTCATTTTTTGAATAACTTGGGCTAAAATTTGAGTTATATCAAGTGGTGGGTTGGTGTTGGTAGGAGCACTCCCAAAATTTGTGTCATGGGAAGGACTATTAGAAGCAAGATTATTAGTGCGATTGTTAAGTAAACTTGTATCAATTACTCCCACATTAATTTTAAGATTTTGAGAAGTCTCTTGATAGTTATAAAAAGGATTAGATCCATAAAATTCATCTTGATGTTTTATTTGCAACATATTATAGTTCCTAGATGAAGGAGGAGAAGAGGTGCCCCAAGAATGATGACTCTCTTGGGAGGAAAAGAGGGGAAGAAATGAACATCCCATATAGTATCTAAATGGATTTAGTTTGTCCAAAAATATTTTGATAAGATATTTCATTATGACTGAAGAGAGATGAAGAAAATGTAAAGAAGGAGAAATAGAGAACTAAATTGGAAAATAGGGAAGGCAGAAGATATTATAAGGTTAATGGGTTCGATAGAGTATAATGAATAAAGGATGGAAAAAGGTACAAGGTTGAATGGGTTGACCTAGTACAACAAACAGGGAAAATTAAGAACCCTAAAATGGATTATGAATTGAAACAAGATAATTTTAAAAACTAATCTAGGAAAGTAAGAACTGAAAGGAAACAAACTATCAATTAGATCAATGTTGGCCAATCCAATTGAAGCACACAACACAAAACATTACACGAATGCTGGTTAGTGCAAGTTTTTGTAATATAAAATATAATTGAGCAAAGAACAAGAAATCAAGTTAAAAATTAAAGAGATAACTAATTGGTAAACTTGAATATTTATTATATTATTAGATATGTTTTTAAATGTGATGGGAAGTTGGTTGTAAGTGAAGAACTAGATATCAATCTAAAGATGGTTTCAGGTAGTTTGGGCTGAATGGGATCTAAAGTGGTAATGATACAAGCTTGGTATTAGGGCCTACCCCCTTCACACACTAAATAATAAGGGTAATGGGTACTTATCCATAATATACCATTGAGCATGATTTATACTTGACCAGAATATCAAGTCGACTTATCCCTTAGTGATGAAATCTAATTAGGTTGGTCTTGATTAATCAAATTTTAAAATATTGGATTAGATTAAAATATCTAGTTATGTGCACATAAAATAGAAATATTAAAACTAAATAAAACACCCTAATTAGACTATGTGATCTATTCTAAGCATGAAAGTAAAAATAAAATAAAAATGAGCTAATTACTAACATATAAGGTTAATTCCAACTTTGAAACATGGTACAATATTAATATATTTGATAGTGTATGTAAAAAATATATAATAGGGTCAACAAGGTCAAGCTTGTACTACAGAATCAAGGTTTTAAAATGAAAAGGGTCAATAGGGTAGACCTAGTTATCCAAATAACACATAGATCAAAAAACTAGGTTGATAGGGTTGTTTCAGTTACTTGTGTAGGGGTAATTTTAAAGGCTATAAAGTATAAAAGGAAATACTATAAAGAAAGAGGTAGAGAGATAGAAAGGAACCCTGGTGGATTAGAGATGTAGAAAATAAATATTTCTACCTAAATACCTTGATATATACTTTCAAAACCTACTAATTAGGTCGACTGGGTCGATCAAGATGTGCATGAACCTATTTTTGAGTGCCTAAAATGTACATGGTTGACTAGGTCAACCTAATAGTCTAAACAGGAAATATAAAAAAGTAAAGGGTCCACTAGGTTAGCATAGTAGTTTGGACTAGATATCTAAAAGTCTATAAATCTCTATTAGGTTGATCCATTAGCCTACACTTGAACTCCTACACATAGAGATTAGAAACTGGGTCGATAGAGTTGATATAGTATGATAAATATATGATAAAAATAATGATAAAAATAAAGAAATAAAGTGATTAAATCCTACAAGGGTTAGTTTACGTCAGATTCACTAGAATGTATGCAATAAAAAATGTATCATGTTTATAAATCAATCATGGATCGAAGAAGATAGATCATACCTACACTTATGATTGGGAAAACACTTGTTAAGCAAGAACATGACCAATATGGGGATCCACTAGAACCAATTAGGGGATCAATTTTTAAAATACACCATTATAGGAAGGGTTCCAAAGCCTATAGTCTAACACAATCATGAAACAACCCTAAAATAGTCCTAAATTTTTATGGTTCACTGTATTCTAATAACAAGAATGTAAATCTAATCTAGTGTACATCAAATCTTTTGACATAATATGAGGGGTTAGTAAAACAAAAAGAACATGTATTAAGAGAATCTCAATTAAGCTAAGTATGAGTAAGACCCTAATACATATAATATGAAGAGTAATATTATTCAAGCGAATACTTATGATACTTCTATCTACAAAAAGAGAGGAGAATAAAGTTAGAATATACTTACCTGAATGTGAACCCATCGAGACTTAATCTCTCCTTTGTCCAAATGGGCTTCATAAAAGGTTTTTATGGTTTATAAAGATAATTAATAAAGGCCAAAGCATCTATTAATTGTCCACAAGAATATATTCTCTAAGTAGAAACCCTAAGCTAAGACTCCTCAAGTATAATGGTGGAAGAGCAGATTGTAAAGAAGTGTGAGCAAATAATAACTCTTGATTGCATATTTAAATACTGATGAAATGATCTTATATTTATAGGTGGATTTCACCCTAAATCCTTCTAGATATTTTGATTTTATGAGGTTGACCCACTCAAACATATATGTTTTCAAAAGATAAATCACTAGGTTCTGAGCTAGGTCAACTGAAGGGCTAACAAAACTCTAAGTGAAAAATACCCTAAATATTATAGGGTTGACCCTGTCGAACGTGTATAGTGATCAGAGACTAAAAACTATACAAAGTTAACCTAGTCAACCTAATATAGTAAACTGGAAAAAGGGGATCAAGGGGAGAAAAGAGGGATGGAAATAATAAAAATACTAGAGTGTGCAAGGGATGATTTATGGCTTAGGGAATGGTTTTATAATTTGGTTGGATTGTTAGTAATGTGTTAATAAGGGACAAAAATCCTATGAAGCACCAATGGTTTACCCACCCCTTTCTTGGTGAAACCCTTAGGGCATGCACTTAGATAGATTGAGTCTCTATGGGTTATTGTAAGATGTAAAGTGTCAGTATTTGATAAAAATTGCTAATATTATGTGTATACACATTCCATCCTTATAGAAATCTATGGAAACCTATGGATGCATATGAAAGTGTAACACATGGCAACAAAAGTGAGATATGGTAGTGTGTATAGAGTGTTAATCCATCAACAAATATTAATATTACTTAAGTCCTCAAATGGATCATATCTACTTTTAAGGATTTGAAACAATCTACAATACTTTATTCCCACATGATTATTCTCTTGTAGATGCACATTAGTATTAAGCAAAGCATATCTATGTGATTGTGTTAAGGGATTGGTTATCA
>JARHVA010008528.1:110000-122500 GCA_037957365.1 Torreya grandis | reverse complement strand
TTCAAAAATAATGTTTGTGTTTGTTTCAGTTCTTAAAGTTGGAGGAACCTCTACTATTTTCATCAACTTAATGAACAACCTTGCTTAGTTTTCTAGAAAGTATTAAAGATATATGGAAAATTTATCTCCTTTATTAAATGCATAATCAATTAAAATAAATTTCAAATCCCTTTTCTCTTTATAAAAATTAGAAACCAATAATAAATTTAGATAAAAATAATTTGTGGTGATGTAAAACATAATCCTTATATGAATTTTGAAATTTCATAATCAAATGGAAATGATAGGCTTTGAGGAATAAAGATAATGATTTTCCCTAACTACTTCAATTTAGGTCTTATACTTTGTTGGTTGAATATTTTGTCTATCAGCGTACTGGTAAACAAAATAGGTCTTATCAGCCAAAGTGAGAATATTAGTCATCCTAATGTGTAATTTTATCAAATTAGAAAGAGACTGCTCTCTCCTCTCATCAAGGGGAGGTTCCCTATGGATATGCTATGTATATGTATGAACAGAAAATAATACTCAAGGGTAGAACCAGACACTCATCTCTCTTTCTTCAGAGATGATGTATACAAAACAAAGGAAAAACTCAAGAGAATGACAGAAATCACTCCTCTTCTTTCAGAAGAACTATTCAACCAGCCACAAGAATACTCCTAGAAATAAAAGTAGAATATGACCAAAAGTATGGTAACTAGCAAATCAATACATAGCACAAAGTCTGCACCTGAAATACTCAAGATTGATATACGAAGGGCAATGAAATATCAAAGTCATTTACATAGCAATGAAAAAGCAAACACACTGAAGGCAACTATGAGGGCACAAAGTCTTTCCATAGTTGATTCTTCAGGACACCTTCTTAACAAATTTACTAATCTTGCTTATTAAATTAATGAAACAAAAAAGATATCACAACACAAAGTCTGGAAAAGTCTCTTGTTTTCACTAACAGAATATGATCAACAGACTAAGCACAAAGTCTCAATGATGCCTCTCAATTTTGGTAGAGTTTCATTCAGATTATCAAAAAGAAGATCCTTTTACAATGAAAGAAAGTCCCTTATATAGCCACTTCAAGAAGGAGTCGAGAATAGTAATACATCATGATGCTTTTGGAAATGTTAGGAAGACAAGCTAGAACTTTGGGTCATTTTACCCATTTGATCTTCTCAATGTAGATAAACAAGTTGTGCAATTGAAATTTTACAACTTTCAATGTCTGCCTGGCAGTCTGATCTTATATTCATCATTCCTCTTTTTTTGGTTAATTGAATCGGGTCCTGGATTTAGTTTGCTGTTCTATTCCTTCCCTGCTTTCTACTAGTCTTGGCCTTGAAATTTGTGAATGTATTCTAGTCTATATGTTCAAAGGATCAATAGTTATTTTATTGTCTTCAATTTGACGTTCATGCGCCCATCACTATGTTTCCAACAGCTAGTCAGCTGTGTTAAATTTGACATCTTCAGGCGCGTCACCCCTTGGTCTTCCTTTGGATTTCAACTTGGTGCTTTTCCAGATTGGGTTTGCCCTTTTGGGCCTTGAGAAATAACCTATTTTGAGTTAGAATAACCTCCCGTAAGGGTATCCATCTTTTGGGAAATTTTTAAATGGCATTCAGGTTTCTTCGCGTGACCCTTCGGCTTTAGGAAGTGTCTTCAAATTGGCAGCCAAGAGTCCCCCGCAAGGGCACCTGCCCTTTGGGGTCCTTCATCGGCCCTTCACAAATTCCCCCCAAGCTTTTCCCTAGGCTATTCCCCGTGGATGTTTCCCGCAGACATTTTCCCTGGGGAAAATTCTTGTGAACATTTTCCTCAGGGAAAATTTTTGTGGACAAAAAGTCTGGGGAAAATTCCCGCAGACGAGAAGTCCACAGAAAATTCCACCAAGTCTTTGAACAAGTCTTCGGATTTTGCCTTAAACAAATTCAAAAAAATTACCTTTCAGCTTAAAAGAAATGATCCTCCAAAAAGGTAATTTTCTTGATTAATTTCCCTCTGTAAGGGTACTTGTCCTTTGAAAAGTCTTATTTTGTGTTGAACTGTCCCTTTGAACTTTGGCCGATGAACCATTAGTTGAACCGGTTCAAAGGTTCAATGAAGCACACCAAGTCCTTTTTGAACCAAAAAGCCGACGCACCATTGGATGAACTTTGTCATTGAACCAATACATTGAACCAATCAGTTAAACCAAGGCTTTGATCCAAAATGGTTCAAGCCAGTGGTTCAAGCCAATGGTTCAATGAATAATACAAGCTAATAATCTAAGAATTGAACCAAACATTTGAACTTGCCTTTAAATCAACAGTTGAACCATTTGATTGAACTTATTCATTGAACTGGCTCAATGGTTTAATGAAGCATGCCAAGCCCCTTTGTTTCATGTAAAAACTATTCAATGAGCCAAATGATTGAACCAAGTGAATGAACCTATTGTTGAACCTTTTCGTTAAACCAAGATGTTGAACCAAGACGTTGAACCAAGTTTTGGTTCAATGGTTCAAACAAGGCTTTGAACTGACTGATGAACCAAAAGGTTGAACCAAAAGACGCTGAAACAAAGTAAATGAACCATCTGAGTGAAATAAAGCATTGAACTGCTTGGTTGAACCGAGTGATTGAACTATTCCTTTGATTGAACTGACTGTTGAACCTTGAACCCGTTGAACCTTTGAACCAAAGTGGTTCAATGGTTCAACGGTTCAAGTCACTTTGATTTGACCAAATGTTTGGAAGCCGATGAACCATTTGAAGCAATTGAACTTTGAACCTTGATGAAGTGCTTAACTCTTGTGAAAGACATTGAACTTGTTGAACTTTGAACCTGTTGAAACTTTGAACCAAATTGGTTCAGTGGTTCAACGGTGCAATGGTTTAGGTCTCCTTTTATTCTCAGATGCTTGCCAATGAAGATTTTCAATTGAACCAAAGCTCTGAACTAATCCTGGAAAATGACCGAGTGTTGAAAATTGATCTTTTCACTGAAAATGCCTATAGAAGCCTTTGAACTTGTATAAAATAACTTGCTTGTAGAATATGAAGATACAAAGTCTGTAGAAATCATCATGTAAAATCCATTGAACTTGACTAGCAAAGTCTGTAGATTTTTTGAGAAGCCTTGAAAATGAGGAATATGAATGTCTAAGACAAAATTTTGAAAATGGAAGATATAATTTTGGTCTGTAAGACCAAAATAATTCAAATGTTGTCCTAAAAATAAAAGATATTTTTGGGAGACAACAGCTGGCTCTAGTTGGGGAACTTCTGTCAATTACAAAATGAATTGAAAGGAGTAGAATTCAGAATCTCCAGTGTCTTCAAGTGTACCATTGGGCTTCGGAGTCATGCTTTCTAGAAATGAAAGACATCAAAAATGAAAACAAACAAAACAAAATAGAAATTAAAACTATACAAATATACATATATACAGAGGCAATGCTTTGATACTTCAAGAATTGAAGTGTTTCAGATACTGCCCATTATGGGGTAGAGAAAAGAGCATGCCATCTTGGTATTTCAACAAAAAGCTATTTTCACCCATATGCTAATGAATTATGAATGGGCCTCTCCAAAGGGAGTCAAACTCTCCATGGATCCCTTTTGGATCTCTTCTTTTGTCCCACAATAGGACTTTATCCCCAATCTGGAAATCATGATTTCTGGCCTTTTGATCAAAAAGTTTCTTTATCGAATTTTGATGAACAACAACTCTATCCACCACCATGGTTCTTTGTTCTTATAGCTGAGTTAGGCACACGATTATTTTGTCAAGAGAACTCTCATATGTTTGATCTTCAATGGCCTTCACCAGTTTCAATGCAAGTAACTCTAAGGTGATTGGTATCTCAACGTTAATCCCATAGAGAAGTTGAAAAGGAGACATACTAATTGCCCTTTTTGGCATGATCCTGTCAGCCCACAAAGTGTCCACCAATGCTTTATGCCATGTCCTTTGATTATCATCTGCAAGCTTCTTGATAATAGTTACTAAATTTTTATTGCTGGACTCAGCGTTTCCATTCCCTTGTGGAAAATAATCAGAAGAATGAGAGAGCGTAATTCCATAATAAAAATAGAATTGTGTGATTTCTTGAGAGGTGAAATAAGCTGCATTATCAGTAACAATTTTGAGTGGGACTCCAAATTTGGAAATGATATTCTCTTTTAGGAAGTTGCATACAACTTCTAAAGTAGCATGCTTTGTCGGGATTGCTTCTACCCACTTAGTGAAATAATCAGTCGCTGTGAGGACATAATCATGTCCACCACTTAAAGATGGATTTATTGTCCCAATAAAATCGAGTCCCCACTACTGAAAGGTTCCTCTATGATTACTGGCTTGAGAGGTAGAGCAGCCAACTTGGGTTTTCCAACAAATTGCTAGCAAAGTTCACATTTCCTTACCCACTTATGTGCATCTTGGAAAAGAGTCAACCAATAATACATGGCTCATAGAATTTTGTGAGTAGTCATAGGGGAAGAAAAATGTCCTCCACAAGCTAGATTATGAAAAGATTTCAAGAGCTGGGTCTGTTGTTCTTTATCTACATATCAAAGGAAAACTCCATCTATATTTATCTTGTACAGGCCATTGTCCCAAAGGACAAAATTGGCAGCTTTCAATCTGATAGTTCTCCTCTCTTTGTAAGATAAATGAGCAGGACATTCTCCATAAGTCAAAAAATAGGCAATATCTGAATACCATTCATTGGTAGTAGAAATAAAAAGGACTGTTGGCATATTGTCTACTTCAGCTTCTTCAAGTTGTGTATCTTCTGGCTTATTGTCAGCCATTAATTGACAAAGACCTTTACCTCTGACCAACTTTGTTAGCTTGATATTCAAATCAATTTCTTGGATCTTTGCAATCCAATTACCTCTCTTTGCACCAAACTCCTATTGAGTTAATATAGACTTGACTGTATTGTCAAGAACTAAGGCAGTAGTATGTGAATTTAGAATATAGAAGCGAAAGTGTTTGATTGCTTTTACCAAGGCATAGGCGTGTTTCTCTATATTTTAATACTTCATTTCATGAGTTTTTAGAGGACAAATCATGAAAGAGATGGGGGATTCCATATCTTCTTTATCTTGTTGGACAAGAATTACTGAAAGAGTATGCTCAGACGCATAGCTGTATATAATGAAATCTCTATGGTAATCTGGGCAGACCAAGGTAGAGGCGTGGGCAATAGCAACCTTGATATCTTGAAATGCTTCCTTGCATTCTTTGGTCCAGTTGAATGTAGTTTTTTCTTTCATCATGTTTACAATGTGTCTTGTCTTCTCAGCAAATTTAGGGATGAATCTCCGTAAGAAATTCAATTTTTTGAAGAAAGAGTAAACAACATTCTTACTTGTAGGCAAATTCAGCTCTTGAATAGACTTGACTCTGTTTGAGTCAATCTTTATGCCTTCTTTGGACATAATGTGTCCAAGGAGTTTCCCGTCTATCACTCCAAAAATAGACTTTTTAGGATTCAAAGAAATACCATTCTGTCGGTAGTGCTCTAGCACTTGTTGCAAGTGGCGCATATGATCAGATCGATGCTTTGAAAAGATAGTTAAATCATCAAGATATACAACTATGAATTTTCCAATTTCATCTTTAAAATCCATGTCCATAGCCCTATGGAAGGTAGTGCCAACATTTATTAATCCAAAAGGCATTCTTTTGTATGCAAATGTACCCCAAGGCATGATGAATGTAGTCTTGTGTTGGTCAGCTTCAACAACTTCAACTTGGTTATAGCCTGAGAAGCCATCCAGCATTGATAACATTTCTGATCCTATTACTATTTGAAGCACTTGGTCCATGATTGGCAAAGGGTAATTGTCTTTTAGAGATGACTGATTCAGATTCCATAAATCTACACAAATGTGGATTTTGCCATTTTTCTTCCTTACAGGAACTATATTCGTAATCCATGTAGAATGATGGATTGGAAAAATAATTCTAGCATTTAACATTTTTTAAATCTCAGACATAATTGTACCTAAAATTTTTGGATTGTATTGTCTAGATTTCTGCTTGTAAGGCATTGAATCAGCCTTGAGAGGAATATAATGATGGATTTCATTAGGTATGAGAGACTTCAGATATTTGTATGAATATGCCAAGACATCAATGTATTGACAAAGCAAAGAAGTGAATTTGAATTTTTCTTCAGGTGTACAACACTTACCAATGTTGACCATTTTTGGATTTTCTTTGTTGATCAGATTCACTTGGTCAAATCCTTGAGAGAAATTTGAATCTATCTACTATTGCTTGACAAATCTATCATGCTTGTCGAAAGCTTTTCAAGAGAAACCAGGCCTTTAGGAATTTTGTTTCCTTTCAGTTGTAAGAACTCTTCATTGACATCTAAACTAGATTCATAAATTAATTCAGACTTCTGAGATTCACTACCTTCAAAATACAGCTGTTTAAAATTGTCTTTTCTTTCTAAGAAGGCAATGATCTAATTATCATCATTGAAAATTTGCCAATGATTAGCATTGTCAAGAACACTCGGCCTATAGATCAACTCAATGGTATATTTAGCTTCTTTAAAATCAAAATGAGGAACTAAAAGAGTTCCTGAAATAGCAAGTGCATTAGCTCTATCATTCTATTCTCTTGGAATGGAAGAAATGTTGAAAGAATCAAAGCTTTCAATTTGGTCCAAATAAGATTATGGTAATGGCGCAACCTCTCATTCTTGGTCTGATATGAATTTCTCACTTGACAGACCACTAATTCGGCGTCTCCTTTAGCATGAAGAAACTTGACACCTCTTTCTTGAGCAGCCTTCATGCCCAACAACAATTATTCATATTCAGGTGTATTTTTAGTATTACTGAACTATAACTTATATGATGAAGGAAACATATCTCCTTGAGGAGATATCAAGACAATTCCGACTCCAGAACCAATAGAGGAACAACTACCATCAAATTCTAGAGTCCAAATCTCATCATATACTGGCTTTACTTCAGACTTTCCCTCATCAGAGGTGGAGGGTTTTTATTCATGATCTGTATTTAAAAAGTAATTACCCATACCTACGGATTCAAAGAGGATTTGAGCTTCAGGAGCTGACATCTTGGTAACTACATACTTTGCTTCCTTTTCAAGAAGTAATCTTTTCATCACACCTTGGATAGGGATCCTTGCCTCAGATAGATCCATGTTCATTTCTCCTCTCATGTCCTTACATAAATTCCATCTAAGTAAAATTCCATAAATGCTGGGATGTCAGCCACTAATACAGTCATTTTAATCCTCTTGTCTGGAAAGGCTGTGAATGCAAATTGGGCATCTTTGATTTACCCTAGCAATGGCACTTATTTGTTCTCCATGGAGAAACATCTGCCAAACATCTTAGTCAATGTGAGACCAAGAGACTCAGTGACTTTGGTAGGCATAACATTGTTAGATGTGCATGAGTCTATTATACAATTACTCAGCTTGTGGCCATTGATTAACAGGGAAACATTAAAGGGTTCTATTATTCCAGAAATAACTAGAGTAATAATTAGATTATTTGGAATAGAAGTATTTATTGGGGAATCAAAAGTCACTTTTTTGGCCTTTTGTCCTATAGGGATGGTCTGATCTTTAACGTATTGGACCAGCTTATTCAGTTGATCTAGATTGGATTGCAAGTACTCAAATTTAGACATCTGTATTTTTGTCTTTTTGACATGATCAATTATGTCAAATGGCTGAATCAAGCTAGGTACAGAGAAAGGTACTTCAGCTTTCTGAGTTTTAGAAGGGATGGTAGGTGGACTGATTTGTGAATTAAAAGTAGAAGGGGAAGACAAAACAAATGTATTTACCTTTTGAGTAATTATCGGATCTTTTGGTTGAAAGGGCAGAGCTGTCCCACATTTGGCAATTGTGACTGTTGGCTATGATTGCTCTTCTATCTTTTCTTTATCAGCCTGTTGGACTGATTGGTTCTTAGACCTGGTAAACACTGCATATGATCCATATAAAGTTTCTCCTTTACTTTTGAGTTCATCTTGATAATTTAGGAAACCAATGTGGGAGTCGCCAGCTGATTCTTCTTGACTATCTTCAATGATATCAGCATCATTTTTTTTATTTAATTTTGGCTGATAAGAAAATTTTGATTCTGTCTCAAGATATCCCATTGCTGAACTAGTTAGAGGAGCTTCCAAGGCAAGTTTTCCTTGTGGAGGAGGAAGGCAATTTTGTTGTCCTTGGTTTCTAGAAACATTGCCCTGATATGACTGATTTGGGAATGTCTTTCTATATGTAGGAGTAGAAGACATTCCTTGAGCCATTTGCTTTTTGAGTGCAAGGAGCTCATTTGCTAATTTTTGCACCATTGGATCTATGGTGCTTGTAGATGAAAATTCAGAAGATGATGAAGCTTTATTTCTATTGGGATCTCTTCTTATTTTCCCTGCTAAGATGAGATCATCTTCTACTTTAGTGGCCAAAAGTTGAGCTACAACTAGATCTATTTGGCCAGCACATCTTAAGAGGAAACTAACTTTAGGTAGCTAAGAATTAATGAAAAAGCATTTGAGATTCTCAGCTGTAGGTCTGGAAATCACAGGAATTCTATTTCTCAACTTGTCAAATTTAGCTATGAAGTCTCTCATAGGCTCATGCGGATCTTTTTTCATTTGTGTATGTTGAGCCAAAAGTGTATGTGCATCTTCTGTAGGTTTGAATCTGGCTTCAAACATAGCTTTCAAGGTATTCCAATCAGTCACAAATCAAGCTTGTAAATGGTAGAACCAATCTAAAATGGGACCTTGTAGTGTTTCAGCAAAAAATTTGACTGCTACATCTTCAAACTCTACTCTGATTACTCCACAAGCTATACTAAATGCTGCAATGTGTTCATCAAGATGAAATTTCCCATCACCATATAATTTAGGGAAATTCTTCCTAGAACTATGTGGAAGCTCATGTAGAGGAGGAGTAAGATTGAAAGGGCCAAAAGCGTTACCCCAGGGGCCTTGAACTGCCATTATAGGATTCTAGAAAAGAGGGATAACAAATCTTAAATGAGTAATTATAGGCACAACTTTATCAACAACAAAAGTAGATACTTCATCTGGTAATGAGATTTGGCTTTAGTAGGAGGGAAGCTCTTAGTTTATTGGAGATGAAATGGTGAAGGAAACAGATCAAAATCACTTTGTTATACCAGCTCGAACACAGGATCAATGACACCTTTAGCCCTTTGGCTTCATGTATACCTTGAATCTGCCAGATTGAAAAACAAAATTGGAAAAGAATTGACTTTGCTTCAATTAAATCTTGAGGCTTTAAACTGTGCGTTCTTTTCCTATGGTGTGGAGGTGAATGGAATGGATAGACTATAAATGGATTATAGGTATATCCCCAGCGGAGTCGCCAAAAACTATTGGTTAAAGGAAAAGAATTGACTTTGCTTCAGTTAAAGCTTGAGGCTTTAAACTGTGCATTCTTTTCCTGTGGTGTGGAGGTGAATGTAATGGATAGACTATAAATGGATTATGGGTATATCCCCAGTGGAGTCACAAAAAACTATTAGTTGAATATTTTGTCTATCAGCATAATGGTAAACAAAATAGGTCTTATCAGCCAAAGCGAGAAGATTAGTCATCCTAATGTGTAAGTTTATCACATCAAAAGGAGACTTCTCTCTCCTCTCATCAAGGGGAGGTTCCCTATGGATATGTTATGTATATGTATGAACAAAAAATAACACTCAAGGGTAGAACCAGACATTCATCTCTTTTTCTTTAGAGATGATGTATACAAAATAAAGGAAAAACTCAAGATAATGACAGACAACAGTCTTCTTTCAGAAGAACTATTCAACTAGCCACAAGAATACTCCTGGAAATAAAAGTAGAATATGACTAAAAGTATGGTAACCAACAAATCAAGACACAGCACAAAGTCTGCACCTGAAATAATCAAGAGTGATATACGAAGGGCAATGAAAGCTCAAAGTCTTCTCAAATTAATTTACACAACAATGAAAAAGCAAACACACTGAAGGCAACTATGGGGGCACAAAGTCTTTCCACAGTTGATTCTTTAGGACACCTTCTTAACAAATTTACTAATCCTGCTTATTAAATTAATGAAACAAAAAATATATCACAACACAAAGTCTGAAAAAGTCTCTTGTTTTCATTAAGAGAATATGATCAACAGACTGAGCACAAATTCTTAATGATGCCTCTCAATTTCGACAGAGTTTCATTCAAATTATCAAAAAGAAGATCCTTTTACAATGAAAGAAAGTCCCTTATATAGCCACTTCAAGAAGGACTCGGGAACAGTAATACATCATGATGCGTTGGGAAATGTTAGGAAAAAAAGCTAGAACTTTGGGGCATTTTACCCATTTGATCTTCTCAATGTAGATAGATAAGTCATGCAATTGAAAGTTTACAACTTTCAATGTCTACCTGGCGGTCTGATCTTATCTTCATCATTCCTCCTTTTCTAGTTAATTGAATCAGGTCATGGATTTAGTTTGCTATTCTGTTACTTCCTCGCTTTTTGCTGGTCTTGGCCTTGAAATTTGTGAATGTATTCTGTTCTATATGTTCAAAGGATAAAAAATTATTTTTTTGTCTTCAATTTGACGTTCGCGCGCCTGTCACTATGTTTCCAACAGCTAGTCAGCTGTGCTGAATTTGACCTCTTTGAGCATGTCACCCCTTGGTATTTTTTTGGCTTTCTGCTTGGCACTTTTCCATATTGGGCTTACCCTTTTGAGCCTTGAGAAATAACCCATTTAGAGTCAAAATAGCCTCCCGCAAGGGTATCTATCTTTTGGGCAATTTTTAAATGGCATTCAGGCTTCTTTGGGTGACCCTTCGGCTTCAGGAAGTGTCTTAAAATTGGCAACTGAGAGTCCCCTACAAGGGCACCTACCCTTCGGGGTCCTTCGTCAGCCCTTCACAAATTCCCCCTGGGATTTTCCCTGGGCTATTCCCTGTGGACGTTTCCTGTGGACATTTTCCCTGGGGAAAATTCCCGTGGACAAAAAGTCTGGGGAAAGTTCTCGTGGATGAGAAGTCTGTAGAAAATTCCACCAAGTCTTTGAACAAGTCTTTGGATTTTTCCTTAAACAAATCCAAAAAAATTACATTTTGGCTTAAAAGAAATGATCCTCTAGAAAGGTACTTTTCTTGATTAATTGCCCTCCACAAGGGTACTTTTCCTTCACAAAGTCTTCTTTTGTGTTGAACTGTCCCTTTGAACTTTGGCCAATGAACCATTAGTTGAACTAGTTCAAAGGTTCAATGAAGCACGCCAAGTCCTTTTTGAACCAAAAAGTGAACGAACAATTGGATGAACTTCGTCGTTGAACCAATACATTGAACCAATCAGTTGAACCAAGGCTTTGAACCAAAATGGTTCAAGCCGATGGTTCAACGAATAATACAAGATGATAAACTAAGCATTAAACCAAACATTTGAACTTGCCTTTAAACCAACAGTTGAACCATTTGATTGAACTTATCCGTTGAACTGGTTCAATGGTTTAGTGAAGCATGCCAAGCCCCTTTATTTCATGTAAAAATTGTTCAATGAGCCAAATGATTGAACCAAGTGAATGAACCTATTGTTGAACCTTTCTGGTGAACTTAGACGTTGAACCAAGATGTTGAACCAAGTTTTGGTTCAATGGTTCAAACAAGGCTTTGAACTAACTGACGAACCAAAAGGTTGAACCAAAAGATGCTAAAACAAAGGAAATGAACCATCTGAGTGAAATAAAGCATTGAACTACTTGGTTGAACTGAGTGATTAAGCTGTTCCTTTGATTGAACTGACCGTTGAACCTTGAACCCATTGAAACTTTGAACCAAAGTGGTTCAATGGTTCAACGGTTCAAGTCACTTTGATTTGACCAAATGCTTGGAAGCCGATGAACCATTTGAAGTGATTGAACTTTGAACCTTGATGAAGTGCTTAACTCTTGCCAAAGACATTGAACTTGTTGAACTTTGAACCTATTGAACCTTTGAACCAAATTGGTTCAATGGTTCAATGGTTCAGGTCTCCTTTTGTACTCAGATGCTTGCCGATGAAGATTTTCAATTGAACCAAAGCTCTGAACTAATCCTAGAAAATGATCGAGTGTTGAAAACTGATCTTTTGACTAAAAATTCTTGTAGAAGCCTTTGAACCTGTATAAAAGAACCTGCCTACAGAATATGAAGATACAAAGTCTGTAGAAATCATGTAAAATCCATTGAACTTAACTTGCAAAATTTGTAGATTTTCTTAGAAGCCTTTAAAATGAGGAATCTGAATGTCTAGGACAAAATTTTGAAAATGGAAGATACAATTTTGGTCTATAAGACCAAAATAATAAAAATGTTGTCCTAAAAATGAAAGTTATTTTTGGGAGACGACATACTTAATATTTTATCACTCTTAATCTCTAAAACTCTACTCACTTTCTTGATCTATTCCTTATCCTATATACATGCATTAAGTATTTATGTGTTTC
>JARHVA010008528.1:0-102500 GCA_037957365.1 Torreya grandis | reverse complement strand
GAAACCTATCCTAATTTTTAGTATCCCAAAGGTACCATAGCTATCAAGGCCCAAAGAAGCCTAATGAATGAGAAGATTATGTGTGAAACTTTTTAGACTTTTCAGACTCTTAGAAGCCAAGTTGTCAAAGCACTAGGAGAGCTCAATGAATGAGATGATGTCACATGTAACCTATCAATCTCCCTGAGGTGTCAGATCTATCAGAGCTCTATGAGATCCTAACCAACCATAGGATGCCATTTGTCACTTCTATACCAAAATTATAGAAATGGCTTAGAACATCTCCATTGAGCCAAAAAAGAAGTACAATTAGAGCCATGACTAATCATGAAGTCCCACATGTCACTCCCATATGCCAAATAGAAAAATGGCTTAGAATGGCCTAGACAAGTTAAATATAGGCATGGGTTGAGCCATAATCCAATAGTACAGTTCCATCTATAACTGGTAGGTCTAAATGGCTAAATCTAATATACAAATGGGTAAAAGAGTGATGACCATGCTACACCTAATTGGCATAACTTGAAAATAAAATACCCAACCAAGAGAGAACACATAACCAAATTGAAGGATATATAAAGTGTCATAAGGGTTAAAAAGGAATGATCATATTGTGCCCTTGCATTAGTCAAATTTGGTAATTGAGTTCTAATTTGACAACCTATAAGCATCCCCTCACCATCACCAAATATAAATTGGGAGTGCATTTCCAAAATTCTCTGAGTTAATGCCAGATTGGGAAATAATAGGGTAGATTATGCCAATAACTCAAATCTTAATAATTACAAGGTGAGCCTGTAAAATCCAATAATATAGGAGATATTTTCAAAGCCATATAAGTCCTCAAATTAATCTAATTTATTATTACCACTCCCAACTCCCAAAAATCCTTCCTTTCAATTCTTTCTCAAGCTTTTAGTGCTTCCCTTGGGCCCAAAATTTAGTGATAGGTAGATCCCAAATATCAACCATTAATATATCATATTCCAACCCTAAACCTGACCTTGAATTCATATATACCACCTTTTAAATGAACCTAACCCATTTTGAGCATTAAAACAAAGTACTTATGGCCATTTAAGATGTATAGAAGCCCACATCATATGATGATGAGGAGAAAACTAAGTCCCTTGATAAATTCAAACCTTGAGAAGTTAGGATTACATAAGGTTACTACAAATCCAAAAGTATTCCCATGTTTTGATCTCTTTGGAAACATGCTACAAAAATTCATCTATGTACATGGCACTACCTAGGACCTTATGGGGTCCCAAGATAGCATTTATACATAATCAAATTTTCCTTCAAATAATACTACAATATCTTGAAATACACCTTGGTTTATGATCTAAATGTACTAAATGTGTGGACTGATACACATGAATTATATGGGGTTCTCTAGGACTAGGTCATCAACCCCTACCAATGAGTCAAGAAAGATAATATAAACTCTTACACTATTCACACTTTCTAATGAGTTCATGTTAGGATTCTCATGTTGTATCAATTAATCAGAATGAAGGATGTTTTGCATGTCAACATCGTTTGGTTAACATGCACAAAAAATCATGGACCTCATAGTCCTCATCAATTTCAAAGTTATCAAGGGTATTAATGAGGCTAAAGGAGGTGTAAAATTTTATATTATGAGACATATTGTGGATGTAGTCTATGCCACCCTCACGTTTAAGGCTTCTATGTTCCACCATGGACCCCTTTTGGATTTATAGTTCATGTGGTGTTCTATAATTTATACGTGCACCATTATAGAAACCACATCTAGGACATTTATGAGTCCTTTTACCTTATCATATACATATAAATTAATGAGATGCCCATGTCACTCTCAAATGAGATTAGGAGGATGCTCCAATCCATAAAAGCATACTAGTACTACATATATTAAACCATAATTTTGGATGGAAGGCATATGGTAAGCCCCCCTCATCTTACCCTATCAACTACCAGATCACCTCACATAATAATATATTTCTTATCAATTGTTTGAGGGTATCATGGGTTACTCACTAAATCTATAGAAGGAGTCATGTCCATATTTCCCTATTTTCATTCACCATCATGAATACAAGAATCTACCTTCATTATGGAAGATGTCATAGAAAAGGAACTATTATTCCTTG
Source organism: Torreya grandis (assembly GCA_037957365.1). Lineage (NCBI taxonomy): Eukaryota > Viridiplantae > Streptophyta > Pinopsida > Cupressales > Taxaceae > Torreya > Torreya grandis. The sequence continues at coordinate 100,359 of JARHVA010008528.1, read as the reverse complement.
GGAAGGGAAGAAAACAGTTAATGGGATCCTCATGGGGTATAAGTGACTTTTTGGAAAAAGTAAGTGATGCAGAAACTTTAACTTATTTTCATCCAAAAAGATAGTTCATCTAGTATTAGTCTTCAAGAGTATATCATAAAAATATGTGTATTGTAAATCTATACTATTATATCATTTTTCATAAATCAAAAATGGTTTGTTATATCTTTTATGAATTTAGCCTTCCTTGTTATTTTATCTTTTTTGATCCAATACCAATTGTGTGATTGGTATGCTCTAGTATTTATACTTATTACGTTAAAGAGACTAATGTTTCACTTTAACGTATCCTCTAATTAGTCATTTTAGTCCTTCCAAAATGTTTTCAATTGTGTTATTGCTTATAAAATCTCAATATCATCCTTTAGTCTTTCTTTATTAAATTGACTTATGAGGTTAAGCCTACAAGTTAAAACCTATCCACTTGTCTTTTCTCATCATAAAATATAAAATATAAGTTATTTTTTTAATCTGAGACTTCATCTTTGAAATTTTTAGGACTTAATTTTTATTTTAATAAAAACATAGGGTGTGCAAAATGCCATACTGACCTGTAATTGAGAAATGCTAGTAGTTCATTCTTTAGACATAAACAAGAGACTTTGAACAAATACTAACATCAGCTTATTTTTTTTATCACACCCTAAATTATCTTGATATAATTCACAATTTCTTTAAAGGGTGTTATTACTCTTCATCAATAAAATAACAAGTTACAAACATGAAAGAGGGTTCTTTTTAGACAGACACAGGTCTACGGGATGCAAATATCTCCTCATTTACTATTTAAATCCTTTTACACAAAGGTTATATTATATTTCATAAACATAATTCAACATATAGACACCTCCATACCATTATTTTTAACTCATTATCAAAATAATGTAAATTACAAACATAAAATAGGGTTCAAGCCTTTGTTTCTCTTAATACACAGTCTAAATTTTAGTGATATATTTATCTATAATAAACCAATCAAATTGAGATCAATTTCATTGGATTTATATCCCAAAAACATCCATGTTATCTAAATTTCATAATTTTTTGTTTGTTGAATCTTGAAATATGGCCATTTTACCATCCGTGCCCTAGTTCTGAAATTTTAACTATATAAAATGTTGAGATCTTTTAATTTTTTAAATTGAAAAGCACACTTATATAAATATAAAATAAAACTTATATTACAATTCTTGTAATACAAAAAATTGTTTCAGTGACCTTAATAAGGTTTCAAAAACATCTTTAAATACCTTCCACAAGTATTGACAAACTTCATACAATATAATATCTCAATAATATGCTAGTGCAAATTTTGAGTTTCTTCAATATTAGACTATCATGAAATATTATATTTTTCAAACTAGAGAACATGTAGAAAGGAATAATTTGAATCTTATCACTTGAGAATATTTTAATTTCATTTCAAATAATTCCCATACATCATATAAATATATTACCATCTTTATTGAGCATAAACAAACTCATCATGATATACCAAACCAATTTTTTTGACCTTTATAGTTTGATTCATTAATGAAGACTAGAGAGCCAAATAAAAGAGAAATTATAACCTTTGATGATGGTTGTTGAATCTTTTCATGTGGATAATGACCTCCCAAACTTCCCCTAATCCTTACAATTATCATCCACATGTAATATTCACAAAATTATGTGAAATACCTTGTTTTTTCCATGACTATGTTAATTGTGTCTTATTTGTAGATATTTACAACTTAAGATTCATCAAAAAGATACTAAACAAGAATAATAATAAGAAAAAACACATATCACATAACCTTAAATTAGAGAGAAAGTATTCAACATCACAACCAATATTATTTATCCATGAAGATTTGATACATATAGACTCATGTATAGTTATTTACATACTTATGTATCCTTACACATAATCGCTTTCTTAAACTAAACCTTCTCTCTTATTCACACTCCTCTTTATTCTTCTTTCTCAGATCTCAACTAAGTATCATCGTATTGTATGCAACATATGTCTTTTACTATAATATTTACATATTATAGGTTTTAAATACCTATAGTATTCTACCACTCCTCCATACTTCCATTTTTCTATTAGCTTTATAGCTTCTTGAGATCCTTCTTCCATGGTGCAATCTCTATACATGTGGAACCAACTCCTAATTTGACTTTGAAACTCTCCCTATTGACTTTTTATGGATCTTATCTCTAACAACAATGCTTATTTTGGTTTCTTCTACATTGAATTTGTTTTTTGACTTATTTTGGAGATATTTTACATTAAATAGAGGATAAATATCCACTCCATTATTTTTTTTAAAAATTGAATTTTCAAATATCATATTTGAAATGGAAAAATCCATACAAATATGAATTATAAAAGGTAAAGATAAGCCTAATGAGGCCTATTTATTTTTAAATACAACACCCTTAAAATCTCAAAATAACTTACATACAAACAAGGAGATGATGTTCCTACATCAATACATGGTTTAGCTCAATATCACATATCACCATGAGCCTCATGAGAATATAAATTTTCATATAGACATAACCAATGATGTTAAAGTACTAGTGCAGGTGGAATCAAAGAAAAAAGAAATGAAATCAAGCCCATTTAGACTAGTCCCTAAAGAAAGGCTGGTGTTTCTTTCACATCCTCTTCCAATGTAGTCACCTCCATCGTAGTTAGCCTTGGGTCCCATGTTAACTAATAAAGGAGAGGATTTTCAAGTGATCACACCCCACATTTCTAGGATAATCTTACAAAGGGATCCTAATGGATTCACCTCCACAATATTTACTTCCCTTAGTCTCAACTTTAGCTCCATCACTTCCACTTCCATAGGTCACTCAACCATAGGTGACATAAGCGATTCATTTCAACATAGATAACATCCATGAATTGATCTTGGAGGAGGACCAAAAAAGGGTACCACTATAGATTCCTTTACCCACTATCACCATCTAATGAAAACCCATGCGACCACCCACAAGACTCCCTATTCCTACCATGCCTATTCCAATTAGGCCTCCCCCAGTTACTATTGTGCTTATTCCCCAATTTACTCATGTACCCAATGGCTTCAGCCATGTTCGACATTATCACTTACCAGTCCCCATCTAATGATCCCATTCCATCCACAATAATCCCCACATCCCACCATTGATCTCTATGAGTTTTAGTTGTATAGCCCTCATCCCCCATAATACATATCTCATGTCAAGTAGTTTTTACAACTTTGGGCAGTGCTTAGATCCTGGTAGCTCCCAGCTTCTCAATACCAGCATACACCATGGCTTCCATGTTAGAAACTCTATTGACCATGACTCCAACATGAAAACCTCCCATTACCCCCCACTTTAGCCATATTAATTACCACCTTAGTGATAAGTATACCCTTATTAATAGTTAAAGTGAATCTTAGATTTACATCACCTATAGTCACTCCTCCATCTTCACAGGTTTATCTGATATTAATTTCCATTATAACTCCTTCAATTATTGTAACACAAGTTTATCTAGGCATAATGCCCTAAAAGAAGAGTAAGGTAACATTTGATGTGAACCTAGTTCAAGTTTCATTTTCCACCATTGTTCCTTCAATAATAACTACAACTCCCATTGATCTATCTAAGATGTCTAATAAAAAGTAAAAGGTATCTCCCTCTTGGCCTTATATTCATATTCCCTCCTTATTCCTCCCTAGTCCTCCTTTTCTATCAGCCCAAGCCCCTAAGGTTTTAGTTTTAACTGGTCAATTTCCTTGTTCTTATTGAACACTCTAATTTTGGGTACCATTGATCCAAAGATTAGCATGACCCATGACTAAGAGCATGCCCAATTATTCTTGTGTGGATCCCCTTTCATCTTTCCTACTTTAGCTCCCATGTCTCTTCCTCCTCTACTGATTTCTTCCTTGTTTGATTCCTTTTCATCTATTCTTCCTCCTTGTAGGCCTACACCATATACTTATACCTTTACCACCATGCCTTAATCCTCTTCCACTACTTTAGGAGTTACCATTAGCCTAACATGGTCTAGTTCCTTTAGATTTATGAATATGCATAGACTATAAATAGTCTATCAGGGTGGCCTAGAGGTCCATTGGTAATTCTATAAAAAAATTAGGATCATGAAGAGAGAGCTTACACATAGGTTCATCAAGAAAGAGACCCATTGTTATGAAAAACTACGCATGACCTCTTCTCCCTGACCGACGTGAAGACACCCAATGAGGAGGATAAAATGGTTGAAGACCCTATATTGTTGTTATAAACTATCAATGAGTTGTCTAATAATCTCATAAAAGACATGAAAGAGAAGGTTAGATCACTCAAGTCACAATTAAGGATACATTTACCTATGGAGTTAATTAGTTGAGTTGTTGAAGCCCTTGAACAGGTGTTTATATCTCTTGAAAGGGTGACTAGATACCTATCCATGAGAAAATAATACTATTGATGGTGAAAAATGTCATGCCAAAGAAAAAAAAGCTTTCACCTATTGTGAAGGTTAATTGGAATTGTACCATTTAATTGTAAGGGTCTACGGAACAAAAAATGATTCTAAAGATGCATGGAAGGGGTTTTTATTAGTTTTGAGAAATAATTAGAAAATAAAATATCTAACAATACAAAATTATAATTTAAAAAAATAATATCTTTACTATCAAAAATAGGAATCATATTATCTAACCTATCTGACAGATAAAATCCTATAGAACAGGTGGTCTCTTGAAGAAAATATTTTTGATCCTTTATAATTATGTTGAATCAATTCAATTATATCTTTTGAGCTCAAAAATGTTGAAATAAAGTAAATGAACCAACAAAAAGGAAAATAAAACAAATAAAAATGAAAACCAAACATCAAAATAAGCATTAGCATACTAACTAAACAATAAGTACAAATGAACTACAACTATCTGAAAACTTAAGAAGTAAATATCTATTAATCTATTCTATAATAATAAATTATAATTGAAATAAAAATAAATTAATTAATATTAATCTAAATAAAATATAAAATCAAATAATAACATTAACTCAAATTAGTCTAACTTCCAACTAATAACTAGGAAACAAACTAAAGTAAAATCATAAAACTAATCAATAAGAAAATGCTAATATTATTTAAGTATGATAATATGATAAAAAAATGAAACTAAATGAAATTACTTGAAGTTAAATAATAAATTAAGATAGAACAAAAAGCTAAAAGAGATTAAAAGTGATCAACAAACCAACTCAAAATAAGTAAAGAACATAAATAAAAATAGATATAAAATAGGTGGTGAAAGTGAACAAAGAACATAATTGAAAGTAAAACTAAAAAAGAAAATAAATATAAATTATCTAGTCTAAACTTAAACTATAAATTAATCTAATCTAAAACAAGGTTAATCTAAAAAAGAAATGAAAATTAAATAAAATGGAATTATTTAAAATAAATAAAAAAATAACAAGTCTTGAAATGAGAATCAACTTAGAATAAAGTGAAATAAAATTTTATTGAGAAATAGAAATTCTGAGTACAAACAGTCTTCAAAAAGATAATTTATTATCGAAAGATCAACAAAATGTCATAAGATGTGATGTATTCATCATTTTTCAGGTCAAATACATGGAGTTATGCTCATAAGACTGCATATTTATAATCATCAAAATATATTAAATATTGATAACCATAAGATAATTGATTTATGAAATAAATAAGAAAATTAAATATATCTTTTATAAACAAGTGAATCATTTCACTATCATTTAATGTATTGTTTAGTCTATCTGAAAATAGTCATTTGATCTCAGAGATGTTTGCATAAAAAAGAAAATAAGGATGGATAACTTTCAAAACTAATTAGAGATATTCACTCGTATATGTTTCTCCATCTTTAATGTACCTTTAAACTTATTATTAATCAATCCCTCTCAAATATAGTTATAAAACAAGTTAGAATTAACTTTTTAGTTAGTTGTTATATTTAATTGACTTTTAAAGTCAATTAATTAATTTATGACTTAAATTTATAATTTTAGGATTTAAATAAAGTATAATAGATCAAATTCAAAATATAATAGTTGAATAATAGTTTTAAAGGATGAGGGACTCAACTCACTTGACAACATTTAAATAAACATATAAATATCCATAAAAAGCACTTAATAAATACTAACAGTGAAATAAATTTAAAAACTCTTAACATTAAATTACATAAATATTTATCCATATAAAATTGAGTAAATATGTCAAATAAATATGTTATACATAAAATAAACTATTGTCACTCAAACAGATTAAACACTACCACAAATAATATATCCACATGCTCAAAAATTAGTATCATGATTGTAAGTCAAAGTATTATCATGACAGTTCAATCAGACTCAATATCTAAAATTAGATCAATCAAAGGAACATCCTTATCAATTTGGTACTATGTGTAATCAATAGAAGAAATGGGAATCTTAATCAATCATTTCCCCTTAGAATCATCATTAATCTCCAAATTTACCTTTTTTAACATTCAATTCACCATTGGTTATGTTTTATGGTTGCTAGCATGTTTCTTGAAAAAAGAATCAGGTCTATCATGATCAAGTGAAGGAACTATGGTATTTAGTAGAACAAGTTAATTTGTTGAAAATTTGGTATTAAATTAGGGAAATTCTTAGGTTGACAATGCAAAGTGGTATCAAGTAATCCAGAATGAATGGCAATGTGCATATGCTTATAAGATTCACTTAGAGTGCCCCACCTATGAGGATGAGTTATTCAATGTGATCCCCTCCAACCTCTATTTCCATGAAAATTAATGGAATTAGTAAGTAAATAATCAAGTCCATTATATAAAATAAGATTAGGGGCATCAAAATGAATAGTTACATAGGTTATGTGGTTAAATGGCTGAGGAAAAGTGTTAGCATCCTTATGGACATGAAAGAATTGGCTTAGATAATTATCGCATGAATGATTACCCTCACTATATCTATCATTACCTCTTCTCCAAACATTTATTCTTGAATCATGTGAATTTGGGGTCCACATTGACATAATACCTATAATAAGCACTCAAAATAATACATACACAAACAAGATGCCATCTTTATCATTTATAATGAAAATAACTCGGTGCCAATTCTACAAATTGAAAATTTATATTTTCTCATAAATTTTTAAATTTGAAAAGAACATATCTTTAGAATCAAATATTAGTCACAATAGTGAAAAAATCTATAATCTATATATTCAGTTCTATATACCAAAATATTTCAAAAAAGAGTGAATTTTTTTATATGTTTAACCACTCATGTGTAATCCAAAACAATCCAATTATCCATGAAATTTGCCAACATATACATATATTAACGACAAAATTGCCTTATATTTCAAATCTTTGACCTAAATCAATCATATTTATATGCTTATATGTTGAACAACAGATCAATGACTCAGTAAATAATACAAATTCAGATATGTTGAATAATCTCTCATGCCACATTATCAAAAAGACACCAACTTCAAAACTACCCATGAAATCAAATATCTTCATTTGAATAAAAACATAAAATGTTGTACAAAATCTAAACTAAACCAATGAGGAGAAAGAAAAACACTTGTGTCAAAACTTAACAACATATAATAACTTATCCATTCTATTTTGACAACTCATCAAAGCATGAATTCAAAACCAAATGTTTATACTCAAAATATAGAACCTTGATGTTATTTCTCCAAAAATGATCAAACTTGAAATGCATTCTTTTATTCAAAATGATCATATATTTTACCCTTGAATAATAGAACTCAGATGTGGCTCTAAAAAACCAAATCAAACACTAAAAATTCATGCATTAAATACATGTTCAGACCTTATAACTACATTATTGAGTGTATTCAAACAAGTTACTGAAATGAAAATTAAAGCTACATGTATGATTAATTTTCTCTTCACTTCACAAAAGCAATTTTATAAAAAAAGCCTTTGAGCTCAATGCACATAGCTTGGCACATATCTTTTATAACATAATCATACCATGAAAATATTAGGCCAATGAAAAATAATGACAATACATGAGTATAATGAAAATAGCTTTTAGTATAACCTTCTTGGAAAACTTCATGAAAACCAATTGAGAAATCAAGTTCATGTAAGAAACATAGTTTACATCCACTAACTAAGCTCACAAAATGAATATAATCATTTAAAATACATTTAAATCTTCAAAACAAATGCATAAATTAGAATATCCTAATTTAGAGATCATTTATTACCACTAAAAAAACCTAATAAACATGTTAGCTTTACATATTTCATAGAAAAGGTAAGACTATTATAAAATATGCAAATCCACTTTTCCTTTCATGCAAGTTTATCATATAGGATTGAAAACACAACCTAGAAATTTTTCACCATGTCTTGATTTAAAAATGTCAATAAAAGAGCTAAATTTAAATGAATCAAATAGCAAGACAACCAAAACTTATTTCACTATGCATATCATCAACTTGTATTCTTTCAAAAATTAAATATAAAGGAAATTATTTCATAGAAATTTCTCATAAATATTAATGAACATGCACACATAGAAAATGTTTAATATGAACTAGATACCATTATATGCCTCTGAGAAACATCACCTCCTTTCCAAATAAAATATTTTGAACAAACCATATTTTTGCATGCAATATCAATTTTGAAACTCAAACAAAGGACTGGATTCATACTATGTTTATCAAGTCTCAAACAAAAACCAACTTCTTTATCTCTCATCATTATCTTTCTATCCTTCTTGGTAGACTATCCTTCTATTACCAAAGCTTCACTTCCACTATAAATATTGACAAAATATAATGAATAAATAAAAATCATCACTTTTATATCCAAATAAAGAACTTAATTTCTAGCAATGACGTGTTCAAGTTCTATTAGCTTATAAATTTCTTTGCCAAAAAGGAAGTGGCTCTACCAACAATAGGGATTTCACTATCTAACTAGAAAACTAGTTATCCTCATAACCAAATTGACTACCAAAACATGAATCAAGGCATGTACCAAACATTAAAAATCACTTTATTGACAATTTCCTCAATTCTAGAAAACCTGAATACTAAGCTTTAAGTTCATTTAATTTATATACATCCGATCTCTATGATGGATCACTAGCTACCAAATATTCAATACTCTAGGATTACTCTAAACCCTACTTACCATAATCGTGCCTCTAAAATTACCACCTTGGTTAATATTCACCATTTAGCATAATGTGTTATTTCAAATATTAAAACATCCTCATGATCATCAAATTCATATTGATCTTAAGCAATTTATTAATACATGACTTAAGCCATTTTTCTATTAGAAATTTAAGATTTATAAAGAAAAATGTAACTTAGATATAAATATATTTATGTCTTTATTTATATAGAATTATTTTCAAAAGGTTGTAAAAAACATGAGCAATATGCCTATCAATACATGCTAAGGCATTGAAGATGAACTATAACAAGATTCATTATAAATGTGTTAATAAACTATGTATGCATGATTTGTTGGGAATTCAAATGCTTATGTGATGATTTCATTATTTTTACAACATGTCAAGTGTTTATAAACAAATTAGATATTATACTTATCTTCTCAACTCTTTTTAATGTTCAAACCATATTGATTAGAATAATACTGTTTGCAATTGAAACAAACCAACAACTACACAATGATCACTATTTTCAACACAGTCAAATATGAAAACAATTGTCAATTGTATTAAGAAAAACTATAGAGAGTGTCATACTGATGCCAAAAGAATTATTACTTAACATGATACTCATGTTATTTAAAATCACTTAATTAACATAATTATTCAATGTAGCACTTTATTAATGATTTCACATAGACAAAAAGGATGAATATTCAAATGAATACAAATGAGTTGGCCCCCACCATTAGTTTTGAACTTTATTACTCATGTCATCAATATGGAAAAACTAAAAACGTGTCAAGACTTTTTGAAAAGGAAGGGTGTGATAAAAATAAGCATAATAAGTACCTCTAGGGCACTCAAGCATATTTGGAGAGGGTTTCCCATATGTACAATAAGTGCAAGAAGATCATCATGGCTCTTTATAGGGGCATGGTCCTGGAGTTTTAGATCATTCCTATGGTGGACATAAACTTCTACCAGAGTTATGTTAGGATTATGAGGACTTTAATTAAGGACTGGCTCAATATGATACAAATATTGATTAATCCTTTGGAGAGGATCAAGAAGTAGATGCTAACTTATTTCAAAGAGGTCAACATCATTGTTTTAATCCATTGAGACAAGACCTTTCTAGATAAAGAGGAATTTGAATGCATGACCCAGTTCAACCACATCATGTAGAGTAAAGTGGTGAAAGCCAATGAGGCTAGGGCCAAATATATTCTAGAGATGGTAACCTAATCAAAAAATAACATTGGTAAGGTGTTCAAGGTGAAGGTTTCCCTAGAGGCCACACTCCATGTCCATGAGTGGTTATTAGTCTAGGCTGAAATAATATTTTGAGATACTCCTATAAACCTTGACAATTGGGATCAAGATTTCAGCTTGTTAGAAACCATGTTGGTAGTTGAGGAGGAATGTTGTAGGAAATTAAGCATCAATTTCCCCTAGCTCCTTATTACTTTCTATTAACATCCCTAAGGGGATATTTTATGGTGATAAGGGGAATATTCTATTGAAAGTAATTTTAACAAATATTGAGACCATCATGGCTAGGAATGAGAATCTTATGCTAATAGGATATAAATACATTTTTATATATATTGTAGCCTTCATTCTTGTAGATATATCAACATTGTGTACACAATATTCTTTTGAATTAATGTTATTTTAAGCTAGTTTACAAGCTCTACTTTTTATTCATGGATGTTGTCCACTAATTCTTATTTAGTGAAGTGATGATAGTGCTGCAAAATTGATAATTTTATCTTCTATGGATAAATTAATGTAGTAATCATAATTATCTCATGAAATTTTGATTCATTTATAGGATATTTTTTCCTTTTATAACACTTTTCAAGTACATATTCTTTGAGCTACAAAGGGTATTAGAGTATCATGTGTGTTAATTTATTAAAAACCCCATTTCATGTGTTTATTTTTGGTATAGTAATTTCAAATTAAGAATTATTTCATTTCCTTAGACTCCATACCTATGTGACTAATATTCTAAACCTTTTTTGAAACTTGTCATACAATGGTATAATTATAGCTTTTCATTCCCATAGTTTTTAAAATATTAGAATATTTTTAAAACTAAGAAACTCTTATATACCTAACCTTACCCTCTCCCTTATGTTTATTTTGGATTCAAGAAACCCTTCCCATCTTATTCATAAATTGATGAAATGAATCCCATTAACACTCCAGGATTTAAATCTATTAAATTGGTTTACATAATTGAAATAGAACCCTTTTTTTGAAATTAAATATTGAGCCTCTAGTGGTGTCAATGCATATATTAAAGATATAATCCAAGTAGGCTACATCATATATCCCAACACATACAACTCATGTGCTAGATTTAAAAAATGTCAATCTTAAAATGGGAGAATATAAGTCCCTTATTGTCACCCAATCTCATAGGTGTTTCTTATGATCTTCTTTTGGGTATGATAATAGCTAGCACTAGAATGAAGCCCCCTTGATAGTATAATTTTTAACTCATTGTTCTATCCAAAAATAACCTAGAACCTATTAAGAGGATCTTTTGATTCTAATCCATCTATGGGATATTGATTATTTCACCCTTGTAAATTCACAAAAAATCTTGATCTAGTAGAGGTATACCTAGGCCTATACTTACCACCACTAGTTGGTTGTCTTATTCTTCCCCTAACCAACAATTACCCATCGCCACACCTATGGAATGGTTAGATAGGTATACTATTGACATTCTTGGAGTTTTCATAGACCTACCTAGGATCCTAGAAAGGTACCTCCAAAGATTCATAATAGTTGTGAGGTGTATTATTGAGGAACATGTGACATCATAGAAAAATACTCTCAGGATGATAAATTTAGAAAATGAGGATGTTACCTATTGATCATTCCCTCTAAAATTGATGTATGGGGCATGCTATTAGTTTTTAAACTTACCTAAAAGCTCCATCATGAGTAAGGAACAATTTAATAACACATTCCTAGCCTAATTAATACAAGTCATTGATCTAAGTGTGGTGTACGAATAGTTCACCTACATCAAAAGAGATCCAAATGAACCCATAAGGAATTTTAGTTCTAGATTTTGGAATATATATATATATATATACATATATATATATATATATATATATATACATATATATATATATACATATATATATATATACATATATATATACATATATATATACATATATATATATACATATACATATATATATATACATATATATGATATACATATATATGTATATATATATATATATATGTATATATATATATATATGTATATATATATATATATATATATATATATATATAAGAATCATTATGATTTATATACTAGATGCCCAACTATCCCTTGAATTGTACAAGAACACATTGGACCCTTGGACTGTTATGTTCCTATGCGTAGACCCTTTAGTGGTAGATTTACCCATAAATTATTATAAGTTAATCAAAATAAATAATAAGATCAACCCTCAAGGTCTGTTTGTACCACCCATCACAAATGTGTTTCCAAACTTGTTAAATCTGAATCTTCTCTTTTCCACTATCTAGAATGTACCCATGCCATAACTTGTGCTCATGATAAACTATCTTTCCTTGAGGCATGATGTACCTAATTAGTACTTGGTATTTATTAGCCTAGTTAATAATTAAGTATGCCTCAATGTCATGGTCAAAAGTATATGTCGACTCTAAATAATCCCCAAAGTGTGCCCCAAAACACTACTAGGATAGAGTTGTATGTTATACAATGCATGAAACAAAAACTTAGTAATGACTTCTTCGATCTCTAAAGACAAGTTTTAAAAAATGGTGATGAGGGTTCAAACATGAAATTAAACTATATAATATTTAATCATACCCACAATCATTCCAAAAACTAACCATATCCTTTGTCTAATAAGCTACCTCAAATAAACATTTATGACTTGGCCTTGCCAAATTAGTGTCACATACATAACATATCCCAACATGGGGAGTTAGATTGCATCAAATTATGTAAGACATTTGATATATTCTAAAGGGAAATGGAATATTATTAGGTAGTCCCAAACCACCCTAAGGATACTAGTCAAGTTGATGCTCCAAGATCCTTAAGATCCATAAGTAATGTCATGGTGTTTGAAACCTTGGATTTTCCAAGACAAGAGGACAATAAACCAAAAGAAGCCACCAATAAGGTGTGAAATTTACAATAGTTCCAAAGGATCAACTACACTCTTAAGAATCAGACATAGTATCATCCCCTTACCGCATCCACTCCTAATAATGGTGCAAATCCTCTTGATCTTGGAGCCCAAATTGACCCTCCACCTCTAAAGGATAATAATCACAATCCAAATAAAGAGATCTATCCTACTCCTAGTAAAATGGGTTATAACATAGTAAAGGAAATAAATAAAATCAAAGATAATATTACAGTTCATGATCTTGCTCAAATCACTGAGCAATGAGATATTCTACTAAAATCACTCACAAAGACTCTTGCCCACACCAATGTAGTTATCCAAAAAAAACTAAAGTTCCCCCATTCCTTCTCATAATTTGACTATTCATGCAGAACCTAAGTAACTATCTAGTTGACTTAGAAGCCTCATAAAATGTCATGAAAATTTAAATTTTTGATAAATTAGAGTTAATACCTATTAATTTAGATAAGATAGTGGTATGTTTGGACAATTTTAAGGTGAAAGTGGTAGCTGAGCTTGTGAATGTATATATGCAGCTACATTTTAAGCCCATGGTCCAATAGTTTATTGACATCCAAGTGGTGCATGTCCCAGAAGATTATGGGATGTTACATAGTAAATATTAGTACAAAACCATGAATGGGTATGTGAATACAAACTTATCTCATATGTGGTTTCCTTAGAGAGGCATGGCTAATCAAATCCATGTAGATAGATAGCCTATAATTAAACAAATGATCACATACTATAATGTAGTCAAATAAAGGATAGAATTAGTATATTTTGTCATAGGTTTCTATACTTTGTCTACAAAATGTGTTGAAAACTAAGCTAATAAAAAGCCTAAATTTTTATATCTATTGTCCTCGTACTTTGATATGACCCATTATAAGCAAGGTTCTAGAGAAAGAATTATTTTGATTGATGTAGTAGGAAAGTGACATCTATTTGCATATAGATTATAATTCCCTTTAACTAATAACATGGTGGTATATGAAGCCTTGATCTTAGGACTACAGTTTGCATTAAAACATAAGTTCAAATAACTAAGGTTGTTTTACTACTCTTGATCATGTAATAAACCAAGATAGGAACATTTTCTAGTTTAAATTATCCTATTTAATGAAGTATAAACATAGGGCATGGTATTTAATAGAGATGTTCAATGCTTTCAAATCCATGCTCATTCCTAGAGAAGAAAACCATGTGCTTGATTCATTTGAAACCTTTTCCATAAATATGACACCCCTATATGGCATAAGATTACAAAAACAATTAGTAGAGCTCATCATGTGTCCTTCAGTCTTTGACAATGTGAATAAATTAGAGGTATTTGAATATCACTACCACATTCTATAGTTCCTTAATAAATTGAGAGTATTTGATACCCAAGCTACATATGAGGTAGATATAGATGACCTTGAAAATGAAGACTAACTTGGATGGCATTATGAACTTAAAATAAAATCAATTTGTAAATGGAATGATCTCCCTTGAGAGGATATTTGATCTTGATAGGGATACACACCCACCTAAGAAATAAAGATATATGGACCATAATTATAAGAACATTAATATTTAATCATAAGAGTAGCCTTAAGATTTTCATATTGGCTCAGATTCCACTCATACTAAAATTAAATGTGTCAAAAATATTATATTCATACTAAAATACAATTTGGGTAATTTGAGCATGACTTGTGACACCCAAACCATAGGTCTCTCCTACTCACTTACACAACCCACTTAGGCATGTTTTCACTATTTTCCAATCATCTGAAGCCTTCTAGATTTAGCCCTGCTATCCCGAACTCCTCTCCCAAGCATAAATCTATCCCCTAGGGTCCCTTCCCCCCTAGACAACGATGACATATATTAAACTATAGCATTGGGATCTAGGGTGTCCACTTTCTAGCATTGTTGTCTAAGTCCACAATAGCCTCAAACAGTCAAATTTCCCTGAATCCTTATCTTTTCCATTATCAACCTAATGTGAGTTCATCTAACCTAGTATCACTAATTTCCATATAAAATCCCATTCAAAGGTCATTTAGAAGGGTTGACAATCATTCAAAAGGCACAAGCTAGAAATATACTAAAGCACACTCAATCAAATCTTCCTATTCTCTGCATACAACTAACCATTATTAGATCTAGCCTATCCAAACTCCTACATTAGCCACGAGTCATCTCAAACTTACTAAAATTCACATACACTTGCATTACATACATAAGATTGCACAATACACATTCAAATTAGGAGAACTACATTGGCCTTAATCCCTCTTTAGAGTATTCGTATGTAGGCATCATGCCCACACATGGGGTGTGTTCGCATATTTAGTGAATATTACACACTAACCCCTTTTCCAGTTGGATTTGAGATCACCTATCAAGCATGAAGAGGAACTAGTATCGTTGAAGACCAAATCAATTACACACAGAGCTTCGTGAACAACCAAGACTCAATATTTTAGGCACAAAGTCTCCCAGAGAAGATGAATAGAACCCATAAAGCTTAGAAAGCTCAAACACTAAGGACTATAGTGCCAAAACATGGACTAAAATGTTGGACCTCTAGGTGTCCCATTTTTGATCATCTTATCCAAGTAGAAAATAGACTTTTGGATCCTATTTATGACAGTCTGCCTAGCCAAATTAGTAATTTACAGCCTCTGTCTCCTTTGTCTCAGCCCAAAATCAGCTAAGTTTTACTCTCTACCCCCTTGTTTGCTATTTTTAGAAATCAATTAAGCACTTCTAGATTCAATAAATTAGAATGTTAACTAAGGCACATTTATTTATTGATTTTCACCTTAATCTAGAACCCTTTACTATTTAGGAAATTAAACCTACAGTTTCCCAAATTTAATAAAACATTTGGTGGACCTAACTTCAAAATTTTGCACAAAAAACCTAGAAACCCTAAGGCTAATTATTTATAAATTTTTGCAATTTTTATTTTTTCTAAATTTAAAAATTAAAAAAACTAAAAATTAATTGAAATATTTTCAATAATTCACTTAAACCCTAGTTTGCACATACTAGGTCCTATGTGCATACAAACACTTTCAAACCACTAAGACAAATATATTGCTAATTTTATAAATATTTTCAAAGTTTTCCTAAATTTTTCAAGCTCAATTCTACAAATTTATAACAATTTTATTTAAATTATTACATTAATTTTGAAAAAAATTATTTCAAAGCCCTAGTTGCATCAATTAAATCCTAGTAATTTTTATGTAATATTCCACTCATTTTTTGCAAATTTTAATTGAATATTAAAATCAAAAAATCACTTCAAATTTCAAAAATTCATAGTAAATTTTAGAAAATTTATTTGTCTCAAAACCCTAGTTTCATCTACTAAGTTCTATTCAAGTAAGTAATTTCTCATAATTTTTTGAATTTCATCTTTCATACTTAGCTCAAAAAATCAAATTCAAATTCAAAAGTTTGTAATATTTTGTAAATAGTATTTCTAAAAAATCCCTGGTTGTATATACTAGTTACTACTTTGCTTCTTGTGGTACTATCTTACATGTTTGGAAACTTTGTATCTTTTATTGCGTAAATTCTAAACTACTATTTTAGAATTTTGTGTTTCTTATATCCAATACTTTCTAGTTTTAGCACATTACCTATTACAACTTATTGTAAAACATTCAAACACATTTCAAATTGTTTTCCTACTTTAACAATGGCCCAATATATTGGCTTTAATAAAACTGATAAAAGAGAGCTTCAAGAACTCTTAACCAAACACCTAGATATGCAATATGACATGATTAGAATCCTCCAAGATGAACAACAAAAGGTAACCAATAGTCAGTCTTCTCAAACTACAGAGCCACTAGTTGTACATGACACTATGGGGGAAACTATGCCATAACAACCCCCTATAGTAGCCCAACCTTCTTCTATACCACCATCTATAACTAGTATATTCCTATCTCCTAATGTGGTAGCCCTTATGCAAGAGATTAAATATATTCAATCCAAGGTGAAACATCTTGAGCAAGGTACCACTAGATCTACACAAGCATTGGACTCTTTCACTCTATTGCATACACCTTTGGTACACCATATAGCTACTACACCCTTGCCACCTAGATTTGTACAACCTAATCTCACTCTTTATGATGGAAAGGGTGATCTAGAGACACATTTGAGATCATTTCATGCAACATGTTTGGATTATGTGCCAAATGACTGGTTATTAAATAAATTATTTTTTAGGAGCCTCAAGGATTATGCATTACAATGTTTTTACAGTCTACTAAATGAATCAGTTAATACATTCAATCCTCTTGTCGCCATGTTCCTAGGATATTTCAATATCAATACCAGTGATAAGGTTTCACATGCCCAAATTGTTCAACAAAAATAGAAATCAAATGAGCCTCTCATTGAGTATGTTCTAAGATACAAGACCATATTGGCTAAGATGACTAGCCCTATGGCAAATCAGGAGTTATAGGACCTCTTCAAATAAACTCTTCTACTGGTTTTGCACGAGACAATCATGTTCAAACATTTCTCTTCTATCACTGAATTGTGTCAGACTTTAAAATAAAGATAAATCAAATTCATTTCAATGGGCAAACTTAAGTACACAAGTGCACCAGATATAGCTAATAAGAGTAACAACAAAGCCTTATATAAGGTCAAATTCAATGATAGTAAAGGACTGACTCAACAAATATTTAATGTAGCTTTAGATCCCTCACAAAGAGTCACTTTATCAGCACCTCCTCAACAACCTTTTACAAATCTACTAGTTCTTCCAGCTACAATTCTATAATAGTTATTAGAATGTAACATCCTATCTCTTCTTCCTATCAGATAAATTGATCCAGCAAAGCCTATTCCATGGGGATATGACCAAAATACATTTTGTGACTATCACTGGGCACTAGGACATACTAAAAATAGATGCATTAGTCTCAGGCATAAGATATAAGATCTAATTTATGGCAATCAAATTGATCTAGGCACTTCAACTAAGCTTCCTCTAGCCAAACTAATGTAGGATAAATCACTCAAAATATTTTTAGATCCATTTCCATAGCATGAAAATTTAGAGACATAGGATAGATCATGTAAACATCATGCATAATAGGCACATCCTCCACCAGTTACATATAGGGCACCAGTAGTTGATTCACATCCATTGAGCCACATAATTGGTACTTTTCATCCTATCATTCTAGCTTAGCCTTCCATCTCCTTTTTTGAGCAGGAGATTATTGAGGATGACATAGATTATCATGTGCTCTTCATTAGAGATTTTATTCATGGTCATCCCATTCATAGTGTTTTGATTGATAATAGATCTAGCATTAACATGTATATTATGACACTACTACAACACTTATGTTATATAGAGCAGGATATTACTCCAACAAATATAGTTATCAGTGGTTTCACTGGACATAGGTAGACTACATTAGGTGAGATCTTCATTGTTCTATAGGTTGGTCCTACACACATGACCACCTCATTTACTATAGTTCCTAGCATGATAGTTTTTGAGATGTTAGTTGGCATACCTTGGATACAAAAACTACAAGAAGTTCCATCTATAGTACATTGATGTTTGAAATTCATTCATGATAATTAGGTTATCATAGTTACTAGAGTTTTATATGAGTTTCAACTTCCAGTTTCAGAGCTAGTTTCAGTTCCATTGCTAGTTCTAGATCTACCACCATTTTTTCTCCAATTTTGCATTAGACACAAATACAAAATCCATCACTAGTAGAGAGGTTTCATACACCTCCATAGCTTTAGGATTCTAGATAGCTTCTAACTACAATATTCACACCGAGAGTAGTTTCATTGAGACCTCATGCATCTACACATAAAACACATGTTAAGTGAGTTACTCTAACTTCTAGGTGGGTCTCTAAGAGCCCTATAGCTATATCCACTTCTCATAATTATATAAGGTCCCCATATTTTGTTTCTACTTTAGATATTTTAAAGCATTTACAACATAGTGATCTTTCAGAGCCACAATCTTAGTAATTTCCATTAGGCTTCATGATCAACATGATTCTACTCTTCGATATAGGGCACCATGATAGGGAGTCTCATCTAAGACTCATTAGTTAGTATCATTTATTTCTATCATTTATTGTATATATTATCTCCTACTTTATTTTACATAGTTTATTCTACTTTATTTTACATAGGTCAAATATTTCAAAATATAAAAACAACATAATATTTCAAAAATATAAAAACATGTCAATTGTATGCATCATCTATGTTTTACATTAATAACCATTATTCTAGACTTACATTACATTATTATATGCTATTGTTTGTCAATTTATCTATATTATCAGGATTTACTTGATCTTCTTTGAGTGTGTGCAATGCATCCAAATCCTTGATTGCTTTACTCTACCCATCGAGGGGGTATCCTACTTATACATTCCAATTACATATCGCTACATCTCCTCACTATGGGAATACTCTTCATGAATACACCATCCAATTTATGTCATTATTACACTATACACTCTAGACATATTGTTGTAGTATGTTCCTTACTTGCTTACATAGATATCACATCGACACACTTTTGTATTTCATAACATATACATAAGTCGTGTATCACATATTTTGTATACTCTTGATTCTTGCTTTCCATAATTAGATGCATGTTTATATTTATAGTACTTTGCATGCTTCCACTCTTCACTTGGATTAGCTAGATGTGTTTGCATTTTCTAGTTCTTATTTGCTTCCTACTCGTGTTTTAGGAGATTTGCCAATTTTCTTTGTTCCTGTATATATATGTGTACCTTGGACACTTGCCAATGTATTTTGTGTGTGTCTTTCATGTGATTTTGGTCCTTGTGTCAATATTTACTTGTTCCCATTATGTGTGTATGCAACATTTGAACATGCCTTGTATGCCTTGTGTGCTTATTTGGTCCCGTAGCCACCCATGCATGTTTCTTGCTTTGTATGCTTATTACTTGATTACTTATCTTTGTGTGTAATTATATGATTCCAATCATGCATTTACCTTACTTCTTGGATGTCATGATGGAAATCATGAGCCATCCCTCCATGCCACTAATAACTAACAACTAATATTTCAAATTCTAGTTTAATCTTATGCACATGTTATTACATTTTTATATCTATCTAGGCATATCCATGTCAATTTAACAATCTCTCTCTATAAATTTTATTATAACTTGAGATAATGTATATCAATTCTATAAAAAATGTTTTCATAACATAACACACTTGCAGGGATTCTTCTTCTGAGGGTAGTCATTATAGGGTCTTCATTCCTACCCTCAAAAAAGGGGGCAACAAATAGGGGTTTTGTCATAGAGATAAAAGCTCCTAATGGTTAAAAACCTAGCTTTAAAATAGTACCATCTAGAATCTACATTTAGCACAAGCAAACTAGACTAGGTAGACATCAAATAATTCAAATCAATCATCAGTTTTGGCTCTAGACAATAGTGCCAAAAATGGGACTACAATAATGGACCCCAAAGTGTCTAGTTTTTAGTGCTATTGTCTAAATACTAAAATATTCAGTTTTTCTAAAATCAGGTAAAGGGGCAAGTTTAGTCATAGTTTTAACAGTATAGTTTAGTCTAGAAATCAACAATTTTTAGCACTTATTTCACTCAGAGAATCTAGATAAAGGGGGCATCATGCATGACATGAGGGTTTCCATTTTTAGTTTAGACATGGTAGTTGATACAACTTTCAATTTAGAATCTATGTTCCATACACAAATTATTGGGGGTAATGTGTGTGACACATGGGCCTTCTCTATTTCCAAGCTTATAGAATTTTCTTACATATTCTTAGTATTTACGTGCCTTAATCCATCTACAAGTGGTTGGCATCACATTCAAGTAAACTTTCTTATAAGTTTGCTTCCTACGTACCTGAGTTATCAAGTGGCTTCGTAAGCCTTAATTCAAATTTTAGGAGGGGCTTCTATACAAGTCCAATCTCCATATTTTGAATTGGCCACTAGTGGCCTAGTTTTTAGTTTACATTCATCTATCCATGCCAACATTATCAAATCACAGTACATTCAGGGGCACCATGAGCCATCTCATATGATATTAATCTATACTAGTATTTTCTTATTCAACTTCACATCATGGAGTAATGATGGAGCCAAAGGTTTAGCTAACCTTTTTATTCTTGAGCCACCTATTCAAAGGGATTAGACACATGGTCTAGACATTGATTAGTACACGCATGATTTGTTAACTTCACATAGATGTTGATGATGGAGCTAAAGGGCCTACCTTTTCATTCTTGATCCAACTTCCAAGGCATTAAGCAATCAACTAATTCGTCAATATAACTCTTAGTTTAGCATACTTCCAATATTACCCAACATAAACTAATAACATAACAAGTTTTGAATTGGTTTTCATACCTAGTGAGGTGTATTCATTCCTTTCTCTTCCTTCCTCTCTCTTTACCTAGCTTTGTACATTCTTATTTTAGATATAATGTATCTAGTAAGAACTGATCTACTTTTTCTTTCCTTTTTATATACTTACATAGTATAATGTTCTCTCACTATGAATGACCTAGAATCACACAGCTTCTTGGGCTTAGCCTCATAGGTAAGTTCATGTATGCTTCTCTTCTTTTTCCTTTATCCTAGTATTTCACTTTACTGCATACTTAGAATAAATGGGGGTAAATATAGTCATACTAAAATGAAATTTGTATAACTTGAGTATGACTTATGACACCCAAACCATAGGTCTCTCTTACTCATTTACACAACTCACTTAGGCATTATTTCACTATTTCTGAGTCATCCAAAGCCTTATATATTTAGCCCCTACTATCATAGATGCCTTTTCTAGGCATAGATCTATCCCCCAAAGTCCCTTTCCCCCTAGACAATAGCACCATAGCTTGGACTATAGTGTTGGGACTCAGGGTTTAGATAGAGGAAAAATCCTATGAACCCAATCCTAGAAGTATTCACATATAATGATTTTCACAAGATCAATCTCACCTAGGATTATCTTCTCAGTTCATCACTCCACTTGGGTAGCTAATCTAATGTCACTTCACAAAATAAATGAAGAAATATGACTATGTGTCAATTTAAAAAACATAAACCAAGCTTATAACAAAGTTAAATACCCTTTTTCATCCTTTGATGAGGTAATTTAGATGGTGTGTGGATCCTATATGATGTCATTCTTAGAGGGATTCTCAATATACAATCAAGCTTTGTCCAACCTAGGAGACCAAGCCAAGACAACATTTACATCCAAGTGGGGCAAATTCACTTACAAACAAATCCCATTTGGCTTCATCAATGTGGGTGCCACCTTTAAAAAATACATGGACTAAAATTTTTAAGGTTTGATAGGTAAATGCATAATTATTTATATGGGTAGCTTAATCATTTTTTCAAAACATAGGTTTGATCACATTCACCATCTCTAGAAGGTGTTTGAGAGGTGCATAAGTTATGGTATTTCTCTCAACCCAAATAAAATCATCTTTGAAATCAAAGAAGGTAAGCTACTTCATCACATCATCACCAAATAAGTTATTTATATTGACCCTAAGTGTGCTAATATTATTTTTAAAATACATTAACCTAACTATAAAAATGAGCTTAAGTTATTCTTTGGTAAGATTAACTTTGTACACAAATTCATATCTAGTTTTGATATTATTTTTAAACCTCTAAATGCAATGTTGAAATAGGAATAAAATATGGAAGGGAACAATGTAGTTAGGAAAGCCTTCCAAGAAGTTAAGGAAGCCATCATGCAAGCACTAGTCTTAGTCATTCTAAACTATGTGAAGTATTTTTACCTTTACTCTTTTGATTTATAGCACACTACCATTGCAATGCTTACCTAAAATCAAGATGAATATGAGCACCTCATAGCCTTCATGAGCAAAAACCTAAAGTATGCATAACTTTAGTATTTTACCTTAGCCAAGCATGCCTATTCCATTGTCAAAGTTGTGAATAACTTTAGGAACTACATTCATAGAAATAAGGTGCACATCATTATCCTAAACCAACCATAAAACTCATGTTGGGATAAAAATGAGTTTATGTAGAGGTTGATGGATGGACAAACTGTAATATTATGACCCTTAAATAAAATATGTTAATCTATTTCAAGAACAAGATCTTAACTAGTTGATCACTAAAATTAACATGCTAAAAATATGGGTTCTCTATAATAATAACTATAGGGACATCTACCTTAAATTCCTATTAGAGGAAGAATCCATTAAAGTTATGATTGGTTTTCATGAAAAGATGGGTAGTAGCCATCCTTATGGGAATACAACTGCACATAAAACCCTATGATCAAGCTATTATTGGCCCATTATCTTCAAGGATATCCATGACCATGTGCATTCATGTCACCAATTACAAACCTTTGCTAAATAAAGGGTTCAAGGTGTAATGCCTTTACAACCTATTATTGAAGGAAGATCATTTTCCCAATGAGGACTTAATTTCTTAAGAGTTATCAATCCAAAATCTTTAGTAGGCCACAAATTCATACTTAGTGACTGATTATTACACTAGGTGATTTGATGTAGTGGAAACAAAAACTAACACATCTAAGTAAGTGATCATGTTTTTGGAGGAGAGTATAATCACTTAGTTTTTACACCAATATCCTTGGTCTATGATAATTTCCCCATGTTTCAATCTATAGAGTTTACTGAGTGGACTTATGAGCAAAAAATCACTTTGAGATTCTCATCCAACTACTACTCACAATATAATAGGTTGGTAGGGTCAACAAATAAGAACTTGATCGATGTAATCAATAATCCCATAAAAAATGAGA
Organism: Torreya grandis; assembly: GCA_037957365.1. Lineage (NCBI taxonomy): Eukaryota > Viridiplantae > Streptophyta > Pinopsida > Cupressales > Taxaceae > Torreya > Torreya grandis. The sequence goes on along the minus strand of JARHVA010008528.1, from coordinate 76,058 downwards.
CCCTAAGAGTGGCACTCACTATTGAATTATGTCCTTTAGGATAATTACACCTAGTACAAATAGGTTATCAAAATATTTCCATTCATATTGGTGTGCAAACTAGAGCCTATCTTCCCAATTACCCTCATATTACCTAATTAAAATTTTATGAAGGAATACATGTAGAATAATGGAAAGGTAGACATAATTTTCTTGGATATTATCCAACTAGAAGATGCCTAGGAATAAGCCTTGTAAAACTTAGTAAGCACTATGGTACTATTAAATAATGGTTTAAAAATAGGGATAAGGTCAAATCCTTCTGAATCTTAGACCTAATCTTTCTATGGGACAAATCTCATGAAAATAAGGGGTAGCATTCCAATTTTTATCCACTCTAGCTTAGCCTATATCATATCTCTAAATTACAAGGGTATAATGTATTTATATTGAAAGACCTTTAAGGAAACAATATCTTATTGCCTATGAATTATGGAAACAAAATCACTAAGAGGGGGAGTGAATCAGTCTTCAAAAATTTCTTATATAATCTTACTTAAGCAAAAATAGATTAATTAGACAAGTATGTACATCTTAGCAAGCATATGCATCAATCCAAATAACATGAAACACATGAACACAACGTATATGTGGGAAACCCTCAAGGGGAATAAAACCTAGTAAAACACATCTTGGAAAATTTTTCCTATAAGACCATGAATCAAATTTATTTGATCACCAACCCAATAAGGAGCACCAACCCCTAGTTTATCAAGCACCAACTTGAATTTAGCAAGCACCAAATTAATAGGAGGATATAACCACCTTGTTGATCAAGAACACACTCAACCAACACTTTAAAACTATCCACCTTACTCTTGTTTCCCTCTTACAACTGATTATGGTCTATTGTTTCTCTATCACACTCAAATCTACCTCTCACATAAGAAAAAATTTTCTTTACCTTCTTCTCTCAATTAACCCTTCTATGGCACGATTAGGTCATGTGACCTTGATAATCATCTTTAGTAACTCTATTTGACCTTCATGATGGTTTCTATATATCCTCCTAATGGTCTATAGGATCTACTTTATCTTTTCAAAATTGTATCTCATTCACATTAGATACATGTATACTCAATCTAGACAATAAGGCCTATGAGGCCTTATTCTTATACTTGACTCTTGATTGTACATACCTTGGTCAGATAAAAACATATCCACACATCTATCACCCTTAAAATTATTCAAATAACACATTTAATACATAAAATAGTCACTACATAGGTCTACCACCACTCATAAGAACCCAAATTCAATATTACGCCTAGAGAAGACCTGATGCAATTAGGCCTTTTCAAGCAACAGGTTACACTTAACCCTATTAAAACTCATTGATCCTCCACACATGGATAAAAAAACTTAAAACAAACATATAACAGAATCATTATAATTTTCACTTAGTTCCACACCCCATTTAGTCCAATTCACTACTTGGACTACAACGTTAGCACTACTTACAATTAGGCTTTCACATACCTAAAAGGTCTATTTTGAAAAATTGAAGCATATAAAAACATTTCCACATAACCATAAAAAAAATAACATGTTCATAACCTTATTTTCTTCAAGTTCATCACAAAATTCATTAGACACTCCAACACAAAGATTAAATCCTCAAACTCACTTTTGCAACGTGACTTCTCAAAATTGCATGAATGCTCCTAAACACAATCATGGAAACAATGACTTAGAAAACCTATAGATTAAATTTCATGAAATTCAAATGGGATTATATGCTCTTAAAATATCCTCAGATCATCTTACAATAAATATATGATAGGCTCAAATATAAATATTAGTCTTACATACCAATCTCATGGCTTCACTATACATAGACCTCATTGTGTTAGACAAGTTAGTTTGAGAGCAACTTTATGTTATATAAAAACATATACAAATATTTTATCCAATAGGAATATGTGTTACATGTCTTGAAAAACAATTTAGTGTAATTGGATATATCCTTAATCCATTGCAACACATCCCTAATCTCATTCCCACTTCTGCTTGGTTTTTCTCACTATGTGCCTCCCTATGTCTTTTAGTGATAGGTCAACTTCCATGACTAGTTTAGAATTTTTCAAGATTGTCAAGGTAAATTTTAGTGGTAAATATTAATTAATTCATGAATATTCCATTTTTTGGAATATGAATTTAGTAATTTTTTCAAGTACCACATAAGGCTCATTCACCTAAAATTTTGGGATGTAAGTTTTTTTACGGGTCAGCTCACCAATATTTTATAATAATTATGGGTTTATATATATATATATATATATATATATATATATATATATAGTAAAAATGTTTTTATAGGTTACCAAATTACCATAAAAGTATCTTTCTTTACCACATTCATCATCACCAATATATTTAGCCTTGATGTGACTCGAATTCTACCACCTAATAACACTATGCTACCCAACTAATTTCAACTACCTAATAGAACTGCACCACCTGGTCACACCTAACTACCCCATATTAATTCACCACCCATTAAAAATAGACCATCTAGTAGCACAAAGCTACATGGTAGAATTATGATGCTCGACTTCTTTTCGTTTCCTGATAGAACTATGTTGCTCGATAACATTTGGCTATTTGGTAGCAATTCATAGCCCAATAGAAATACACCATCTGACAACACAAATCTATATGGTAGCACTATGTCATGCAACAAAAAATTATTTCTCAACAACATTGAATTACCCAATAGTAATTTTACTCAATAACTCTGCACCATCTACTAGTTTTTTAGCATCGAATAGTAGTGCCCTACAGTAACCGATCAATAGCATTGCACCACTTGACATCATTCAAATTCTTCCCAAATACTATCACCCATATACATTTTGAGTCTTGTAGCATCTTACTTTAGTTACTATGGCATCAGGTGGTAATGGCAAGGGTAAAACACCATAATAAATATCAATAAAACTAAATATATTTTCTTATTTTAGAAACCTAAGAAAGAAGACTATGCGAATGACATGCACTCCAAATATAGGTAATTCTATTTTTTTAAATATCAATATATTTTTAATTGTAGAATAATTTCAAAACCATTTCAATGTAGAAATCAACATAAATAATTATACTATTTCATTAAAACGAATTAATCCCAATAATTTCTCACTACCCAAACATTTTATTAATGACATCCCACCCCTATAAGACAGTCCTCTAGGCACATAAGAAGAGAATTACAATTCTCTTTAGACACCAAATTTTGTTTAAAATTCCACTAAAAAAATTGATGGAAGAACATAAGTACATGGATAATAGGAAGGTCTTTTCAAGTTGACTGGACTATAAAATATCTATTTATAGAACCTGTAGATCCAAAAAATGGTAATGAGCCTCCTCTAGAATGTAGATGTACAATATGCAGTTTGAATCTTGGAAATAATTGAGAAACATTGTGGGAATATATATATATATATATATATATATATATATATATATATATATATATATATATATATATATATATTTATGAAGCACTCAGATGAATAGATAAAAAAAACACATAGATGGAAAAATGGAGAAGAATGCATGCATGTGAATACGAAAATGATCAAAAATGACAAAAAATATCTTGTTGAGAAATGGGGAATAATCAAATCTCAATTTGGAAAAGTTATGCAGTCCAATCTTAAAGCAAAATATGTATAACTCTCTACTATTTTACACTTTTTAAAATAGGGTAGACCCATTTCAGATTTTTTAGATTACAAAATTTTGTTTCAACATAATGGGTTTCTTGATATTCAACAATCACATTGGTTGGATAGTAGTGCTTGGAAAATGTCTAAATGTCTAACAATGGTTGAGAAGGAATATTTGAAGGAAAGTGTTAAGAGATCATTGTTTATCTCACTGTCCATTGATGAGGTCACTATAGTTGACAACACATCATGGATTTACATGTATGTGTATACTTTTGAAAACTATTTAAGGCAATCTCATATATTATCTATCCATAAAATGGTAGAAAATTTAAATGCAAAAAACCTTCATAAATTGGTTGTATCCAATTCAAGAGAAAAATCTAAGATGGATGATTATGCCATAGCTATGAAATTTATGTGTGTTGGCACTAATGGTGCATTAGTGATGTACATGCATAGAAGTGGTCTTTGTGTTTTCCTTCAAACAATAGTTCTTTATTTATTATTTCAATTCATTACATGGCTCATTGGATGAATCTTCCATACAAAATTGTTATCACATTTAGTAATGTCACAAAAGTGGAAGAGCATATTTGTGACTTGCATGCTTACATGTCAAGCAACCCAAAAATATTTTTGGAGTTCCGAAAAATTGCAATTGGGGTGATTGATGGTTAAAAACTAATAAAATATGTTGAAACAAGATGGATTTCCATGTATAAACTTGCATGTAGAATTTTTTAGGAATATCCAATTTTAATAGGTTTTATGTATAAACACCATTGGGAAGTTGACAAAGCAAAATATTTGTTGTGTTTTGTAATAGATTTCAAAACATTAATAAAATTATGTGGTATTTTTACAATGTTTAAGGAAATCAAATGTTTAATGAAACATGCCCAAGAGAGATCTATCTATATTGTTGACTTCATACATTTGAGAAAATGTGTATGCCAATCTTTAGATATATTATACACATTGAATGAAATATTTCAAGGACCTATTTTTAGAACCTAAAAATTTTTGATAGATTTTAATAATATAGAGAGATATTTGAAATTCAATATCAATGATCATATTTATGTCATGGTAAATGGCATTGAGATCCCAATGCATGCTTGCTATAAAAGACTTGAAGTTATGGGAGTTGAACCTGAAGATGTATCTATGACATGTCTACTATATGATACTATTTTATTTAAAATATGAATTAAATTAAGAAAAATATCACAAAGTTTATTAATTGATATTAGAGAATATTTTCAAAGGGATGAGTTATTGGAGGGCATGAGAGTTGTGAATCCTGATTTTTGGAACATTATTAACAGTCAAGAACATATCAATAGTTTATTTCACAAATGCATGGATTCAATTGTTAAAAATTTCTATAAATATATAGATGTGATTGGATTTTAGATTAATGGTATTTTAAATAAATAATTACTGATGTCTTAGTCAACACAGTTTGGGATTACAATGATGGATCAATTTTAGTGTTTAAGTGACTGGTGTAATTATATGGCTATGGAAATAACTTTATCCTAGTAGCATCTTACAAGAAAGTATTAGTGAGTATTTTATATTATATGAACTTGTTCAAAAAATTATTTTGGGTTCTGTGGAAGATGAGTGAGTATTTAATGCATTATATTTCCCGAAGTCAAAACTTAGAAATAGATTGGATAAAAATATAGAGACTTGCTTGAGACTCTATGTTTTGTATTATTCTATGGACGAGTTTCATTATGATGGAGGACTAATAACATGGAGTTATCTAGTTGAAATAAGAGGTGTTATTAATACATCTACCAATATAGAGGATGCAAATATTGAGATTGAATACAACACTAGCATGTTAGATGCAAATCACACTTACGATGAACAAGTTTCTTGAGGATTGTTTAAGCTACCCAAATTTTAGTTTGATAAGTATAACAATTAATGTTTTCTAAAAAAAATCACATTCTTTCATTTTAAAATATTTTAAATTGTTTAATCTATTTCATGCATGTAATAATTATGAATCTTATTCAATAGAATGGAATTAAGCACTTTATTTGTCTTATTACAATTTTGTGTATTTCAAATAGTAGTTATATAACCTTTTCAAACTAAGTCATTCATTAAGAAGCAATCATAATCATAATTAACATTCTACAGAGCATTCACTAGAGCATTTATTAAAGCATACAAGCATTATGTGTATACATGCACCATATGACACCAGTTCACATGCCATTAAAACTTCTTCAATTATTAAGAATTGTTATTTTCATTATCTTAATTATTTATAATAGTAATTTGGAGAGCTTATACACAGATTTTATGCATTCATAAGTGTTGAACCAAAAGATATAAAAATATTTTAATCCCACAAATATTATTCTATTGCACATTTACATTCAAACCTTTACACAAATATATAGGAATTATTTTTCCTATAATTGGGGATCGCATATTTCCAATTTCCATCACAATTTCCACATATCCCTATAATAACTCAATCTAACAACTATAACATAAAACCTATATATGTTATATTATTGTTGCATAACATTATAACTATAAATAGTTAAGCTTATTAATATTGCCTCTAAAATAGTTTAGATTGAAGAATATTTAAACAATGCATTCAACCAACACTTTTTCAAATAATACAACTACTAGAACAATATACTCCATAGAATATTTAATTTTATTTATATTCATAAAATATTTAAACTTGACCACAATACATTTTAAAGATTAAAAATATTAAAATTATATACCTAGAGTATTTGGAACAAGTGTAAAATATCATTGACATTATAAACTGTATTGAATAAAACAAGTGTTTTTGAAATAAAGATGATATAAATCATTATCATTTTGAACATTATATATATATTTGAAATAAACTAACATTTATCTAGAACAGAATCTCCACCCACTTACTAATTATAATCACCCTCTATTGAAACCCCACTATCTTAACCTACCTGTGTATCTTCCATAATAAATCCTTCCTTCTTAATATCCTCTGTAGTAGAATTGATATTTGCAAGATTTTCCCTCTCCTCATTCACTACATCGCTAGCTGAAATAATAGTCAGATTCACATATATTTTTTGATTCAATAAAATGTTTGGATCCATCACATGCTCTTTAATAAATTTATTCAAAGTGTTATTTTATTTATTTAACAGAATAAGTTTTTCCTTGAATGTAATCGCTGAGGTGATACTTTTACAGGTATTTTTAAAATGCACATTAAGAAGTTTTGCTTCTTTCTTTAAATTTTCATATTTTGCTTGCAATTAAAAAATAATATATAAGAATCAAGCACATACAAAGTTTAATAACTAAAATACATGATATAGATAATGAAAACTTACCATGGTGTTTTCCTTCTCTGCTTGTGCAATGGTAACAAGGTTTATATCTCTAGCCCATTTATTGAAATAGTTTTGGGCTTCTCCATTTAAATTTTCCAACTTATTTATCATAATCCCTAAAACATTATTATTATAAACATTTTGAATATAAATTAATCTAGATTGATCTTGATTGAATAAAGTGTCAATATTTGAATGTTCATTTTGAATAAGCAAAAACAAATTAACTCTTTAGGAATGATTCTGATAACGGGCATTGATTTCTTTGATCAATATTTTTTCCCTTATCTCCCATTATTTTAAATCATTAAATTTATAAATAAAACTATTATTTATATTATCAATTAGATTTTATAAAACTAAATTATCCAATGAAAAATTATTTATGGAATCATTAGACACATTTAAATAATTTTTGGGAGCGGGGTAGATGGGGAAGAGGTAGAAGGCACTTCTATAGGCACATTAGCAACTTGAATAAAATAATGTCAATTGAATCCACCACCAAATTAGACCCCACTTTTGATCCCAAGAAACTCTTCATCTAGATAATTTTTTCACAAACATGTAAGACCCTATGCACTAAAAACTCCACCAATAAAGAAATTTGGGAAATAATTTTTTTGAAGGGTTCCTCTACTCTATGTAGCAAGGGAGATATTATTTTCTATTATTTGAGTTTGGATCAGTGTTAGGGGTTTTGGAATACTTATTGGTCTCATTATAGATGTAGGGTGGCCTAAAAAATAAAAAATTAGTCAAAACTAGTAAATTCAAAAATTTAAAATTAATGCAAATTTAAAATAAAGTTGTTATTACGTGTAGTCATGGTGACTGCCTCTTCCATTCTAATGTTTCTTGTGGGTGTTGCCTCTTTCATTTTTATTGTCCTTATGGGAGTTTCCTCTTCCACTCTTATTGTCATTATGGGAGTGACAATGGTGTTTTCACTTGCAAAAATAGTAAATTATCTAGTTAATAAATTACCCAATTCTAAGAAAATCCAATTCAAAAAAAAAGATGTTAGGTGGAAAACATTGATTGTGTTGGTAGGAAGAATCCTCAATGGAAAAAAATTGAGAGTCAACTGTTAAAAAAAAAATTAAAATACTAATAAATAATCAAGGAAATAAATAAGAAATAAATAATCAAGGAAATTTGGGTGAAATTGAAAGCAAAGATGATACAAAATCAATTCTTGGGTGTTTGGAAATTTGAAATGAACTAAATGAAGACTCTATGGACTCAATATCACCAAATCCCTTTAGAACACACTAAAATTTGGATACCACTTATTTTATTATGACATATACACACACTCTTACTATTAAAAACTAACAAGCTAAGAAATGTTAAAATTTGAAATATGTATAAAGCAACTGAGGTGATTATTATGAAAACTAAACTTACCTCATGTTCATTGATAAACAAAGAATTATATTTCATTTTTTAATGGAGGGTAGTGTAAATTATAGTATTATCTATATCATATAAGGTCTTGAAATACAAGGCCATAATATAGTTAGAGGATGAAATAGTGGAAGTGTCCTTAGAAAATGCATAATTCAACTCAACCCTAATCTTGTTAGATATAACCATGCACCAATCACATTTGACACCCAAAAGAGGATGAAGAATGTATAAAATAGCCTCGAAGGGAATGTCTAATGGTCTTCCCTACAAAATAGTTCTAGCTTGGAAGAAATGCACAATAGATTTTAGAAATGTATTAGAAATTTTTTCAACTGGGATTCCCTTTCAGAGCTGACTATTTACAATGAAAATAGAAAACATGCAAGTGAAATTATGACATCAAACTAATTATAATAATAATATTTCAAGAATAATTAAAAAAATTTAATATTTTTAATAAATTTACCACTTACTAGTTGAGTGTATGGCCCAATAGTAGATAGACTCCAAGTACTTTTTGTCTACATCAGAAAAGAAAACCTTGGTGCTAACAGGGCTTATATTGCAATGTAGAAGGCCTATTAAATTGTGGATATAAAATGGATAGGTGCTAAAGGATATTGATTTATTATTAAACTAGACATGTAAAAGGTCTTAGTATGGTTATAACAGGTAACCAAAGATTGCAACAGGTTATGGTTGATCATTGATTCATATTGAGGCATCTTTACAAGGCCTCTGAGTTCATAGGTATATATCCAATCCACATGTGATTATGGCTGATACACCATCTAAAGGAAGTCCAAAAATAATAGATTCTTGAAAATTATGTTTTGGATAACCCCTATTTCAATTTTCATGGATTAGGAAGCCATTGTAACTTTGTTGAAGACTTGAAAGTTGTAAGTTAAGCCTAAAAAGAAAAGGGAGGGATGAGAAAAACCATAGAATAAAGAGTGAAAATAAGGGTACTAGGGGGTATTTATAAGCCATGAAGGGAATTATAATCAATTGATTGGTGTGACTGATGAGAGAAGATCATGTTCTAGTTTACAACTGCTCAATAGTAGAGACATGGTAATGGGTGACAACATGTTGCCACCTAAAAACACACAACTAGATGATAACAAGGTGTTGAGTGGTGGCTACATGTGACCATGTGCACCATGATATCATTTTGGTATATTAACATACCATGACATAGTACCAATATTTCAAATAACAAAAAAAATGGAGTTGTAGCACAGTGCTAAGTGACAACATTGTGTGACCTAACAACATGTTATCACCCAGTAGCATGGTGTCACAGGGCATGCTACTACTATGCAGTGGCATAGAACCATATGAAATCATAATACCAAGAAACACCATGGTTCCACTTGGTATCATGGTGTCACCTGATAGCATAATGCCACCTAGTAGCACTATGTTACCTGATTGCATTGTGTCATGTGATAACATAGTGTCATATGATAACATGATGTCTCCCAGGGGCATAGTGCCACTTGAAAAAATGATATTACATGGTAGAATAGTTTTTATTGATAATATGATGTTCTGTGGTATCATGATGTCACACAATATCATATATTTTTACATCATCATAATATTACTTGGTAGTATGATGTTACCGAACAACACAGTGTTGATTGATAGCATAATAGTACCCTATCACCTGACATAATGCTACCAAGTAGTTTTATAGAAAACAAACAAGGTGAATTTCCCCCTCCTATTTACACTCATATTCACCAAGGATATGAATCCAATTCACTTAAATAAACCTAAGGGGGTTTCTGACATGGCCTCTTCAAATGAACCCTATCTATAACTCCATTATTTAATACAAGAGTGATCACACTCTTCATTGAGGTTTGATTATTGAATTGAAACGTATTATATAATCATGAATAATTATTGATAATCTTATAATGTGGCATGATACCTAAGTCTAGTCTTGTGTAACTTCCACAAATGGTTAAAAAAGCTTTGCTCACCCAAAATCTTATATTAAGCTAAAAAGATTAGTTCTTAAGCTATTTTCCATACTTTTGAGCTCACACATTCCAATTTATTGATCCACAAGGTGAATAAGATATGTTGAGATAACCTTAAAGTAGTTTTAAGATCATTCCAATATATTTTAGGCACTTATATAACCAATTTGCTACATCAGGCTTCTTTTGAGGTTTTAGCAGGGTTTTGAGGTGTCAACTTTGTTAAGGATTGTTGATAAAGAAAAAATACTTAATATTAAAACTAATAACATAATAGTTAAGTGCTATTTTCCATACTTTTGATCTCACAAATTCCAATTTATTGATCCACAAGGTGAATAAGATATGTTGAGATAACCTTAAAGTAGTTTTAAGACCATTCCAATCTATTTTAGGCACTTATATAACCAATGTGCTACATCAGGCTTCTTTTGAGGTTTTATCAGGGTTTTGAGGTGTCAACATTGTTAAGGATTGTTGATAAAGAAAAAATACTTAATATTAAAAATTATACCATAATAATTAAGTATAAATATCTTATTAACCTATATAATATACATTAAGACCCATAAAACCCCACATTCAAGTTCACATGTGATGAAAATGACTTTTTCAAGCAATATAGGCCTGTTGGTGAACTTGAGATGGATAAATTGGTAAAAAAAGGTATAAAATTGTTTTATATTTGTTAATAAAACCTCCTTGAGGTATATTTAACATATTATTATATTTACATGTGGTCATTTAAACTCTATGAATCCTCAAACTCACTCAAACATGCATTAGCCCATTGTTAGGTTTTATAGGAAGTCTTGTGTTAATGACCTTAACAACCCTTATTGGGCACTTTTTATTAATTTTATTGAGTCCAAACCTTTTGGGACTCTCTAATAAAGTTATATTCACCTCATAATACCTTTCATACCCTTAATCTAATCAAAACATGTATATTTTCCTCATGTTCAAGTTCAGGTCTGTAAGTATATTTTAAGCTTCTTAATTGCTAGACCTTGAGAATGAGTTCTCAATTGATTTTGGATTATTTAGTGATGTAAATAAGGATAAATACTTTAATAATAATATATATGACATAATACAACCTCCTAAAATTTATTCCAACACTCATGTTTTTTTGGCATTCTACCTGTTGATAGGCTTATAGGTCTCTTTTAGGCCTTGTTATATCCCAAATTTTCACCCTTTGAAGATTGTTTAAGCCTTCCAAATTTTGGGTAACATGGATACAATCATAGGTTATGGTTTTCCTAAATTTTGATTTAATCTCTAGGTTAGAGGATTAATTCCCCTTGATGTATCACTTGGGATCATTCACTAATCTATCAACTTACAATGAAAAGGGAGAGAAACTTACTAAAATGGAGGTGATGAATCAAAATAATTTGACCACTACCAACTAGTTGCATGTGCACATCATCCATGATACTAACCTAAACACAAAATACTCTTAATTTACTTCTCTATATGATCAATTCATGATGGAGGTTGTGATAGATGTTTGGTTTAGGAGGACTAGTCAAGAGGTCATAAAATGACACTAATGAATAGATAACTCACTCAACCTTCACACTTCACTTGGAAACTTCACATGACATAAAAATAAGGTTTAAAACTTCATATTCATGTTATAAAGGAAAACATACCAAGGAATACTAAGCCAAACACTTGATAAGATTAATTAGTCATACACACACACTAAAAGTAATAAAAGGAGGAGGTAAAAAAAATAGTTTATCATTGATCATAGGAATATAAATGGTCATGTATTCTCCATACTCTTTGACACTTTGCATCAATTTATGATTTCTCAAAATTTCCATCTTGGTGGTGATCATAAAACAACTCTTTAGGTGTACTGAAACCCACTTGGCCTCATATTCCTCTCCTTGATTTCAAGTGTCAAATATTGATTTTATATTTAACAATGTAATATCCCTTCATGGATGGAATCTCTTAGTTATAATAGACTTGAAATAACTGATTTGGGTCCATCAAATACTCACTAAGACCTCACTTTCCACCTTAAGCTCTCACTAGCCTTCAATTCTTTGAATCCTTGAAAACACACAAAGATCCTTGTGTATAATATTGTAATGATGATATTTATAAAATATTAATATTTTTAAGTACCTATTATTACCTTACATATCCATACCAGATTTCATTATCACACATTGAATGGAAGTACACTTATTATCCTATTTTCTCTCTAATTAGGCCTCTAGGCCTAGAAAATGTGTTTTGGATTTGATATTCTCCCACAATTATAAAACTAAAAATAATTTTTTAATTAAATTTTCTCATCCCATGACCATTATCCATGTCAATTTTTAGATTATGAGACCTTGTGTAGGTAGGCAAACCATGAAATGGCCAAAAAACCTAGTCTTTCACAAGATCTTTTGTATTGCCTTCAAGAATCAGACTTGTCTGAGCACTTAAAGAATTATATGTATGGATTTTTTTACTTTAGGTGATTTAATACACCTCAATCCATCATACACAATGGTTTTCATCTATTCATGAGTTCAAATACACTATTATGAGCTCAAAAACACACAAAAATATAATATTTAATGAGTTTGTATAGGTGCAAGTACATGAAAGTTTCATGGTGATAATATTCCTTTAGCTAATAATTATTTAAAAGTGTTTAAATTTCAATATGGTACTTTTATATTAATTAATAATCCAATGTCTCAACTAGTCAATTTTAGCCTTCTTGGTAGCCTGTGAGTGCCTTGCACTCTTAAGGATTATTCATAAAGCTCAATTTTTAGATGATAAATAAAATTCCATGAATAATTAGTGTATATGGGTTCCCTCTCATTCCTAATATCTCAAGTAAACATGCATACTTTTATTAAATATGCAACAAGTTAAAGAGATTCTTGGGCTAGACAAACTGTAACTGTGAGGTCTAGGAGAGATTTAGGCCTGAAGGTGGTGTCTTGAGGTTTGGTTCAGGATATAAATGTCCTATTTATGTCTATTTAACATATAAATATATATTAAAATGATATACCAATTTATTTATCTCATTAAGAGTTTTGAAGTCTGGTTTAGACTATACCAAGGGTTTATAGACCAATTAACTAGTTTGACCCTATAAACATGTATTACCCCTTTTGTCATTTTTGAAAGGGTTAAAATACTAATATAATGTTTATATGAAGTATATAACACCTTATTATGGTATTTATATCTATATTTCACCCTTAAACCTTGAATAACTTGTAGGTCATCATCTACTTCTCACGCATGCTTGTGTGTGTACAATATTGGTTCCTTGACCATTGGATAACGAGATTGAAATTATTTATTGGATTTGACCTATTGAGCACCTAATAATTTTATTTTTAAATTTTAAACATTTTAAACTTATTATATCTCTTATTTTACCCTTCAACAGACCACCTTCACTCTTGATAAGTTCACACATAGGCTTGTGTGACATTTTAGGACTTTTAGGCTTGACTAGGCTAAGTGTTATTTATTTTATCACTATTATAAGAGTCCAATACCTCATATATATTTTCATTTAATTATTAATTACCTTTATATGGCCTTTATACTTCCATATTTCCTTCCATAAATAACCTTTCTTCATCAACTGTACACATAGACTTTTGTGTTTGGTCTTAGGCTTACCAAGCCTAAACAAACCTATCAACCTTGACACAATTTTGGATGACCTAGGATCATGAAAACATAAAATTATAATTTTAATATGGTTTTATTATTCCCAAAAACCCCTGGACTTCATTCATAGTAGCCATTTCTCTCATGAGAAGATAATCTTTTAGGAGCTAGTTGACTATGTGATTGTTGGATCTAAATTAGAATGATCTTAGTCACTCTCTATTATCTTGTTTAGGTCTTATTTTGATCTTAAATATTACATAAATACTATTTATTCATAAAACTAAACCCCCATGCCATTATTTCATCTTCTCTTGATCAATGTTTGAAAGTGAGTTGAGTTACTCAAGTTGCCCTATAGGTGATAATGGATTATGTGACTAAAATCTTGATGTATATTCTATTTGTATTGCTCCCATATTACTTAAAAATAATTTTATTACTTAGGTTTTATATAAATTATCATTTCTCATTAGAACATCATTCCCTAATGGATTGCATTGCATATCTTATTTCAATCCTGAAAACCAACTGAACTCTCAAGCATGCCTAATTGTAGGTAATACTTAGGGTATATTGACATTGGAATTTAGGAAAAAAACTATCCATTGACCTTGAAACTATCCAAGTGTATATAAAATAAATTACTTTAATTATTTGGTCCTTCAATATCAAACTCTCAATTGACATTCACTACATTTCTCCTAAAATACATACATATAGGTTTGTAGACTTGTAGGTTTGCATTTCTCATGTTTTAAGCCTTGTATGAGGCTTGTATTTATCAATTAAAATGATAGTATCACTTATATATTACATAATTACATATATAAATAATTTATAACATTCATATACTCTTGAAAATTCAAGGTTAGACCTTTCAAACCATTGTTATATAGGCAATTTATACATAGTCTTCAAGGTGAGTTATGATGTGACCTTTTTGAAGGCTAGTACAAAATGATCAAAACATTAAATAAATATAAATTAAGTGATAATATTAATAAAAAACTTAAAAAATCATTTGAATATATTGGACTATCTCTAGAGCTTCAAAACCTTAGGTGGAAAACTATAACATGTCATATAGAGGTCTTTTGCTCTCTTTCCAATGTCACACGTGCCAAACTTGGTGAATGAAAATTTTAAATGTTTTTCAGACCTCTGAGGATCCTTTCCAATTAATCTCATTATTATAACTTTATTTAAAATACCATTTCAAGGATAAAAATGAGCATGTGGGGTTTGTAGGCCATTTTAGAGCACCCTACCATCTTAACGATAGTTAATAAATGACGGGGTACCAAATTGAAGAATATTTCCTTTAATTTAAAGCTCATTAGGACACCCTCCTATGCAAAATGTTTTAGTTCCCATCTCTCATTATATTGTATGGAACAATCATGTTAAAATTTCCTTTGTGAGCTTGCCAAAGGAGCGATGAAGGAAAGGAAGCAAATTTTACATTTATGAATCTTGTACCTACACTCTAAGAATTAATTTCACTTTTATAAGCTAAAGAGGCACCTATGAAGTTTTTCACCTAAAATTGAGTCTTCTTAGTTTGTACAAGTGCTTAAAAATGCCTTCTTGGAGTGATTTCCTACAAAATTGAAATGGTCTAACATCCCTGACATACATGAACTTTATATAACACAAATAAATTTGTCAAGTTTATTTATATGGGTGTTTCTCTTTAGTCACCGTTGACATGCATTAGAATTATTTATATGCAATTTTCCTTCAACTTCACTTACCTTAAAGTTTTCAAATCAACCTTAATCTTTCCAAATATGTGTAAAATGTTCATGTAAGGTGATTAAGGGGTAATATGACTTTAAGAACAACCTATGAACCTCTAACACCTTTTGGAACCACCTTTTCATACCATGGTGAATACTATACTAGTATAAGACAAAGACAAACCATTACCTTAATTTTGTCAAATTAACCTCAAAATATGGTAATGAGACTTTAGAAAGACAATTTAAATACCACATAAAGCATGAAATTATTACAAAAAAGGCTATCAAAACATAAAAATAAACTTTTTATAGGGGTTGACCTTTTGACTTGGGGGCAAAAATGGTCAACAAATTAGCGATTCATTGGGGTAACATGCTGGTAATGCTTGTTAGATCTATAGCCTTGTCCTTTCATTGGGAATCACTTAATACTCAAACCTAATTAGACATTTCCCAATACAATATTGCTGATTTGACCTCCAAACACACATAAAATGAATAAAACACACAAAGCATATGAAACAAGATAACACAAATGTACTAGCTAAGCACTTAGGAAAAATAAGACACAACATAAGAAACTATTATATACATCTAACTTGAACATATATTCTTCCTCGTAGATCAAAGGGGAAACTTTTGAAATCTTTTTCTCCATGAGATGGAAAATAACATGAGACAAATTGCTTCTTGGACCTTGTACTTGTTGGTTTCATCCTCATATTTATTTCCAATATTCTTGGCATGCTTTCAAGAGAAGTAAAAAACTCAAATCAATCATCTATGAATACATTCATCTTGTAATTCAAATCCCACTCCATGTTTCTCATTGATCTTGAATAGAGCCTCATAAGTGATCACATTTTGAATTGTAGGGGTAGGAATAACTTGAATTCCTAGTGGGTCCTTGAGAAGGCATGTTTGGCCTTGAAAGGCTTCTTGAGAAATTTAATTTTGCTTTTCAAGAAGGGAAATAGTCTTACCAACATATTTATTCCATATGAAAAGGGAAACGCAACTGGTCTATAAATTAATCCTATCTCAGAGAATATAAATCCTATTTACACTTTTGATTGTTGATACATTAGATTTCATGGTTACGACCAAGATTGATCCACTAGGCCTAACCAAGGGATCTCTTACCACAATAATATTACTAGGGAGGGTTATAAAGCCTCTAGTGAAGCAAAAAATTTCAATAACCCTAATTATGTCCTAAGTTTTCATATTCATAAAAGTAAGTAAATGACAAGAAAGTAAAGTCTAATCTAGAGCCCACCAAAGCTTATGGTACAAAGTGAGGATAATAAACATTAAAATTAAACATGCATAGAAAACATATACTCATATCAATATATATGGATCTTAACACATGGGAGAGAATTACAAATGCATATCTATCCATTATTATGAAGGAAGAACAAAGTTAGGAATACTTACCTTTGAAGATGATCTCACCAAGTCTCAATCTCTACCTTGGCCAAGGTGTTTCACAATAGGTTGTTGTGGTATGTAAGGATGATATGGATAAATTATCTCTAGGACACACAACCTATAAATTCATCTAAAATACCTCTCCAAAAGACAAGATCTATATCTACAAATAAAGTATGAAACCCTAAACTATGCTCGCCAAGTAAAATAGTGGATAAGTAAATGCATAATATATATCTCTTTTTCTTCTCTTTTATTCCTCATAAATGATTAAATGAGTGTTTATATATATTTATATCTAACCTTAATCCTTTTCAAAAGTTTAGTAGGCATGGTTAGCTTATCAACTTTATATCCTTATTGACAAAAATAAATTAGGTCCTGGTCTATGTCAGTTGTGGGTTGACCTAGACCCTAAATGAGTTTTTTAAATTAAAGTATAGGCTAGATGGGTTTGAATATGTATCATAAACCATAAAAAAGGATTTTAGGCTAGGTAAGGTATAATTAAGGCATAAAATGACTAGAGGATGGTGTTAAAAAAAAGGCAAATCATAGGGGAATGTTCTTAGGAGATGGTTATGTAGATATCAAGTTCTAATATATAGACAACAATCCTATGACACACCAATGGTTTTCCTACCTCTTTCTTAATGCACCCCTTAAGTTATGCACTCAAAGAGATTGAGACTGAATGGGTTCCTGTAAGAGAGAAAACATTTATAATTGATAAGTTTTGAAATTATTATGTATATACATATGCCCCACTCAAATTTAATCACATGTCACATAGGTGTAACATAGGATGGTCCTTTGGGAAAAGAACATAGCAACACACAACACTGAAGTTGAATAAATTTAATTAAAGAGAAAATAAGATAAATGAAAGGATAGAATTGAAAAACACATACCTTTACTTACCTTAGTATGGTAGATAAATAAGGAGGTGCAAGAAATGTGAAGGTATCTAATATAGGGAGCATTGAGTGAACCTGTAGACACTAGTGAAGAAAGAGTGAAAATCAATTTTTTTTCAATATAGACATATAATAGGTGAAAATAGTTTCTATGATATATGGATTCTAAAACATTATGATGCCAAAAAATAGAAAGTAGATACAAATATATGATCAAAATACAAAATCTAATGGTAAATATTTGAAAGGTAAATAAATTTGAATAGTAAATATAAATAGGGGGAAAATTAATTCATTTGTTATTTGTACTCTCTTGATAAAGTAGATCTTTGAGAGACCTAGTTGGAGCCTAGAGAGCCACCATCATGAGGAGATGAAGACTCATATGAGGAGGACACATAGTGGCCATAACAAATGAATCACATGTAAGCAATTGGAAATTTTGAATATTAATTTGAAATTTTAGCTAAAAATAGATAATTGACTAGTAAAAAAAATATAGGGACCAAAATGAACCCTAAGAAAGTTATAGGTAAACTAGGGATAAAATAGGATATTGGGTATGAAGAAGTCAGACCAATAAATGCCCAAGGAATTAATGGTAAATGGGTAAAAAGTCATTTTTGTGGACAAATAAAGTTAACTTGGTTGACTTAATCCTAAGGCAAAGTATAATGATAAGGTTGACTACGTAGAAGTGGGTCTATTTAGTATGTTGAAGAGAAGTGATGTAGTATCAATATGGATGATCTAGTAGGAAATTAAAAGGGTTGATCTAATATCGCAAATAACATACAGTGCTGATTTAGTATTGGAGTGGGCCGATGCTGTAGGAAATTGAGAAACTAAATTGAAAGTGGTTAATTTTTAAAATTTGAAGAATGTATTTTAATTATTTATGACATGGGTGTCTGATACATCATTTATTATTTAATATTTTTTAGAGACACCTAAGTTATTAGTGACTAATAGATGGATCATCTATACTAAATCAATTGATTGATGTGGATAGAATATGACTAGTCACACCAGGTTTTGGAGGCATTATGGAGATGAGGAACATCCTACTTAGTGTTGATATCATTATCATGTTCCTTAGAGAATGAGAAAATTTGACCAACAAATTTTTTATGGGATTTGTATGTGAATACCATTCAATTAGTTACCATAATAGAGGATATCCACACATTACTAGGATTTCCAATAAGAGGGACATCGATGATCACAATGACACTAGATGATTTGGAGGAGAGGCAAACACTAGCCCAATGGAAGATGTGTTAGGATATGATATACCCAAGATAGAGGGTTAATTTGTTTGATGTATATATTATGGAGATTATTGATATCTAAAAGGCCATGATAAAACTTGTGACAACATGAGTTTTGTGCCATAAGTTAAAAGGTAAAGTACTGATCTATGCAATAACCTTATGTCAATCTATTTTAGATCAAGGAGCGTTATATGACTTTAGGGATATCATATAGGTCTAACTCATTCATGATATGTATGGGATGCTATATAGAGGGTATAAGACCATGGGGACTACTTTTTGTTTAGTGCCTAGATATATAAGAGGTTTCTGATGTATCAACTAGCTAGGTTTCCCCATGTGGTCAATGACATATTACTTTAGGTGATGAGATGGAGGCAAGGCCATGTAACTCATGTCATGCCTCATGTGTTACCATTGAAAACTATCACACAAGGGGAGATCATGTGGTAGACCTACATGCACATTGATGTCATATGGCCTAATTAGTTGACTATGGCAATAGGGTGGGCACATATGTAGATAACGAGACACTATACTTCATGGGTAGAGCCACATCTAATGGTACACTTTATAATTAAGGTTATATTATTACACCTAATGGCCACTATAGTAGTTCCTACTTATTTTTCATGACATGTTAGAGAGTTGAGGGGGATAGGAGGATGTGGAGTACCAACCAATAAACCTATGATTCAGTCATGACATGTTAGACCATAAACTAGTCGACCACAACAAGTGATCTAGGGAGGGAATTACATGGATGTGGATGTATGGACACATTAGGCATCAAAGGGGTAACCACAATAGGTCTCAAAACATCAATAAAAATGGTGACCACCTTAGCCACACCATATATGGAGGCACTACTAACTAAAGTAGGCATAGTCGAAGGCAATAGTGCAAGATGACCCAAAAACTATTCTAGGATATAGTTGATCTATAGAGACACCTCTCAAGAGAAGGTCATAGTGTGCATAAGTGGTGATTCCTATATTTATATTGGTATAAAGGTAATCTATAAAGGAGGTGATTGGAGGATGAATGGATGGAGAGACCATGCTCAGTGGCCAAGCAGATGGGGAGATGGTGCTTGGTGATACTGATACTGGAGAGAAATTTTGTGATTGTGATTTAAGTTTTGATATATAATATGAGCTACATGTTATTATAATAGATAGATAGATTATGAGATATATATGTGATCTAATATCTATCTAGTTTTGGTTTTGTAGATTTGAAGACAAAGGGGGTCAGATGGGGAGCCTTGATTATGGCTGTGCAACATGACATTTTGGATGGGGTGATAGCACCATATGACTCCACTACTCTGTATGTTTCTATGTTACCATTTTTCCTAGCCCAAATAGGCTAATTTAAACTAGTGGGTGAGGCCATGAGGTCGTTATAGGCATGTGGGTGTGGATTACAGTCACTAACATTGGTGGGAGAGAGAGAGGCATAAGACTCATAGGATTTGTATTTGGAGAGAGAAATGCACATGGCTACCATAATCTAGCTTGGATAGGTGCAGGACTAGGTGGCCAACCTATAGGGACAATTATAAGGTTTGAGATCCTATAATACCTCATTACATCATACCATTAAGAGAGGATAATACCAAGAATCTATGGACAATGTGGCTAGGCTAAAAAATAGATAGGATGGAGCCCAACCATAGAGCTAGAGATACATTATATTTTCTACTTTGTAATATATAAAACACATTATATATATATATATATATATATATATATATATATATATATATTGATAGTTGGATTTGATTATATTTGGTTGTGGATGTTGATGCATGGATAATTTTTTTTAGCACATGTATGTTGGAAGAAAAATCACTGAGAGGGGAGGGTGAATTAATTTTTAAAAAATTTCATTCAATTATCCTTTTAACATTCCTTGAACTATGAAAATAATACAACTATATAACAATACATAAAGAACCATTGACATGAACATAACACATGAAAACACATATATGAGTGGGAAACCTTCAAGGGGAAGAAAAACCACTATGATATCTGAAAATTTAATATATTACTATAAAACAAAATACCAAATTCTATTGAACACCAACTCAACTTGGAGTACAAACCCCAATGAAGTCAAGCACCCACATGACTAGGCTTTAGCAAACACCTACTTACAAAGAAGCACAAACTTCCTAATTGACTTATCATAAACTTAGTGAACTGATGTATTTTGATCACCACACCTCTAATCTTCTATTATGGCCTCATTTCAAGACCTTAGTTTTCTAAACCAATCAATATTTTATTTGATTGTGTTTCTTACATACAAATAGGCCTAAACTACCTTGTACATATATTATTCTCATGATCACACACTGCTTGGTCAACCACACACATTCAAACTCTAATATTGGCCATAAAATAGATCTTATAACATCTTATGAACATGATTAAATATAACTTGGAACCTCTTTAGGCATGCAACAACTCAATTAGGCCTCATTTCTCTTTTAGGTCTTATGGAGACATAATTGCATTAGGTTTATCTTTTTAGCATCAACTATTAATCCTCTTGGGCCCAAATGGTCTTATAAATCAATAAAAAACCATTCAAAAAATTTATGTAATGAAATATACTGACCTTATCCATGCTTTTTTAGATGTATATACTTCGTTCATACCATGAAAGCTCATTTAGAACAAATAGTCCTAGTAGGCCTATGTACCTCAAAAGTTTGTCTTCAAAAAAATGAAGATTCAACACCCTTAAGTTATTGAAATATGATAAATAAATCATATATAAAAATTATCCATGACCTTAGGGTCACCACCAAATTATTGGAACACTTTCACTCAGAAGATAAAGGCTCAAGAATATCTCTACAACTCACTCACTCAAAACTACTAATTTACTTTAAAGACTAGTCATGATGACTTAGACATCTAACACCTATGTAGACACTTGTCATGATTATAGATACATGTAAATGTTCCTATGAGATCTCTATACCATCTTAAGATAGAAATAGCATATGGTCTAATGGTTAATACTAGTCTTGAAGACCAATTTTTTAACCTTATATCACACAGTCTTATCTAAACCAGATACATCATTCTGTGAGCAACTTTTTCACCATATTCACTAACCTAAAAAAATTATTATATGCATGAAAATGAATTAAATATCATAAATAAACTCTTCGTTTACATTTTTCTCATCAATTTTATAGTCACATACCCTCAAATCCATCGTATCATCTCTATCTAGGTTTTGCACTATTTGCGTGATTAAGTCTATATATGACTAGCTAATTTGGATGACCAATTTAGAAAATTTAATGCTATAACCTATCCATAAATCATCATGGAAATGAAAAATTGGTCTCTATATTATTATACCATATATTTTATTTTCTTGACTAATATAACTTTTGAGAGCTATAACAACTTCTTGAAAAATAAGCATGTATCTATGAATTTTCTATCTCATATAAGTAACCAATACCACCTAGAGGTACCTAGGAGGGTTGAATACATGATACAATAGTTTATCTAGACATTTTAATCAATCCTAAGCTGATTTGAAAAATATATTTCACATCAGATCTTTATTAGGGTTTTAGGGAGGCTTAACATAGGTTTTGGTTTTAATGATTGTTCATAAAAGACTACCCCTTAAATCCAAAACCAATTCCTATAAATCTTATCTATGACCCTTACCCATATCTAATTAACATCTTATGTTCCCATATATATGTTATACATGCCAAAAAATGTTTGAAAGTTCTTCTCAGGTCTTGAGACCTCATTTTATGAATTAAAGAAGGCCTAAAACATTGGTTCATGCAATTTCCTTCAAACCATGACTTCAAACATTGTGAATATTCATAAAACAACCTATCTCACCTTTTAATATTCTCACATATGCATAATTTACTTGAAATATGATCTTCATATCTCATTATGCCAGGTAGGGTCTAAGAGAGGTCTAAGTATAGGACTAGTTTGAAGGTCCTACCCCTATAGTCTCACATTGAAACTCTAATGAATGATTAAATGCCTCATATATATGATCAAATAGTTCCATACAACCTTCAAATGCCTATGTTCATTTATTTTTGATGCACATACCTCTTCATGTCATGACTAGGATTCTTATGCACTTTATCATCAATGACCTATACATTAATGGAACCATAAGACATTATTTGCATTCATATTATTTATTTTTATTTATCTCATGACATCACTCTCTCATGACAACACTCTCTCAATGTACCTTATCACATCACACACTACAAACTAGTCCTAGTCACCTTTGACATCAACCTTATCAAGATAGACCTTTGACATCAATGACAATACTCAATAATTTCTTATTTGTCATTTATGGAAACAACTCCTAGAAACTTCTCTTGTTAAATAGATGTATGTAACTTCTTGGATCAGACTTCTTGTAACCAAAAAACTCAACACTCAGGATTATGAGTTTGTGAGGCACCATACAAACATTCTCCCCATATCTTCCTATATACCTTTTCAATACTACTCACTTGAACTTGGAGCTAATGAACCACCTAATTATCTCCCACTAATCACTTAGCTTCCTTAATGACTGCTAGGGGAAGGAATAACACCCAATTCATATATTATATGTTCAAAAGTTGTCATTAAAAGTGGTTTGGTCAAAATGTATGCAATCTGATCCTTTGTAGAAACATATTCAAGTTTAAAACTTTTCTCACTTACCTTCTCTCTTAGTAAACTATACTTCATGGGAATTTTATTGTTTATTGAATGCATGACATGATTTTTTGAGACATTTATGGTACTTGTATTATCACAATCGATAGGGATAGGACTATCATACTTCACCTTGTAGTCTTTTAAGTTTTGTCTCATCTATAAGACTTGAGAGCACCATGAAGATGTTGTAATATACTCAGCCTCACAAGTAGATAATACCATTTATGGATGCTTCTTGCTTATCCATGAAACTAGGAACTCACCTAAGATGAATGCTCATTCATTAGTAATCTTCCTACCATCTAGACTTTGTACCCAATCTATATTTGTATAGGCTTTGAATTTAAAATCCTTGTTCCTTGGGTACCATAACCTAAAATTCATAGTCCTCTTGAGATACCTAAGTATCCTTTTTACTACTTGAAGATGATTTTCCTTTGGATTTGCTTGAAATATTCCCACAAGACATATTGCTTACATGATGTTAGGTTTATAGGTAATAGTATATAGAAAACTTCTATTATTAACCTATATGATGTTTGATTAACCATTGATGACTCATATTCCTTACTTAAATTACACCCTATGATCATAGGTGTGATAACAACCTTGAAATAATCCATCTCAAATTTCTTTAGCATCTCTCTTATGCACTTAGCTTGTGAAATAAATATACCTTTTTCAAACTAAATGATTTGTAACCCAAGAAATAATGATAGTTCGAGCATGGACATCTCAAACACCTTCATTACATCTAAAAAGGCCTTAGTCATACTCTCAATATTTCCACAAAATATGATGTCATCCACATAGACAACTACTATCAACTTATGGTCATCTTCTATCTTTATGTATAGATTAATATATACAACTCTTATTTTGAATCCTTCATTGAATAGATACCTATCCAATATGGAATACAAAGCTCTAGGATTTTTCTTTAGAACATAAAGATCCTTTTTTAGTCTATAACATATTCCTTATTTCTTGATAATGAGAAACCTTCAGGTTGATATATGTATACCTCATATTCCAAGTTTCATTCATAAAAGTAGATTTGACATCTGTCTGGTACACCTTGAAACCTTTTAATCTTACATATGATAGAAATAATTTGATAGCCTCTAATATTACTACTAGATTAAAGGTATCCTAAAAATCTACTCCTTCAATTTATGCATAACAATCTAGCCTTGTTCCTAGTGACTTCTCCATCTTCATTCAACTTGTTCCTAAACACCCATTTTGTGTCAATAACATTCTTATATTTACGCTTAGGAGCTAGTTCTTCAGTCTCATTATTTTTTGTTTGATCTAATTCCTCCTTCATAGAACCTATCCAAAACTTATCTTTACTTGATTATACAAGATTATTAGGTTCAATATTATACAATAGAGAAACATTCTCTTGATTTAGGTTACTTACAAGCCTTCTTCTTATTTGCATACCTGTATCCTTGTTGCCAATGATTTTTTATTCAGGATGATCTCTTTGTATCCATCTTGAGGGGCCTTTTGAATCTTGTCTTTCCTCAACTTATTCTTATTTCTCATCAATATCTATTGTTTCTTATTCATTATTGAAGTCCATATTATTTGATGTATCCTTTGACTGTGAGTGTGACTTCTTAAAACTTGTCTCATCGAACTTCACATTGGTGCTTTCCACTATCTTATGCAACCTCTTATTATAACATCTATAAGCTAATATCACTAATGATAATCTCAAAAATATACCTTCATCAGACCTAGAATCAAACATACCTAAGTCTTCCTCATCTCTTTTTAAGAAGCAGTTGCTTCCAAATACTCTAAAGTATTCCACATTAGAAGATCTACCTTCTCACAATTCATAAGGGTTATTTTTACCAATATTCCATATCTATCCTCTATTTATAATGTAGGCTATAGTGTTGATTACCTCTCTCTAGTATCCATCAACTAAACTTGACTCATTTATCATAGTTCTTTCCATCTCTTAAACTGTCATATTCTTTCTTTCCACTACCCCATTCTACTGAGGTATTCTAGCTATTGATAAATATATCCTTATCTCATGAACCTAACAAAAGTCATCAAACTCATTAGACCAAAAATATCCTCCTCTATCAAATCTCAAGCATTTTATCTTTCCATTTTTCTCATTCTCAACAATAGACTTGAATGTCTTAAACTTAAAAATAGCTTCTGACTTTTATTTCAAGAATGCTACCCAAGTCAATCTTGTGTAGTCATCTATAAGTAATATGAAGTAGCTATCTCCTTGATTACTTTGGATCCTTTTAGGCCCACAAAGATTAGTGTGTATTAACTCCAAATATTTTGTAGTAGAGTACTCCTTGGACTTGAACCTTCTTCTAGTCTCCTTACCATGTTGAAATTCTTTGTAAAGTGTGTTTATAGGTTTTGTGATTTTAGGCATATTTTTCATAGACTTCTTAGATCTTATCTTGATCAAATTGTCAAAGTTTAGGTGGTCCAACCTTTTATGCCATATCAAACATTAATCCATCTTGCTCATAAATCATATCTCATTCTTGATCTCATTTAAGACATACATATTTTTCTTAGTCCTCTTGGCATTGTCAATTACTCTTCCTAATTTAGATCTCCTTATACCACACCATCTGTCATAAAATATTAGTGTGTGTCCTTGGTTGCACATTTGACTTACACTAAGTAGGTTATGTTTCAAACCTTCTATATACAACATATTCTTGGTCTTGGTCTTCCCACTATCCAAACTCAAGATACTCTTGCCAATTATATTGGTAATTATGTTATCTCTAAATCTCATTGTTCTTGGAGAAATATTCTTCATTAAGATTAAGTTACTCTTGTCTCTTTTCATGTGTCTTGAGAAACCACTATATAAATACCATTTCATGCCTTCATCTTGAATTTGAAAGGTATTCTAAGCTAGCATATATTCTTCTTCTTTAGTCTTCTTCTCCTCCTTCACCTTGTACACAGAGTCTAACTTCTTATCCACTTCTTAGTGGTATAACCATATAGATTTTTGTCTTGACTCATCTTCCTCATATGCCTTATCTTACAATCCCTTGAAATATTTACTCTTTAAACATAATTATAGAATATAATTATAATTTTAATATAGAGATATTTATTTATCCTATTCTTCCATGATGAATTGATTCTATCATGATGTCTATAGTCCACAACCATTTGTCCATATTGATTTAATGAGAAGCAGTAAAAATTGAAAGGATTTACATACCTTGTTTATCTGATGTTAAATGATGCACCTATACCTTTGTTGTCTCTTGAAGGATTCAAGTTCTTCTTGACTTATTGATGATCAACTTGATTCTCAAATTTTAGAGTTTATGCATAGGTCTTTACTTTATTAGTATTGTATATATGGATTATAAAGAAGGTTAGCTCAAACATTAGTCATGAAAAACATAAAGAATGCATCAGAACTAAAAATCTAGGCCAACCTATTTGAACAGGGTTTGCAAATGAAAATAAGAAGTAATTTAAATAAATCATATCTACCTATTACCTTTTAAAGTGATTCCACTATCCAAAAGAATCTCCAAGCATGTTTCCCCCCTTGATCTAGTGTTCTTGTCTTTGTCAATAATGGATACCAAGATCCTCCATCATCTCAAGATCACTATGCATAACCTAGGCTCTTGATATGAAATCAATCTAATTCCTATCAATTAATCTATCCTATTACAAATCAAACATTAATCAAACTACATAAATGACTTGTGGAGAGAATATTGCATTATAATATTACACAAATTAAGATTAATAAAAATGGTCTTGACCCTCCTATTTATAAATTTTTGAAATTATTCAAGATCAACCATATGTTAGAGGTATAACATTTGAGAGGGAGGATGAATTAGTGAAGCAAGATAATCCAAATTTCAATTACAATTATTTCAAATTTTTAATCAATTACCATAAGCATTTATAGAATATACAAGTCATCCATAATAGGGATCAAAATATAATTTAAGATCACACATAAAATAAAATATCTATGTGGGAAACCTCCTTGGGGAATAAAACACACTCTCAAGCCTACAAACATATGGGTTACTTGTCCTATAAGATGATCACAAACATGAGATTGGTCAAGTCCTTCTGTCCTAAGGCCTTTATTGAAACGCTTGATTTACAAGGAACACATGCCCCTAAGGATGGTAACATTCTTCTGACATTCCTATAATATGAACATCTCTAGATCACTAATTTCCTACCAATTTAATGGAGACATAATGTATACCATCTATCTTAAACTCTGCATAGTACACAACCCACACTCTGATCTACCTCTCAAATTAACCACCAATCTCACATAGAAAACATCTATCCTTCACTCATCCTAGATCTTAAAAATTGAAATATCACTATTATGACATCATAAATATGACCTAAAGGTCATACACACCATCATTAACTAGATCTAGTCTATAACCCATTCATTGTGCACACTCCTTTTTTTCTTACCTTTGCTCCTCAACTATTCACACTTTTCACACATAAAAGCCTAAATCCCATCACCTTTGAATTAAATTTTTATAGAGCCTTCATGAATATTAACTTATTGGTCAACCATTTAGACATGACTTAATCCTTAAGGATTCTATCATATGAATAAATAGTTTAATACCACTCTCATAGGTTGGCCATAGCATCCATGGATCACCCTTAAGAAATCTACACCTTTCAATTAGGCGTTAATATCCCTTATAGGTCTCATGGAGACCTATTCACTCCTTTAACACACCATCAAGAAAATTAGAAACACAAGACTAATTTAAATTACATAGGTTCACTTCACATGACCCCTTAAACATCTTTAAATGATTATAGTCATCATTACACTTCTCTTCTAAAGCAAAATTGATAAAACTTTAGCCGTATAAACAAAAATTACCATGAATGAACACACAATCAACTTATTAAGCATTTTTTATACTTAATATGGATTGATCACACCTCCAAAATACATACATATAATCTTTATGGAGTATAAAAGACTCTCTAATATCTAAGTCATCATGATACATCTAAACAACATTAAAACAAGCTCAATTATCCTTCTCGAGTCATTTTCAGAACATGGTCAAACACAATCAACTTTAGAGTTAAATATATTTGATTGCATAAACATTAAACCATTCTAACTAGATTTTATAGATGTGTCATGGATTCTATTCAACTTTTATTTTTACACCATTGACAAATTCATCCTAGATCAAAAGATATTAGTAAACTAATGCAATCTATTTTTTTCCCTTTATTAAATTCAAATGCCAATGGTCACAATTAAACATAAAAAAATATGTTATCATCTCATGTCCTCACATATTAGATCAAACACATAATGCCAATCTTCTTTAGTCTTTATCTATGTTAAATCTTTGTCACTTTTACCTCATCTTGTGCAATCTATTAATATTGAATAAATACACTCTATCGATCTCCCTAGAAAGTGTCCTTGCTTTAACCATTTTAAACAGCTGTCACTTTGTAAACATCTCGCTTAATACGCATAATTGATATATATCTATATGAATTCTCTGTCACCACTATATCTTATAATTATCATGTTATTTACCTTTGATTTATGTTAAAATTTTAACATTTGTCATCATCTCATTGCTTCTTGACATCTTGGAACAAACGTGCTCCATCGATCTCTTCGAGAGAAGCTTGGACTTTAAATTCATTAACCATTGAACACTTTGATATATTTGAATTTATATGTACTATATATCTTCAATTCTATGAACACCTATGAACCTTTTGATCTCCATTGGTTCTAATCTTTAACTTTTCAGATTTGGCTAAGTATAGAAACTTAGTGAAATATGTCTAAGAAGCTAACTTTGCACCGTTATAAATTTTATCATGATTAATATCATGACCTAAAATTTGAACCATTTTATTAGATTTAATATAGGAATACATCCATATAACAATATTATCCTATAATTTTTTTATGTGAGAAATATAACATCAATAATATGCCTACTAATATTTTTCTACCATTGACACAAAATGTCTAGATGAACATAATGAAGAACCAAATGAATACAATGCACTTTCATAAACTCTCCAATCATCCTTGAAATTTGATATGACCACTCACACATGATAAATACTTAAAAATCATCCCTAATAATCTCTAAATAGTCACTATGAATATCAACCAAGCCTACTTCAAGCATACTAGGATAAGCACATTGCACACTTTGTGATTGACACTTATACTATCAAGACACTTCATCCAGTCATATGGACACCTACATCACATCAATGAAAACTATGCAATAATCTCCCCCTTTATCATTTATTTTAACACCCATCATATAACTCACTTTCATTGTCTCTCTTCAAGCATTTTCACAATTGGAAACTTTCTCCCCTTTGACACAATGACAAAGTGGGCACAAATTGATCCTGAGAACTTTCAAGAATATGAATAAATTGTTCCCTCTTTGACATGTACCAATTTTAACTTGAAATTATCTAATCCTTGGACTTGAAAAATTACTTACAAATCACCCAATATCTCTTTGATCATGCATGAATATTCAGTGCCTTGTTAGAACACATGACTTGGTTTGATCAAGTCATCATATCAATCTTATTTAATTCACAACTATAGAAAACATCTTTACTCTTTTATCATGACTAAATCATCTTCACATATGATCCCCCTCACATCATGCATACCTTATTTAAATCAATAAAACTACCTAAAAACACCACTAATTAGGATATGACCATCTTATAAACATGATATAAACTCCCCCTTACCTTGAGCCTACCTCTTCTTGCCTTAACAACTTCCTGTTTCTACATGCCAATATTTTCTTAAACTAAGCACTACTACCAATGAAGAAAGAGAAAAAAAAAGAATTGAAATTTTATGAAAATTACCAAGAAAAATATGAGAGGAAATATCCTTAAGATCTCTAAGCCATTTCACCTTTTTACCATTTTTAGATCTCTACACACCATGAAGAACCATCATACAAGCTTACTAGTTTTCTCTCTCAAGCCACCTCAAGGACCACCAATTAAATTCAATGCCACTCACTAAAAATAAAACATAATCTAAACCAACATAAGAACTCTCCTTGAAAAACTCATAGCTTTATCATTTGGGTAAACTAAGCAAAAACATCAAATCTTCACACTAGGCTTGTCTAGACTCCTTGTAGTCCTACCTAGAACTTGCAGAGCCCATAAAGTTTAATAGATACACCTTCAAGACATAACAATTTATATATATATCACACTCATATTCCCCATAAATCAAAACAATTTTAATTACCTATATCATCCTATGCAATGTACTTCCTTCACAAACCTACTAGCCAATTAAGCCTCCATCTTGACAAAAAAATGAATAATTTAAAAAATGCAAACCTTAAAATCTATGTGAAGATTTATTTGAAAACCCATTTAGCCCATTAAACCTATCAATAATCATTATACCTCGAATCATAAGGAAACCCACTTTCCTAGCATATCTCAAAACCCTAGAATCTCAAAACAAACAAGGTCAACAAACCTCCTTCTAGTCAATGCCCACCTCTAAAACTTATTTCACACCTAGAGATAACCATAACATGCTTTGGAACCAAAATTTGAGCCTTCAAACTTTTATGAACCTTGACTTTATATACCATGGATTTGTCCTACAATAAGAAAGGTAAATCTAGGAGCACACAAAAACCTCCAAAAGGCACAAATAGGATCATCAAGACATAAAACCACTTGGAACACATCACAAAGATATTAATAAATATTTTTGATCACCAAAATATTATAAACTTGGAAACACCCATTCTAATCCTGCACTTAAAGTTCCTTCAGAAACCCCTAAAACAAGCTCATGAACTTGTTGCTCCCCTTAACCAATGACCTTATAATGATAAAAAAAAGTCTTAGAAACATAGGATCACCAATTATATACCATAATAGAATTGGTTTAATGAGACCAATAAAAATTACACATACCTCTTTACTGATTTGTCATTATGATCTTGAGCACACAAACTTGCTTCTCCATAAGAAAGATGTCTCCTAAGAAGTATAGGTAAAGACAACCTACTTCATAATGTCCTAGAACAATGTGAAACTAGGAGTTTCCCAGAAATCCTTATATTCCTTCTTCTCCTTAGTCATTTGATACTTATAGTTATTTTTCTTCTTCTTAGGCTTAATATAAGCAACATACTGATCCAATTCAACATTCTTCTTCTCTTATAAGATTGAATTAACAACACATGGAGACAACATATATTCATGACATACCTTTTTAATTGAAGAAACTTCCTTAAATTATGAACTATTGACACTTGGATTTTCACCCTTGAATAAATGCTCAGATATCCTCATCCAAGCGGTAAAATGGAATCATCTCTCTTGCTATGGTGGATATTTCTATTGAGATGAATCTCTATATTAGGGGATAGATCCCCTTGATGCACCTTTAAGCTCTTTCTAAAATAAAAAATGTGTATTAAAAGGGAGAGAGACAATAACTAAGAATACAAGCAGTGATGCACCAATATTTGATATCCTCTCACTTGACTTAGATCACTAATTAAAGACTAACAAAGTTTCTTCACACAAACTCACAATTCTCTATGCATTGTCACATTAGTGTTTCACATGTTAGATTAGAGAAGGTATTTGACATTTGGGAGAGTAGTAGACAATTCTAGGAAAGAATATAGTCTTTAAACACTTCTAAAATGTCTTTACACTTATGAAAGAATACTAACAATGACTTGTAATAGTACTCTTTCTGCACATTGGTAGGAAATTGAGGATAATAGGTTAGGAAAGATAACCTTCACTAAACAAGAACAACACAATTTGGACCAATACAAAATAATGTAGCATGTTAGTGGCAAATGACTTGTATTATTTCTTCAAGAGTTACAAAGACAAATCTAGCCATAGTTTTACTATAACCAGTAGAGGTTCCCAAATGAATAGAAAGAATATATATATATATATATATATATATATATATATATATATATATATATATTTTGGTAGAGAGATCAAGCGAATGAAAATGCAAAAAACAATTAGACATGTGTCAACTAAAAATATGAATAGTTACTATCTTTTTGTAAGATAATTTGAATAGTTATACTAGTAAAATCAAGATGTATCGAACTATGTTTTTATATAACTAGGCTCAGCTATTGGAAATTTCTTTTGACATTAACTGCTCTTTGATGGCTTATCGAGCTATGAAATGGTGAGTAACAAGTTGAACTATCAATTGTTTATTTTTCCTTGCTATGCACAATTGATTAGGATATCACCATCTGTTATCTTCTCATTTATCTTTAGGTTCCTACTCTCTTGTTTATAACTCTAATGGCTATTCCTTATAGCTTGAAATTAATGTTTTGTAGACCATCACTCCTCGAGTATTCTCTTTAGACTTCTTGTTTTCAACATCTTTTCAGACTTGTTTATTTTTGGACCTTTTCTTCGAATAAACTATCTGAATGAAATCATTTGTTTCGAGCCTTCTATTTCTTTCTTTTCTTTCATATTTCCTGCTCATTCTTTTATGCCCTTTGGAATTCCTGTGGATAAAATGTCTAAAATAAATGGACTTTGGCACCTATTCAAAATTTCTAAAAGAATTATTTGGATAATTTTTATAAAATAATTCCATTAGACTTTCTATTTGGCTCCTTTTGGTTCTTTAAAATAACCCTTCAAGAAAGTGAAACATACCCTTTAGCTTTTTGCTTGTGACCCTTCAAGAAAGTTGTAAATGTCTCTTAAAATGGTCCACTTTATCATGGAGACAACCCTTTGGACTTCTTGAAATGGTCTTCCAATTTTAAAAAATAACCCTTTAGCACTTTTGCAATAGTCTACCTTCCCATAAAATTTCCTAAAGATACCCTTAATAAAAGTGTCACATACCCTTCAGAATTTTTAAATGGTCCACCTTTTCCCTTAAACAATCCTTCAAATTTTTTAAAAAAGGCCTTTCCAGAAGTTAAAAGTGTCCTTTGGGAAAAATGAAATGATCCTTTGAAGGTATCAAGTTACCTTGTGGAAAGGCAAGTGTTCTTTTGGAAAAAATGAAAGTGACTTTTTAGAGGAATTGAAAATGTCCTTCATATTGAAAAGGTCATTCAAAAAAGTTGTCACATACCCTTCAGGAAAATTTCAAGTGTCCAATTTCCAAAGAAAAATCCCTTCAAGATAGTTTCAAATGTACCCTTTGGAAATGCAATTGTTATTTTTTGCTTGAAATATATCTTTTGGAAAAACTATCATGGACCTTTAGAAAATTTTTGTGGACAATTTTTATGAAAGAAAACACTTAAGGGAAAAGCTTTGGACAAAAATTATGAAAGAATTTATCAAAACCTCTGAAAGAAACACTTAAACAAAATATGAAAGAAATCTTCCTTGAATAAAACCCAAAATAAATTGAACACTTAGTCAAAATAAAAGACCCAAAGGCTTAGCAAAATACCAAAATAAACTATTTGAAGGAAAAACTTATGCATTTTCTACAAATTTTATATAAGATAGCTCTCTCAAATGAAACTTCATTACTAAGTCCAACCAAAGACATGGACAGGTGACTAAATGGATAGGGGTGCCCAATTTTGGCCTGAAAGGCCAAAATTTGGTCAACAAATTGGTGACTCATAGGGGTAGTATGCCTGCTATACTAACTAGACTAGTAGCCTTATCCAACTTAGGGCCAATGGAGTCAA
The DNA here is from genome assembly GCA_037957365.1 of Torreya grandis. Classification (NCBI taxonomy): domain Eukaryota; kingdom Viridiplantae; phylum Streptophyta; class Pinopsida; order Cupressales; family Taxaceae; genus Torreya; species Torreya grandis. The sequence continues at coordinate 41,026 of JARHVA010008528.1, read as the reverse complement.
TGGATTCTTGAAGATGACTAATAAGGATTATGCTAGAATAAAACACAAGGAAATACATCACACAATAACAACAAGACCAAGCAAAGATAAGGACAAACTCAAACATGTGCATAAACACTTAGGGAACAAAATAAAAACATGAAACTATGTATAATAAAAATAGGAAAACCATCAGTAACAATGCTTTAGATATATCCCATTTACTAGGATATGTAGCTCTTCTCCATCCAACTTTGAGAGTTGGAAAGCATTATTTTGTTTACAATATGTGATCACATATGGGCCACTCTAAAAATCATTAAAATTTATGTGTCTTCCAAGCTTGGCCCCATCTTCATTCCATTTTAGGAAAATGTCTCCTTCTTTGAAGCTTATTGGCATAGAATTCTTGTCAAAATACTTTTTTTATTGTTGTTGGTGAGTAGTCATGGTGTGCATAACTTCATCTCATGTCTCCTCAAGATCCATACACTCACATAGTTCAACCTCCATGCCATCATTCTCCATCAATTAAAATAAATAGGTAAGATCTAAGGCTGGTAACTCAAGTGAGATAAGAATTATAGCTTCCCTTCCATACACAAGTGCATATGGTGAGTTGTTAATTCCTCTTTTTGGGATGATCCTATCAACTCAAAGGGCTATCTTCAACTTGGTGTGCCAAGTCCTTTGATTCTCCTCCATAGTCCTCTTTATAATCTTGATTAAATTCTTGTTTATGGACTTAGCTAGTCCATTCCCTTGGGGTTAGTAGTTAGAGGATGTACCTGAGATAGATGCCATGTTTCAAATCCCATTCACTTGTCCTTATTCCTAAGAAGGATAGTACATTATCTAAAATGATTATTGAATGAGCTTCACATCTAGTTATTATTCTTTCATATAAGTCTAGGACTAAGTTTTCATTTACCTCCTTAAGAGCTATAGCTTCTACCCATCTTGTAAAATAATCAGTGGTAGTTAACACCCACTTGTGACTAACATTAGAAGGAGGGTTGATCAGACCTATCAAATCTAAACCCCATTGCATAAAGTGTTATTCAACCTAGATTGGATGAAGAGGCAAGGAAGCTAGCTTTTTTTTTGCCATAAAAAAGAGCACACTTTTGGCATTTCCTTAACCAAGCATGAGTATCCTTGAATAGGCTAGGCAAAGTTATCCAACCCTCATAATCCTAGCAGTTGTGGTTCTTCGAGCAAAGTGACCACCAACTGGTCCATCATGAAACTCATGCAACACTTTATCAATCTGATCCAAATCAATGCATCTTAACAACACACCTAAAAAATAATTCCTAAATAGTACTCCATCAATAAGTACATGAGTAATGAATTGTAGCCTAAAGTACCTTCTCTTGGCCCTATCAAGACCTTGTGAACACTCACCATTTTGAATGAAATGAATCATGTCTTGTGTCCAAATCCTTGTGGATGAAGGTAAAGCTACTATATGATCATCATGAAGTACCAAAATAACCTCCCTTTCATCTTTCAAATCTGAAGTAAGATGTTCACATAGTCTTTTTCCTTTCACTAGCTTGGTTGTTTTTATCTCCACATCATACTTCATCACTTTGGTGATCCAACCTACCCTTTTTTCATTCAAATTCTTCTTCATAGAAAGTATTTCATACCAAGATGAGGCAAAAAAATGTGAATCTTGTTATTATATAACATATGTCTAAACTTATTTAAGCTCCTTATAATTGAAATCACTTGTTTCTCCACATATGTTTATCTTGTCTCATAACCTTCTAGACCTTGACTAAAAAAGGCAATAGGTTGTTCCAAATTTTCATCATTAGCTTGAGTAAGAATGGTAGATATTACCTATTCATTACCAAAAGTATACAAGTTGAAGTCTTTGGATAAGTTAGGACTTACAAGAGTAGGAGCTTGGGCAATGGCTTGTTAGATCCCCTCAAAACTTTCTTTCCTCCTTCCTATCCAAATAAATATCTCATCCTTCCTTAGCATAGATGTCAACGGATTGACCAGGTTAAAAAAATCAAGAATAAACCTCCTAATTAAATTTATCTTTCCAAGTAAACTTTACAAACCTTTATTATGCTTAGGTAAAGACAATACTAAAATAACATTCACTCTCTCTTGATCAAAGACAGACCTTTCTTGGAAATAATCTGGCCTAAGATTTTGCCTTCATGAACAATAAAGACACACTTTTTTGGGTTTAAAGATATCCCAAACTCTCTACACCTCATAAATTTTTTCCTTAAGTGATTGAAGTGATCCTTTGTTTCCTTGGAGAAAATTGTCACATCATCAAGAAATACCAGTACAATGTCATTGATTAGTCCTTTGAAAGCCATATCCATTGCACATTAGAAAGTAGCTCTAGCATTTGACAATCCAAATGTCATCTTCCTATAGGCATATGTTCCCCATTTGGTGGTAAAGGCTATTTTTTATTTTTCACTTTCTTTCACTAGAATCTGATTGTACCCTGAATAACCATCTAAGAGAGAAAACCTCTCACTACCTACCACCACTTTCAAAAATTTCCAACACTTGTAAAAAAATTTCAATACAAGGGAGGGGGTAAATATCTCTCACATATAATATATTAAGGTCCCTAGAGTCCACACACAATATGATTTCCACATTTTTATTTCTAATAGGGACTAATTTGGTCAGCTAAGAAGAATGCTTGATGGGAAAGATGATTTTAGAATCAATCAGTTTAGTGAGCTCTTTCCTCATGAGAGGCTCAATCTTGGGATTCATTTACATTTGTATTTATTGATGGGTTTAAAATTTTAATCTATCTCTATGTTATGTTGATCTAATATTGGATCAAAACCCTTCTAATCACTATCCTCCCATGCAAAAATATCACTAAACTCCGTGCATAGTTCAATGAAATCAAGCTTCTCTTGACTAGTGCATAGCTTTAAAAGATCAAGTAACTTATATTTGAAGATATATACCCTTTCATAATTATATTTCTTAGTTGACATGAATACCTTCTCCTTCTTGATCTGGCCATCCTAATTGAATATGCTATTAAGAGTCACTAGGCCTTTGGGAAGCTTGTTAGACTTTAGCTGGACAATTTTCCCTACATATTATTGTTGAAGTTTAAACCAATTCTTTATGGAGAATTTAGCCTATTCTTGTAGGAAGAGGTATATTTTTTCATCACTCTCAAAAACCTACCAATTGGTGACATTATTTGGTATAGAAGGTCTCACAATCACCTTTAGATGAGGTTGATTCTTGTCTTCTCTTATGCCTTTTGGAACATCAAACTGTTCACCAATAGATGGAAACCTATCAGCATGCTTATTATCTTCCATTATAATATAATTAATATTAAATTCCATTAATTATTCTATAAAATCCCAAAATCTATGCTTATAGGACTTGAGCAAAGATTTCTTGGTCAAATTCTATCCTCTAACTTGATTGACAATGAGCTCGCTATCACCAAACACTTGAAATTCTTTGACACATATTTTCCTTACCGAATTGAGGCCATGAATTAGGGCCTCATATTTGGCTATATTAAAATAATAAGATAACTAAAATCTAAAATTTTAAAAATACCTTTCCTTTGAAGGTGAAGCCAACATAGCTCCACCACCTACCCCAATCTTGCTTCTAGACCCATCAAAGAAAAGCTGCCACAAGCCATTCACATCTTCATTTGACTTCATCAAATTGGAAATGAAATAATCCTTCTCATTAATATTATATACTCTAATACTATATTATTCAATAAAATTGTAAGTATCATGCACATAGTTGTCATCTCCCCACTTATCTATGAACAAATCAAAAACTCCTTCAAGGGAAGATGATGGGGATTGATCAATGTGAAACTCCTCTTCATCAATGAAAACATAGTTATCATTTTGTACCTTAAGTGAATATTTTTCCAAGTGATATATATTAATAGGTTCTAACTCAATCCTTACTTTAGTTCCATATTTTATTCTAAACACCATGTAGGACTAGTTAGTTGCCAAGTACCCACCTATCTTGGATGTGAAGTCTCTTGACAAGAAAAGAGAAAAATAGGGAGGTAAGTCTTATATCAACACATCATGAGGAATTAAAAAGGTATAAAAATCATGAAGGATCAATTTCAAACCTTTAATAACCCCTAAAGTCTTGGCTGATGATCCATCCAATTACAAAACTCCTTTAGTCATTGGCTCATATTTGATGCCTAGCTTATGTGCTATGCATCTAGGCATAACTGATGTGCTTTCTCCAATATCTATGATTAAATTATGAACCAAGAAATCACAAATAATTAAATATGTGTAGAAAGGAGGAGTATTCTCATCTTTCTTCACCTGACCATCTATAGATTGAGTTTCATTGACTAAAACCACATTATCATTTTGAGATGGGCTAGCATGTATACCCGGTCCATGCAATTCCTTTTGGAGTATATCTTTCTATCCTGGTAATTCTAGAGAATCCCATAATTATATGTTCATATGAATATTCTTTATCTGGTCCACAACATTAATGGAAGGATTACTTACCTTGGGGTTCTCTTTATGAACATTTACACCTTGTGATGTAGCTTTTGGAGGTAGGGTTATAGATGATGTCCTAAAATTTGGAATCATCTAATTTTCTTTTGATTTAGGAGATGAATTAGGCATTACTCCCATATGATATGATGTAGGAGTTAAAACAGGTCCTTGATTGGTTCTTTTAACTTCTTCAACGGCCCTTTTCTTTGATCTAGTGTTGGCAGTCACACTAACATTTTGATTGCTTCTATTCCCCATGTAATTAATGGCACAAAACTCTCCCTCTAAATGATTCATGAGAGTGTAATCATACTCAACTTGTCTACTCTCCATTTTTAATTGTGTTGGCTTCTCAAAATTTGAAAATTGAGATGTTTGATCACCTTGTGTAGTCATGCCTTGATTTTGCATCTCATTGGAATAAGCAACATGCTCTTGACCTTACTCAAAAGAAGAGTAGTTGGGTTATTCCTAGACCAAATTAGTTTTAGTGGGAACAAGGGCTTTTGAGGATAAGGGAGCATTAGGATTATAACTTTGATAAGGTTTGACATAGGTGATTTGACCTTGTCCTTGTGCAGTAAATTGAGAAGGAGGTCTATTTATTTGTCCAAACTGATTGTAGTATTGATAAGGCCTATAGATTTGTGATTTTTAAATTTTAAGAGAAACTAATTTATTAGTAACACATTAAATTAGGATTTAGACTTCATGCATTTCATTGGTAGGGGCAATGGCATATTTTTCTTGACTAGGCAAAGAAGCTAAAGTGTGTAATGCACTTTGACTAGGAGAATGCAAATCAAGGAATAGTGGCATTGGAGGTCAAGGAGATATCTTTCCCACATGGACAATACAATTCTCAGCATTATAGATATTTCATAGAAAAAAATAAGTGTATTTCCACTGAATATATATATATATATATATATATATATATATATATATATATATATATATATTATCATCATGGTAATGCCACTATTCAATGCTTTCAAGTAGTACAAAAATTGATAATTTGTAGTTAGCCTCAAAAGAATTAGGATTCTATCCCATGTTTTTTTAAACCTAATATAGAAATCCTACATGAATTCATATGGTGTCCTCTTGATTGTGGTTAATTTATAATCAAGATATAGGTGATCACTTTTTTACCCAAAGCTATCAGTCGATAGAGTCCCCAAGTCATCCCGTGAGCCAATATAATTTACATGTATGGTCTCATACCAATCCAAAACTTTTCATTTGAAATACAAGGCTAACAACCTAATGGATACATTTTCTTGAGTGATTTTATGGATATTACAAAAAAACTTCTATATTCTTGATATGTTTAATGGTAATAATAGGACCATCCCCACTAAAAGATGGGACACTTTTGAGAGCAGCTCTTGGGATTTGATCATATTGGGCAAACTGCAAGGGAGATACCCCATGAAAAGGCATAAAAGGTTATCTTCTATCCATATTAGGAATATGAGTATAGATGTTAGGAACAATATGCAACATAAATTTGGAAGGTTTAAGCTCAAACTTTATTTTGTAGGGATAAGTGTTGATAAACCTGGAATTTTTGGTGGAATATAGAGCCAATTACACAAAATCAAAGGGTTCACCTTTAACAGTAGACCTAGTGGTCACATTTGGCATGGAAAGAAGGACTGGTCATCAACCAAAGACTTTTAATTCTTTAATGGAGTCACCAGGTATTGAATGTATATGCTTATTTTTCTGCAACCATGTCAAGACCAACACCAATCTTGAACAATCTTCTAGGACTTAAGATCCAATTGGGCATGCCAAAAACTATTGATGTTTGGATTTGCACCCTTGAGGAAGTTCTCAGATCTCCTCATCTAAGTGGAAAAATGGAATCATCTCTCTTGCTGTGGCTGATAATTTTGTTGAGATGAATCTCTAGATTAAGGGCTAGCTCCCCTTGATATACCTTTAAGATCTTTCTAAACTAACAACTATGTATGAAAAGGGAGAAAGGAAACAACTAAAAAGATAAGCAGTGATGCACCAATATTTGATATCCTCTCACTTGACTTAAATCACTAATTAAATACTAACAAAGTTTCTTCACACAAACTCATAAATCTCTATGCATTATCACATTAGTGTTTCACATGTTAGATTCAAGAAGGTATTTGACATTCATGAGAGTAATAGAAAATTATAGGAAAGAATAGTCTTAAACCACTTCTAAAATGTCTTTACACTTATGAAATAATACTAATAAGGACCTATAACAATACTCTTTCTACACATTGGTAGGAAATTGAGGATAATAGGTTAGGAAAGATAACCATCACTAAACAAGAATAGCACAATTTAGACAAATACACAAAAATGTAACATGTGAGTGGAAAATGACTTGTATTATTTCTTCAAGAGTTACTAGTACAAATTTGGCTAGATTTTCACTATAATCAATGAAGGCTACCACATGAATATAAATAATACATATATATAGTTTTTGGAAGAGAGGTTGAGTGAATGAAAATGCAAAAAGAAAATAGACATGTGTTAACTAGGAATAGGAACAATTACTATCCTTTTATATGGTACATTCGATCACTATACCGGTAGAATCAAGATTTATTGAACTATGTTTTGCTATAACTGGGCTCAACTATTGGAAATTTATTTTGACATTAGCTACTCTTTAATGGCTCATCAAGCTATGAAATAATGTGTAACAACTTGAATTATCAACTACCTATTTTTGCTTATTGTGCATAATTGTTCAGAATCTCACCATTTGTTATCTTCTCATACATCTTCAGGTTCATGCTCTCTTATTTTTAACTCAAATATATATTCCATGAAATTTAAAATTGATGTTCTATGGGACATCACTCCTTGGGTATTCTCTTTAAACTTCTTGTTTTCGGCATCTTTTCAAACTTTTTGTTTTTGGATCTTTTCTTCAGACAATTTGTCCAAATGAAATCATTTTTTTCAGGGCTTCTATTTCTTTCTTTTCTTTTGGACTTCCTGCTTAGTATTTTATGCCCTTTGGAATTATCGTAGACAAAGTGTTGAAAAAAAAGGAATTTGGCACCTTTTTGAATTTTTTGAAAGATTTTCTTAGATAATTTATCTGAAAGAGTTCCTTTAGACTTTTTGTTTGGATCCCTTTGGTTCTTTGAATGATCGGTCAATAAAGTGAAACATACCCTTCAGCTTTTCACTTGTGACCCTTTAGGAAAGTTGTAAATGTATCTTGAAGTGGTCCACTTTCTCATGAAGATACCCCCTCAAGCGTTTTGAAATGGTCTTCCCATTTGAAAAAGAACCCTTCAGTACTTTTTCAATGGTTTACCTTCTCACAAACCTTCCTGTAGATACCCTTTAGAATTTTGAAATGGTCCACTTTTTCCTTGAAATAATCCTTCAATTTTTTTGAAAACTTCCCTTCAGGAAGTTAAAAGTGTCCTTTGAGAAAAATGAAATGATCCTTTGAAGAAAGTAAGTGACCCTTCAGAAAGACTAGTGTTCTTTCATAAAAAATGAAAATGATCTTTCAAAGGAATTGAAAATGTCCTTTAGCTTGAAAATTTCCTTTGAAAAATTTGTCACATACCCTTCAGGAAAATTGCAAGGGTCTACTTTTCAAAGAAAAGGTCCTTCAGTAAAGTTGAAAATGTACCCTTTGTAAAGGAAAGTGTTATTTTTAGCTTGAAATACATCTTTCAGAAAAACTATCATGGACCTTCAAAAAAGTTGTACAGATAATTTGTCTAGAAGAAAACACTTAAGGGAAAATATTCAGACAAAAAGTCTAAAATAATTTGGCAAAACCTTTGAAATAAACACTTGAATAAAACCTGAAAGAAATCTTCCTTGAATAAAACCCAAAAGAAAATGAATACTTAGTCAAAATAAAATACCCAAAGGCTTAGCAAAATACCAAAACAAACTATTTGAAGTAAATACTTATGTATTTTCTATGGGTTTTATACAAGATACCTCTCTCAAATGAAACTTCATTACTGAGTCCAACCAAAGACAGGGACAAGGGATTGAATGGATAGGGGTGCCCAATTTTATCCTAAAAGGCTAAAATTTGGTCAACAATAACCTCATCACTAGGTATTGGTAATTGATATTCTTTATACAAAGATTGCTCACCAATAGTAGGATGTTCACTTGGATCCATACACACCTCAAAACTAGCTTCAATCGGTACCTTAGTCTTCTCTTTGAGCTTGGTCTCTTTATTCACAACATGAGAAGATAGTGCAATCCCTTAACATTCTTCAACTTTTGTAGCATTCTCCACCATAAAAAATAGATTACTTAGACCTAAATATTCATCATGAATCATACTTACCACCTTTGGTTTCCATGAGTTAACTTGCCTTCTTCCTTTCACTCTAAGATCCTGATTGAATTTATTTTGACCTCATAACCTTAGCTTATAGAATCTAGCAATGTGACCAATCTATTCACAGTTGTAGCATATCATTCTTATTAAAGAAAACTCAACTTACATTTCCTTAAATGGATAATATTTTACAAAGTTTTCCATATCATGATAGTTGAAACACTCAACCTTGCTTAAACTACTTGATTGATTATTCTCATCATAGTTCCATACAAACTCAATTCTAATATATCTCTTGCATTCTCTAGCCTTATGACCAAATTGATTACATGTGTAATAGTAACCATTAAAACTTGTATACCTCATGGCATTTGGTTGTCTAATCTAATTTTTCTTGATTCTACAAGCACCTTTATTTCTATCTGATGATTTGTCTTCAAATTATGATTATCCTTTTTCACATTAGTCTTCATCTTGTCTTAAGTTACATTTTCTGGTTCTTTGTATCCAAGACTATTTATATCACTTGCATTCTTATGATCACTCAAAATATTGTCTAGATCACTTGAGATATTTTCAAATCTCACAAATAACTTCACCTTATTAGATGTCTTCTCTAACTTAGATTTCAATGACTCATTTTTAATTACATACCTTGAACATTCACCTTCTTTAGATTTTAGGTTTGTATATAGGATTTCCAATTGAAAAATAAGATTATTGAGTATATATTCATGTTCCTTGGTGTCTTCATTCATTTTTTCCTAAAAAACACTAAATTTATCCTCATAGTCCTTGATTTGTGACTTCATTTTCTTGTTAATATTCTTCTCAATCTTCAGATTTTCAAGAGCATTCATCAATTCAATCTGATAGTCCACCTCATCTTTATCATCATCTAAATCACTCCAAGTAGACTCTTTTTGATATGAGTAAATTATTCCCTCAACCATGAAGAGAGATTCATCTTCAATAAGACCATCATCTTCATGATCATATTCTGAGTCACTGTCTTCAATCTCAACTAATGAGCTACAATCTTTATTGGTGTAGAGACTCTTCTTGTTCTTGAAGAACTTATTCTTGTGTTATACTTTATGATTCCTTTCTTCTTCTTATCAGACCTTTATGTCTTCTTGTCTTCATCTTGGTCTTCATCATCATTTTTCTTATGATTATGAGGGAACTTGTTATCAAAATACCCTACCTCTTCACAATTGAAGCATTTGAAGGGTAGTTTACCCTTATACTTGATTGAACCTATTTTCAACTTCCTTGTAAAAAAATCAATTATTTCATCATAAATATTAGAAATATCATTTTCCTTGGGTTTCTTACCTTGGAAGTTCTTCTTTGGCTTTATTTCTATCTTGAATGTTTCTTCCTTCTTTGGTGGTTTAACAACATTTACTCTCATCTCATAGGCATTAAGGATGCCATGAAATTCATCCATCTTTATTCAAGTAAGATCATGACTTTATTATACAATAGATACTTTAGAATCAAACTTGAGAGAGAGAGAGAGAGAGAGAGAGAGAGAGAGAGAGAGAGAGAGAGAGAGAGAGAGAGAGAGAGAGAGAGAGAGAGAGAGAGAGAGAGAGAGAGAGAGAGAGAGAGACCTTAATACCTTTTGTACTACAGTGGCTTTTTCAAGATTCTCTCTAAGACAACTGATAATGTTTACAATCTCATCAACTCTCTATAAAAAGGATGAAATAGAATATTCTTCCTTCATCTTAAGACTCTCAAATTGTCTTCAATGAGTCTACAACTTTGGAAACTTAACCTTTTAATCTCCTTCATAAATAGTCTTTAATTTATCCCACATTTATTTGGTAGACATGAAATGGATTAAATTGGTATATTATGTCTTTAAAAGACCATAAGTGATAGAATTCATTACCTTAGAATTATTCTCAAATAAATTCTTATCTACAACACTGGATGGAAGAATAATAGGCTCAAAATAACGATCAACAAAATATTTCCAAGTGTCAAACCCTAGGGACATGATGTAGGTCCTCATCCTTGCACTCCAAAAATCATAATTGTATCCATTTAACATTTTTCCTTTCTTATTAGAGAAACCTCCTTACATTTGATGACAACCCATTTTTTACCTTGAATCACCTTCAAAATGTCAAGCCTTTACCAAAGGACTAGCTCTAATACCAATTGTTAGAGGTATAATCACTGAGAGGTTGGGGGGGTGAATTAGTGAAGCAAGACAATCCAAAAAATCCAATTCTTTTAAATTCTTAATCAATTACCATAAGCATTCATATAATATACAATTTATCCATAAAAATGACCAATAGATAATGAAAGATCACACATACAACATAATATCTATGTGATAAATCCTCTTGGGGAATAAAACCCACTCTCAAACCTAAAAATAGATGGACTACTTGTCCTATAAAATGATGAGATTGGTCAAGTCTTTCTAACCAAAATTTAGTGAAAGACTTTTTTCATAAGGAACACCTGCCCCTAAGATGATCAAGTCCTTCTAACCACCTATTTGGTCAAGTCCTTCTGACCTACAACCTTGGTCAAGTCCTTCTAACCAAAGGCCTTTACTGAAATTCCTACTTCATAAGGAGCACCTTCCCCTAAAGATGGTCAAGCCCTTTTGACCATCCTATAATATGAACATCTCTAAATCACTAATTTAATATAATCTAATGGAGACACAATGTATACTATCTCTCTTTAAATCTGCACACTACACAACCCACACTCTAATCTGCCTCTCAAATCAACCACTAAGCTCACACATACAACATCTATCATTTTCTCATCCTAAATATTCAAACTCACAAGATAAATATTATGAAATTATAAATATGACCTACAGTTCATACACACCATCATCAACTAGCTCTGCTTTATAGCCCATTCACTAGGCACACTATATTTCTTCTTACCTTCTCTCCTTAACTCTTCGCACTTTTCACACATACAAGCCTAGAATCCGTCACCTTTGAATTCGCCTTTTATATATCCTTCATGAATATCAACTTCTTTTTCAACCATTTAAACATGACTTAATCCTTAAGGATTATATAATATGAAGACATAGTTTAATACAACTCTCATAGGTAGGGAATAAAATCTATGGGTCACCCTTAAGAAGTTACACCTTTCAATTAGGCATTAATAGCCCTTATAGGTATCATAGAGACCTATTCACTCCTTTATCAAACCATCAAGTAAATTATATACAAAAAAAACACTTCCAATTATATATGTCCACTTCAAATGACCCATTAGACATCTTTAAATGATTACAATCATCATTATACTCCTATGCTAAATCACAATTGATCCATTTTTGGCCTTATACACAAAAATACCATAAATGAACACATAGTCAACTTATTAAGAATTATTCATACTCAATATGGATTGATCACACCTATAAAATACATACAGATGATCCTTATGGATTATATAACACTCTATAATAGCTAAGTCATCATGAGACATTTAAACAACATCAAAACATGCTCAATTATCCTTCTCAGGTCATTTGTAGAACATGGTGAAACACACAATCAATTGTAGAGCTCAAGATGTTTGACTGTACAAATGTTTAAACCTTATATCTAGATTTATGGATTCATAATGGATTCCTCTTTAACTTTTCCTTTTACACTATCAAAAAATTCATCCTGTATCAAAATGTATTAGTTAAGTACCATAAAGTAGTTTTTTCTTTTGTTAAATTCAAATGCCAATAGTCACAATTAAACATCAAACACTATGCTAACATCTTGTGTCCTTGAATCTTAGATCAAACACACACCATTAATATTCTTTTATATTTACATATGTTAAACCTCTATCAATTTTACCTCATCTCATATAATTTGGTAACATTGTATAAATGTGCTTCGTTGATTTACCTTGAAAGTGTCCTTATTTTAACCATGCTAAACAACTGTCACTTTGAAAACATTTCTATCAATATGCACCATTGATATGTATTTTGATAAACACCTTGTCTCCTTTAGATCTTATAAGTATCCTAATATTTACCTTTTCTTTACGTTAAACTTTTAACACTTGCCATCATCTTGCTACTTCTTGACATCTTGGAACAAATGTACTCTGTCGATCTCTTTGAGAGAAGCTTGGACTTTAAATTCATTAACCATAGAAAAATTTGATCTATTTGAATTGATATGCACCATAGATCTTAAAATTTAAGAAAACCCATGAGTTTTTAGATCTCCATTTGGTCTTGGTCATAGATCTTAAACTTGTTGGAACACCCACAAAGTATAGGAACTTAGTGAAATCTATCTGAGAAGCCAAATTTCCACCATTATAACTTTGTCATGCTCAATCTCATGACATAAAATTTAAACCCTATGGTAACCTTTCATATGGGAATCCATCCATATAAAAATATTCTCCTATAAGCTTTGTGTATGGGAAATATAACATCAATAATATGCCTACTTAGATTTTTTTGCCATTGACCCAAAATGTTTAGATGAACATAATGAAGAATTAGATGAATACCATGACATTTAATAAGCTCTATAATCATCTTAAAACTTTGATAAGAATCATCACACATGTTAAATACTTCATACTCATCCCTGATCATCTCTAAATAGTTAAACATTGAATATCAACCAAGCCTACTTCAAACATACTAGGACAAGCACATTTCACACTTTGTCATTGACACTTAGACTATCAAGACACTTCATCTAGTCATTTGGACACCTCCATGCCATCACTGAAAACTCTCCAACACCATGAACATCCATCTCAGTATGGATATGTGTGGATATGAATTAATCTAAATGTGTAATTAAAATCCATAAATATCCTCATAAATATTTGGGAGGAAGAGGCATTAATTAGGCATGATAGCCCATAAATTTGATATTTGTTGCATTTATGGATTATGGATGCCACCCCATTGATCATGTCATTAGGTGATAAAAATATTTAGAATCAATTTCCAATAAATAAATATTCAATTTACTCCATGGAATTCTTACTTTAGATCATAATTTGGTTTAATTTGCTTAAGAAAGATTAATAAATTTTAGTGCAATTCTTTGGAAATTGGTGCCCAATTAATCAAACTAGTCAAAAAGTCATATTACCAGATTGTAATTTGATTCAAGAGGAATTATAAGGTGATGTTAGATGTATATATACCTTTATCTCATTTAGGATGTTGCTGATATAAAACAACAAAGTCACATGATGTGCACTTATGAATTAGAAGAATAAAGTGATCTAGAGCACCAAAATGTAAAATCATCATTTTGATTCAAAATGATTTGATCAATGTTAGGAATCACATAAAATTCATTACCCCATTTATGGATACATTATCCTAAATCATCACTTGTATAAAACACAATCTAAGCATTTATCACATTTAAGTGATTTTGGCCTATATTGTGTATTTTAGTGTAATTTGAGTAAGATTGATAATTTTAACACAAATGGTGTTAGGAATTGGATGTCTACATTTTGACCCTATTTTAGAAGGCTTAACGAGATGTTTAGGTGAATAAACATCTTTTCAAAGAAAAGAGTTATCAAGAACAAATTGGAAATAACCCATGATGCCCCCTTAAGAGGATATAGTAGGATGAAAGAGAAGGATAGACTCTTGAAAAGAGAGATAAAGGGAGAGATTAACCCATGGATTAGATTAAATCTAGATGAGATAATTATTGAACGTGTTGATAACATCAATGATCAAAATATAATTAGAGGTATAATGGGCCATAAGAATGGGGGGAATGAGAAGGATACAATCCAAAAATATAAGAGACACACTTTAAACGCACTGAATTTAAGATTGAAAGTTGAGTTATTACAGAATGATCAAGCTCAAGACAATTTACACAAAATAATTTCCATCATGGGCAAAAGTGTGGAGAACTTGAAATTAAAAGAACAAGAGAATATGGTATCCAAAGATACAAGAAATAATAATGTGCACTAGTAGAGTAAATATGATCTAGATAAGCAATTATGCCCCAATAGGGAACAATTTTATCATGATAAATAATGTTTACCCTTGTAGGGATGATTTGATTCTTATGGTAGGTTCAAATTTTATGCCCTAGCATATAAAAATTATCAAGCAATAGCTCAATGGTATAACTTATGACATATAGTAAAGATGAGCAGGTGCAAACATAAATGCGATGGTGTAATGGCTACAAAAGCCACAAAAACCAAGCATACAAAGATGCACAAAGTGATGAAAGAGATGAAAAGAGAAATGGAGGTAGCCAAGTTGACTTGAGATATATCATGTATGTAAGCACTACCTACATAGTCCAGATGGACCTCAAGCCAATGTAGTTCACCTAGAAATGGAAGAGAATGGAATAGGGGATTATGAAAATTGACAAATTATTTGATTAGACTCATGATGTATGCTGAGAGATGCATGTCTAAGCATAAAGTCAGAGTGCTAAACCTATTTAACCTAGTTTATACATAGTGATCTTGAGATTTATTCATTGGATCTTGTATTGACATTTAGACTTGAATCCAAATTGCAAAGTGCTTGCTATAGAAAAATAAATTAGGCATTATAAGTTTGAGTAACTTGTAATGACATGGACTTTTAGTTGCATGGATCTAGTTCAAATGTGAATACTTATAGCTAAATATAATGGTAAAATAAATGACCAAGACCAAAGTTAAAACTATTTACATTTAAACAAAAAATAAAAGAAAAAGAAAAGGAAGAAAACATAAATGAATCCAACTTAAAATCAAGATATGAGTAATCAAGACTCAAGCAAGAACAAGAATGTTTAAAAACAAAACAAGAACAATCTGATAACATGAGACCAAGATATAATTAATCAAGATCCATGTGGCCCATTAGGATGTACTTGGAAAAAAGATAATGGAGAAAGACCAAATAGGAAAACAAAAGATTAGGAAGAAACAACCAAAGGAAGGAAGAAAAATGAAGAGATAAGAAATCACAACAAAACACCATGAAAGATCAAATAAACACAAACAAACATGAGTAAGTCACAAATGTTAGTGCAATTTAAAAATAATTGCTCCTATATATGTATTAGAGGCATTCATTTCTACATCAATGTAACAAAGAACAAGGACACAAATTTGTCTCCAAATTATATGTAAACAACACAACAATTAGGGGAAGATAAGAAAAGGAAGGGGGTGGCCAAGAAAACTCCATATGTATAAGACAAGTGGATTTTGCCTACATAGTTCCATGGACTCATATTCCAAGATAAAATTTAGGCCAAATGTAGTTATACCAAAAATGGGATAGAACAAAATGTGATGATAAAAAATATGATGAATGTTGTAGAAGAATATGAAGATGAAATGATCTTTCAAAACAATAAGTCAGAGTGAAAAAATAAATGGTCCTACAAAATGACAAGCCAATGAGACAAATTTCTTGTAAAATAGCAAGAGCATGAGACAAAAATGTACAAAAGCATAAGACAATGTTTTTTTTCCTTTTTGATCATTTTCTAATGTTATTGGGTTTTTGGTATAAGAAACAAAAATAAACTATGTATAAAAAAATATGGTTCTAAAAAAAATGGTCCAGAAAGAATATGGTTCTGAAAGAGAATGGTCTAGGGAATAAACTAGCTACGAAGATGCACATCCATAGGTAAGAGTCCAAATAACAACTAATCTAGTTGAAACGGCCCATGCTCACAAATTGGTGAGAGAGAGGATCTTGTTAAGGAAAAAATGCCTACTAAAGAGTAGTAAATAACGATTCAAAAATATGCAATGTATAATCCTAAAGAACCATCCAATAGTCAAAGATCTTGAGTTAAAAATGTGTCCATGTTCACTTGTGTATAGAATAAGATGTAAAATACTATTTTGGCTAAAGTTCTTTGTATAACTAGTATTTAATATGTTCATAATGCCTATAAGTCATAATCAGGATCATAATTGTTCAAAGGGTAAAAGTGTTCAAGTTACAACAAGCTCAAGACATAACAAAAACTATGGTTCTCAAAGAGAATGGTCCAAAAATAATATGGTCCAATAGATAGACAGTCCAGGGTGGGATAAAAAATAAGTTTCTCAATGAGAATGGTCCAAAGAATATGGCTCTTGTAAGATCAATCTAAGATTGGATAAAATGTGTTCAGAGTGCCCACAGTCCAAAACATTCACTATCCAGAGTCATGAAATTAATATGGCTCTTGTAAGAGTGATCCATGGTAGTATAAAATGTGTTTAGAGTAGGATAAAATTACTTCAGCATAAGTTGCTCCCCAAGTAAGGGGTCTTATAGACAATAGTTTGAAGATGTTCAAATATAGAATATCTTAAGGTATATGATGTTCATGGGCTCTATAAATTCTTCCCCATTTGGAGTAGCGAGTTGATATATCCCTGATCCATAGTTTGTCATGATAATATATTGTCGCAACCAATTAGGGTAGAACTTACCTTTCTTCTTATACTCAACATCTGTGTTCTTTTGGTTCTCTTTCAAGACCAAATCACCAACCTCAAACTCTTGAGGGAGAATGCCCTTGTTATAGCTTCTTTGCAATATGTTCTGATAGGGTTGTAAGTTTTCTAGGGTAGCCAAATGTTTACCATTAACAAGTTCTAATTCTTTCAACCTGGAGACTCTATATTCATCATCATCTTCAATATTTTCCAAAGAAACAATGATGGTAGATTAATCTAAATTTAGATAATAGCCTCTATGCCAAAAATAAGGTAATATGGAATGGCTCTTATTAGGGTTTAACGACTTATTCTATAAGCCCAAAAGGTAAGAAATATTTACAAGTGTTAATTATAGATAGTGTCATTAACAATCTTATTTAAATGGCTAATATGGTCTTGTTTGATGCCTCAACTTATCTATTTCCTTGTGGGTTATATGGATTTGATTTCTTATGGTTGATTTTAAATTTTTCACAAAGGTGTTTTACATCTCTATTTACAAAGGATTTTCCATTATCAGATATAATTCATTTTGGGATGCCATATTGACAGATTATATGGTAATGATTAAATTTGGCTCTCTAATTCTTGGTAACATAAGTGAGAAGAATGGCCTCAATCCACTTGGTAAAGTACTTGGTAGAAGTCAAAATGTGTTTATGGCAATCTAAATATGTTGGGTTCTTAATGAGATTGAGGCCCCATATTTAGAAATACCATGGTGATGTGATCGGTTGTAGCAATAAGGAAATTTCGTGTATCAAGTTTCCATGTTGTTGACATGTGATGCACTTCCGTACATAATTCCAAGCATTGATATCCATTTTTTTCCAATAATAACCTATTTTGAGGATATTTTTTCGAAGACTACACCATTGGTGTGGGCCCCACACATTCCTTCATGAACCCCCCTCAGTGCTAATTTGGATTCTCTTGAAGATAAAAAATGAATAAGTGTTCCATCATAGTGTTTATGATAAAACATGTTTCTAAGGAGGGTATAATGGGATAAATGGTGAAGTAATAGTTTATGTTAGTTATTAGATAAGTCGGCTAAGAAAACATGATCATGGAAGTAATTATAATAGTCTTGATACCAGGGCAACTCATGTGGGGATTGACACCAATAATGGTGCATACCCTTTTTGAATTTAGCATAATTTTATAGGATATAAAATATTCTCAATCAAAACTGATACCCTTTAGCATGATCATCAATCTATATCATGGATCTAATAATCACCATTGTATTAGTGGATTTGTTGTTTTTTCTTGAAACTTAGGCAAAGTACAAATATTTAAAATGAATCTTGAGATTATCCATGATTTGCTTGTAAGGAACAAACTTGTTGTCTCTAGTTTGATATTGATTAGTGTTCTAATTGATGATTAATTAGGGATCACCATAGACTTTCAAATACTAAATATCCCACTAAATCTCAAGATGAAGTCCTAAAATTAATGCCTCATACTCAACCATATTGTTAGTACAATGAAAATTAATGTGAAACACTTGGGAATTAGATTCCCTTGAGGCATAATCAATAATATTCTAGATCTAGATATGTAAGATGTGAAGGATCCATCAAAATATAGATTTGAATGTTTAGGTTCCCTTGGAATTTTTTCCATTACCATAATAGAATCATTCAGGAAGTTGAATCTAAGAGGTTGAGTATCTTTAATAGGGGCCACATCAAGTTAATAAAAAATAACCTACCCCTTAATTATTTTTTGATTATAATACTCAATGTCAAACTCACTTAGGATCATGACCCACTTATCCATGCATCCTTAAAGATCTACTTTGGACACTAATAATTTGAGAGGATCCACCTTGGTGATGATAATAGTTTTATTGTTCAGCATATAGTGTCATAATTTTTGAGTATCAAACACCATAGATAAACACACCTTCTAAATAGATGTATAATTGTGTTCATAAGCCACCAGAGTATGCCTTAAATAATAGACTGCATGTTCTTTACCTTGATCATCATGCTGGGCCAAAAGTTACCTTAGTGCATGTTCAATTGCTAATATGTAAAGAAATAATGGTCTTCTAGGTGTTGTCAGTCTCAATACTAGTGTATTATCTAAATATGTCTTGAGCTTCAAAAATGCTATCTGATAATCTTCATCCCATTTAAATGTGATCCCTTTCTTTAAGAGATAGGTAAATGGGTGGCAATTATCTATCATTTGAGAAATAAACCTTCATATAGATTGATACTTTATTTATAGGCTTCATAAATATTTAAGATTGGATGGTGGAGGCATTTCCATAATGGCCTTGACCTTGGTAGGGTCCACTTCTATCCCTCTTTTCAATACAATGAAACCTATAAATTTCCTTGAAGTGATTTCAAAGACCTAGGATTTAGGTAGACTTTATATTCATGAAGCTTCTTAAAGATTCTTCATAGAAAATCAAGATGTCTACCATGTGTTCTTGATGTTTATAGTGTGTCATCAACATATTCCTTAATAATATCATGCATCATATCATTGAATATGATAGTTATGGCACATTAATATGTGCCTCTAACATTATTCAAGCTAAATGGCATGACTTGATAATAAAATGTTCCCCATGGAGTGGTGAATGTAGTCTTGTGTTAATATTTTTATGCTATCTTGATCTGATTATATCTAGAAAATCCATCCATGAGAGACACCATCTCATACCTAATAGTTTAGTCGATAATCATGTCGATATTGGGAAGAGTAAAATCATCTTTGGGGCATAATTTGTTGATATCTCTAAAATTAGTACAAAGACGTATACCTGGTTATTTTTTGTTGATTAAAACTATAATTACAATTCATTTAGAACATTCTAGTGGTCTAATGAAACCTTCTTCTAGTAACTTTTCAAGTTTTTCTTTAACTAATAGGGCAATACATGAATGCATCTTCCTCAATTTCTACTTGATTGGTTTAGCATTGGGATGGATAACAACATGATGCATAGATGAATTAGGGTCTAATCCTAGCATGTCAGAGGATGCCCATTAAAATATGCCAATATAATCCTTAAATATGGTTATAATATGTTCATGTTCTACTTCAATGAGGGAACATCCAAGATAAACAATTTTGGGATCATCGTATGTCCCCAAGTTTACTTCTATTATGTTTTCTACAAGGAGTGTGGATCTATCTTATATAATTATAGGCTAGATGTGATCATGATCATATTTTTATGCTATAGATTCGTATTATTCCTCCAAAATATGTGGATAATGTGATGAATCATAATCCACCATCTTAGTAAATGGCTAAGTAGAAAAAACCTCTAACAACTCAAGAGCGAGACACTCAAAAATTTGTTGTTGTTTTGAAGAGATACTTGTACTAGATATATAGGTAGGAATTGATGGACCTTACATGTATTCAAGGGATGAGAAAAAATTATCACTTAAGGGTACCTGAAATAGGTTTTCACTCAAAGGGTTATCTTTTTCTTTACTTTTTCCCTGATCTATGAGTGCCTCAAAGATGTTTTCACCCAAAGATCTCGATGTTCTATCTTTATTGTGACCATTTTTTTTCCTGATCTCCAAAGTAGGTAGACAGATCCAATGAAAAATAAAAGCCTTATTTGTGATCATCAATGGGCAATCCATCTCTAAGGCCCATATATTATGTAATTGATTATTCATTTTGAAAATCATCAAGGCATATGACCAAATTTCATTGATCCCAATCAATGAGTTCATGGTGGTAAAGGCATAGGGAATAGGTTATTATTTAGGATGGAAAGATCCAATAAAAATATGGGGATATTTCTTTAGGACAAGAAGCTCCAATAGTAAAAACATGGCGTTCTACTTTAGGATGGGAAGCTCTAATGGTGAAATGGGATGTTATGGACATAATGGCATTAGAATAAAATAGGTTTGTGTCAGCAAGCTCATAAAAAATGTTATAATGGGACACTTTGTCACTATCAAGAGTCTAATCACTAGTAAATTTAGAAGAGTTGCTATCAAAAGTCATGAGTTCACCCCCAGGTAGTATAAATCTGAGACCATGATTCCAATTAATTAATCTAGTTGATAAAGGTTCCAAGATTCCTTATGCTCGTGGGCTATGTCATTTTCCTATATAATCAAGATGATCCATAATCAAGTTAGGGATAGGATACTTTAGATTCTAAAATAAATTAATATGGCCTTAAGAATATAACCAATTTTCATCAACAAAAGCATCTTATGCTATTTGAGCAAAGTAACAGGTATAAAAACCACAGGTTGTTTCTATTGATGTTTCTTCTATTGTCAAATCAAAGTGGGACTCTTTGGATTCTTGGAAGGTTTAGGTTTACCAAATGTTTTAGAATAATTTAGAAACTTTGTAACATGGAAGGCATCCTTAATACTGTATGTGGAAATGCCCATGTCTTCTATTACAACCTCGTTCACAATAACTACATGAAATGGATCAGCCAAAGTGGAAAAGAGATCACTAGGGTTGATATAATTAGATGGAGGTGGATGTGAAACTATGGCCTTGTTCTTCTATGCAACAAATTTAGAACGTGGATAATATTTATAATTGCAAAACTCAACCTCAAGATGTTTGCAATACTGATAAGGCTATTGATCTGTGGGGATAGTAACCTCAATCCCATTGTGGGAAACTTAAGGGATTAATGTAAGGTGGATGGAATGGCTTGTACTTCATAGATCCATATATGACCAAGAATTATGTTATAAGGCAACTCGATAAGGACTATTTCATATAATTTGGACTCAAACCTACTAATGTGGAGTAGAGAAAATTTTCTCTAATTTTTTTTCTTATGTTCCAAATAAAATGGACTGTTTCAAACCATTCGGGCCATAAAACATTTTGAATAATGTGGACTTATGCACCGTAAAGTGGAGTGGAGACAAATTTCTCCAAAAAATAAATTTCATATATTATAAATAAATTGGAGTGTTTAAAACCATTTGGAAATAGACCATTTTGAATAAATTGGTCTATTTTAAATAAAATGAACATATACCCACTAAATTGGAGTGAAGACAATTTCTCCAAAAATAAATTTGTTATATTCAAAATAAATTGTATGGTTTCAAAGCATTTGGGCATAGATAATTTTGAGTAAATAGGGATATTTTGAATAATTTAGACCTATACCTATAAAATGGTCAATGATTTAGAAGAAGTTTTTCTCCAAAAATAATTTTTGGTTTTTCCAAATAAACTAGACCACTTCAAACCATTTGAGCATAGATAATTTTGATTAAATTGGGTCATATATAATAAATAATTTGTAATTATATGCACTAAAGTGGAGTGGAGAATAATTTCTCCATAAATATGTAACTTTTCTATACTCCAAATAAATTAAATTATTTTGAACCATTTGGGAGCAGATCATTTTGAATAGATTGGACTATTTCAAACTTGTGGCACCATTTTGGGCCTTCATACCAATCATTGATCCTTTGAACTATCTTCCATAGCTAGGACAAATGGCACTGTTTAATTGGCCAAATTATGGATGAAAACATATTAAGCAATCTACTTCATCTACATAATAAAATATCTCACTGACAATAATTTGTTTGTTGTTCATTGGGAAAATCTTCTAAATGAGCAAGTGTCAATATACTAATTCAATAATT
This sequence comes from Torreya grandis, assembly GCA_037957365.1. Taxonomy (NCBI): domain Eukaryota; kingdom Viridiplantae; phylum Streptophyta; class Pinopsida; order Cupressales; family Taxaceae; genus Torreya; species Torreya grandis. The sequence goes on along the minus strand of JARHVA010008528.1, from coordinate 18,065 downwards.
TAAGGGAATCTCCAACCATAAATAAAATTTCACTAATAACCAGAGCAAAGTAATTCTAAATTAGAATCAATTATTTTGAAATTAATTTAGAACTATTTTTGAAATAATTAGAATTAATTTGTATGAAATTGATGATAATGTTTATTACTAGAATTATAGTTTACTATCAGAAATAACTTGGACTATATCAAGATTTAGTTTCACTTATTAAAAATAAATCACATATATCTAATGTATTTTTAATAAGTTCAAATTATTTAAAATATCACAAATAATTATTAGTCTAATTTTTTAAAACTATGAGAAATAAATTAGGATTTATCAAGACTTAATTTTATTTTTCAAGAATTAGTTGAACTTATTACCAATAAATCACATTTATCTAAGTGTGAAAAATAGTCAGATCATGCCATTAGAAGTCCCTTGGTATTTCTATGTTCAATTAAATTTATACAACCATTCAAACTACTTCATAGACTATGCATTACATATAATAAGCTTAGGTAATTTATTTCATAAGGAAAATAATACATACATCAATTGGGTGCTCAGGGGATATGTGATTAGGTCTCTTGGGATGATTGAGATGCCACTTGTCAATAGTTGATTAGATTATGAACTATTTGTTTAATCTTTAGGTGTCATCAATGTGACCATCAAATTTTATCTCGTATTATACACAATCCACATGTCAATCACTTAAAATCTATTTTACCCATGTTGACTTTGATATTCATGAGAGAGTCCCTGAGATTATGATAAGTGGCATGATCATGGGTGCTGAGGTTACTGGGCACCTCACAAATGTTTATATAGTCTCCCACAAAACCAAGTTATCGAGATTATGATGCATGTCACCATATCAAATGCTCATGATCTTTACAACATTTGTTTTAACTATGCATCCTTCTAGATAGTAGAGTTTTTGAGATTGTGCCATGTGCAATGATCTCAAGTGCTCTTGCATTCACACTATGAGTTTGCGGTAGATAAGATTTGTCAGTGTTGAGTTGCTAAAGACCATTTTTTGAGACATAAACTATGAAGTGTAATTTGAAAAACTAAAATTTGGAAGACCATTTATTGATACATAAATGTTAAAGACAAATTCTTGATGTATAAATTTTGAATTACCAATTTTGATTTCAAATGCATAGAATGACAATGAAAAATATCCATAGACCTTCCACAAAACCTTAACATTGAAGTGGAAAAAACCGTGGACACAAATGCCAAAGTGGGAAATTTTTTAGGATTAAATCCTAAATACTATTTTATAAACATGAAAATGTCGAAGTGTGTTTTACAATGCATAAATTCCTAATAATAAATTTTGATGTGTAAATTTTGAAGACCATTTTCGAAAAACCATTTTGAAGGATGTAAAATTTAAAGTGTAATTCATAAAATTGAAAATTTGAAGACCTTTTTACAATTCTTGAAATTTAAACTTACTATTTAGAATACACAAAAACTGAAGACCATTTTAAAATACTCAAAATGTGAAGTGCATGTTTCAAAAGTCAAATGTTGAAGAGCTTTTGCAGATGCATAGTTGTTGAATACTGAATTGTTGTAGTAGAAAATATAAAAAACAAATGCTGAAGTGTATTTTCCAAGACCCAAAATGTGAAGTGCCACTATAAAAACTCTCAAAAATTAAATAAAAAAATAAAACAATAAGGCATATCCTAAGTGAATTCAATAAAACATTTTACATTCTCAGAAATGCACTAATATTTTTTTAAAAAAAAACATTCATATTTTTCATTACAAAATTAAGGAAACACCATTTCAAATTTACCAATGTCATGAAAGAAAACAATAGATACCACTCCTTTATCATTATTTTTTAAATTTCATAATGTGGTGATGCATTCAAATAGTCTGTTACAATGACTTTTAAAGAATCAATGAGAACAAATGTATGACTTCTCCAATTTCTTGGGTTAGTTCTAGGCCAAAAATATCATGTACATTCAACTTTAGAAGGGAACATGCATTCTTCCATTGTGTCATGGATATTTTGGAATTAATATTCTAGATCCTTCCACTTACTATTTTCATTCAAACTAAATTCATTGAATTGTTATACATACTTAGTCATGTTATATTTAATTTATTTTTCACTCTTTTTTCTAGTTATATTTGAGAACTTTGAAACAATAGAATCTTATGAATTTTCTCCATTTTTAAAGTCTTTGAAAAATATTTTCATCATATTACTTTCTGAAACATTTGGCTCACCATTTTATTTTGATCCCCATAATGTAATCGGGGGAGGGGGGTGTGGGGTGGGGACAAATTTCTATCTCTTATAGAATTTTTACAATGCATAATGGGTTGACTTCACTCCATGCTTAGAAGAAAATATTAACCTCTTGTCAAGCCTACCATTTAATTTATTCCCTTCAACTGGTAACTATTAACATAGTCTTTGAAATGTACTACTGCTTCAATCAAATATGGTGTGAAGTGTCTTGTATTTTCATATATCCTTTAACTATCTATCATCTCTACCATATTCCATACATCTTTTCTCTTTATACATTCAAATAGGTTTCCAAATGTGTCGTTCATGTCCTCAAGGGTATGTCCTATAGGGAGAAATCCAAACTCAACATCGAATAAAATGACTTTGTAGTTAAGGAGAGATATTATGTTACACATCCAACTTAAGATATCATATTAGAATCCAACTTGTGTCAGACAAAATGCCTTTGTAGGTTGGATGATATTATGTTAGACATCCAAATTAATATATCAAATTCTAGAGACTTCCTTACCATCGTATAAGAATAAGATATAAAAAATATGATGGTAATTTAGATTCCACTATGTATTTTTCTTACCATGGTGTAAAAGCTACTTGATAATTAGGAAATGCTTAATCATGATCTCTCATAGGTTGAACTAGATATTTCAAAAATCATAGAAGAATCTAAGTTCATTCCATCATAGGAGCTCCAAGAAATTTTGTAGGAGAGAAAAATAAATACAAAGGCATACTCTGAGCAACTAAAACCTACACATCCACCTAGCCAAATGTTGGCACCACCTTTGTAGTGGGTAAATGCATAGTTCAAGTTTTTTAGTTTAATAAAATTTCATAGTTTTTTAAGATATCCATAAGCATTATAAATGGGGCCATGTTGGTTGAAAACCCATAAAGTGTGGCCTCTTGGTTAAGCTAGTCTATTGAAAACCCAAAAGGGTAGTAGGCTAGTATGTTACTTATTTGAAAACTCAAAAGGATAGCTAAGTAGTGTGCAAAGGGTATTATAACATGCCACATGCAATCATTTTTATTAGACTTCTTAGGTATATCTAACCAAATAATTTTTTATTAATCCTTTGATAATTATCACATAAATTATAGTGACAATGAAACTATATAATTTGTAACAATTGGTATCTCCCAAGTGATAACTTGGTATCATCCCATGTATATTAAAAAAAATGTTCTTAAAATAATAACTTTATTTTTTATTTATAATTATCTCTCAAATGATACACTAATTTTAATGAAAAGTATTATGGTACTACTAAAACATTTTTGATAATGTATAAATAATAATTTTTTTTCTTAAGAGACACCTAGAAAAAAATAAATGAAGTTGATGTGTTATGAATACATGTTGTTTTATGATATTAAAGGAATACTATGTATGTATGGCATGAGAAAAACTTTGCTAGAGTAGTAGACCAAATTTAGTATAATTATAGTTTATTCAATAATTTATAAGGGGTAATATAAATTTATCACTTGAGAGAAACATAAGAAGACAAAGGGGAGTTGTTGTACTATTTTTAAAAAAAAAATAATAATAGATAAATAAATTATTGTAGGAATTGAAGATGCAATAATGAAACATTATATATGTATTTTTTTAAACATAATTTTCAAATAAAAAATGTGAAGTAAGTACCTCTTCTTATTGTCCCTATAATAGTTATGTAGCTAAAGGTATAACCTAGAAGGAAATTTATTGAAGGCACCAATTTATTGTGATTCATCTATGTATTTCTTACATTTAGGGTAGTATTTATTAGACAAAGCGCATCATACAATGGATATTTTGAAGATCTAAGTGTATGTAGTAAGTATCCAAAAGTATCTAGAATTATTGTTTACATATCTTTCAAGCACTTATTTAATGAGGTGATAGTAAAGTTACACCCTCCAAAAACATATGGTAAAAATAATTTTCATATCCACCTGCACCATGACCATGTGTAATAATCCATGCCATTGACAACTCTATTATTTCATCAGTAACTATTTTTATTTTTATCATTTCCTTAGCACAAATGTTTTTTTGGCATTCTACTTGTCATGAATGACATTGAGATATTATTTACGGTACTGCTCAAACATTAATTTATGTGTGTAATACATTTATCTTGAAGAAAGTATTTGACTTGAGTGCATCACAAATTCTTGATTGATGTGCTTTACATGATCTCTAGATAGGGACCCAAAGCATTTTTGTTGAGACAACAATATACATATTTTTCACCTATAAAAGTCATTAATCTTGGCAATGGTCTCATCATGAAAATTAGTTCTACACATTTTATTGAATTTTGGCTAGGATATTGGATACATATTCCATATCTACTAGTTGTGTATTGATATGGCACCTAATAAATTATTGAGTGAAAGATGTTGAACATTTCCTCATGTACCATTCATATCTACCTAACATGTAAGTTTTGGAGGAACATATGCAAAATCATCCACTAATTGGTCAAAAAAATCTTTATGTGCCATTGACTTATTTTGTGGCTTTTATCGAAACTACCCTGCATGGAATATAAATTGTTCCTCATTTTTTTGATAATTTTGGATGTTAAAAAAGCTAATTCTCTTCTGTCCATATATTTTAAGTCAAGATTACGATCAAATCTTGGTACCTATAAAATTAGTGGTATTTTTTTTATTTTACTTAAACAAACTAATAGAAAGGGCATTCGAGACATGTTGACTCCTATCTGTTGTGGTAGAATCAAACAACTTTATCCTTATTGATTTTAGAATTTCTAATTAAAATACTAACTAAATACATATATTGGCACATATTTATTAGCATAAACGTTTCTAATCTCACTATCTATACGCGCATCAAATTATACTTGGTTGAGTGAAGTGTTTAGCTCCAATATTTTTTTTCTAGAATAGATGTACGCATGAATTAATTTTTTTTGGATGCATATGCTCTAAGACTTTTATGCAAGGAATAATTTTAGTATCCAATACTTCCCAAACATTTCTAGTTTATTTCTCCTTTGGTGTCATGTATGGTAAATTTATTTATCTACCTTCAATGTCCACTATCTTGTGGTAAGTCCATCTAATGATAGATGATACAGTTACTTCTATGATACAAGTCTCATAATGTTGTAGAATGTACCTTATGTAAATTACCAATTAATTTTCCTTCATTAGGACTGGAATGCAACAAAAAATCTTTACTAGATGTGAAAATTCAATATAATCATATGCAATTCTCTTTTAATTTTCAAGAGTTATACATTTGTGTAACAAATTTACCCTTTTCCCACTAAACTCATTTCTCAGGATACGTAATGTGGTTAGATTGTCGATATAATAAGCATGTGAATCCAATCAAGGGGTTTCATGTTGCTTTGGTTTTATATATATAACTGAACTAAAATTATTTTGTCCTTATTCTATGAAATACTCTATATAAAAATTATCTATGACATGTTACATCATTCTTGTGCTCCATACAATAAAACTATCAACCACATCCCCCAAAGTGTCTAAAAAATCTCTTAGAATTGGAAGTGACAGAGTCGGATCAAATTATTTTGTCAAATTAACAATTACACATCCAAAAGGTATTTTATCATTATGGCATGTCGAAATGGGATTTGTGGATTTCAAAAAGTTATCATCTACACCTATAATTTTGTGTATTCTTCTTTCACCAATGACCTTTCCATTATTTATGAGAGAAACATAGTCTCCACATTTGAAATCCATTTATGTATGATTTTTTGGCCAAGACATCTTCAAAATATGTGAGATTCTTAATTACATTAATTATAAAATTAGTTTAGTGTACACCCATATGTAGGAGATGAAGCTTTATTTATACCATAACATAATCATGGAGATTCATCAAAACCTAAAAATATTAAAAAGGTAATGTATAACACATTTGTTTTAACGACACTACTTAAAAAACATTTTTGTATATACCACATAGGTTATATATGATGTGATGTGTGTATGTGTGTGTGTGTGTTTGTCAATCTAGAAAATAATAACTTTGATTATCATATATTGCTTACTTCAATCCTCATTTCACCTAGGTGATAAATCCTCAAAATTTAAATATGATTCCCAATTTAGGTTCTTTCTAAAAAATACACACTTTCATATATATATATATATATATATATATATATATATATATATATATATATATATATATATCTATATATATCTATATATATATATATATATATATATATATATATATATATATATATATATATATATATAATTATTTTTATTTATTTTGGATACTATTAAAATTAAATATAATGGAAATTTGGAATTCCTTGTCAAAAATATACTTTTCCAATTAAAGATAATTGAAATAGATTTCGTATGATGAAGTTATCAATCTAAAAAATTATAGCTTTGATTATCGTATACTACCTTCTGAAATCCTCATTTCACCTAGGTGATAACTATTCTAAGCTTAAATATGATTACCAATTTAGGATCCCTATAAAAAATACACACTTTCAAAAATGATCACCCAAAATAGAATCCTTATGAGGTAGTTATGAAAATACCTTGGTATATACCTTATGAGTTATACACATTCCAAGGGGTTTATATATGGATGGGTTTTGGAAATGTAAATTAGATGTTATATTTCATAAGAGATACCTTGAGTGAGACATTGAGAGGTTTTTATATGTAGATAAATTAATAGTTATCTCTTGAGTGAGATCTTGAGAGGTTTTTATATGGAGATAAATTAATACTATTTATATTTATTCATTGATGATGTTGGATTTTAGGTCCAAGTTATATATTTAAGGATACCTTAAGACATTTCTCTTAGATAATACTTTAAGTGGTTTCTTTTTTTTTTTAATAAAAATGGGATACAAGATGTTGATTTAAAGTCATATCAATTTAGTAAGGAGACATATTAATAAATTATTATTTTATTTTTGATAGTGATTGATATGAGGCCAAGGTATCTTTCAAGAGATACTTTGTGTTATATTTTAAGAGATACCTTGAGAGATATATATTGGGTGGAATAGGTACCTTTTGATAGATACTTGTAGAAGTATAATTTGATGTATACGCGTATTTTTAAAACATATAATTTAGATACAAGAGGTATTTCTTAGGATATATTTGGAATGAATTATTTTTTTATTATTAGTGGTAATATATTTGAGTTACTAAGTATCTCTTGTCTTATAAATTTAGAGTTGGCTCTTGAGTGATACCTTAAGAGGTGTTTATTAGAGAAACCTCTCAAAGTATCACACAAGAGACACCTAGGCCTTAAAATCCATTACCATCATCTAATAAAATCAAATACATTACCATCAAGAAGGGAAATGTAGTACCTTAAAGTATCATCCAAGAGACATCTCTCAAGGTATCACACAATAGATACATTGGCCCTCAAATCAAATATCATCAACAATTTTTTTTTTAAGCATTCTAAGTTATCTCCAAGAAGATACCTTGAAGGTATTACTAGGAATTTTAATGTATCTCTTAGGATATACCTTGAAGGTATTACAAGGATATTAAATATATCTCATATAAGATACCTTTAATGTGTTGCAAGGACCTTTTATTTATCTCCAAATACCCTCAAAGTATCTCATATGAGGTACCTTATAGGTGTTATAATTCAAGGTATTATAAAGAGGTCCTTATAATACCTTCAAGGTATCTTCTAGGAGATACCTTGAAGTTATTACAATGACCTATTTATAATAAATTAAATTGTAACACCTTCAAGTTACCTCCTATGAGATACCTTGAAGGTATTACAAGGACCTATGTGTATTTCAAGGTATCTCTTAGGAGATACCTTGGAGGTATTACTATGACATTCAAAGAGATACCTTGAAGATATTACAAGCACCTTCAATGTATCTCCTACATATTTGTAATATCTTCAAATTATCTCCTAGATTCCTTTAAATGTCTTATAGGTGTCTCCTATGATACAACTTGATGGTATCTCCTAGTATATACCTTGAAGTTACTTAGAATACCTTCAATGCATTTCCTAGGAGATACCTTAAATGTATTATATTGAAAATTCAAGATATCTCCTAGGAGATAGCTTAAATGTATTACAAAAACCTTAAAGGTATTTCTTAGTCCTTGTAATACTAGTAATTTGGCAAGTGTGGAAGTAGTAAGTAATTTTGATGGTTGACCCTACCTGTCACAATAAAATTTGATGATGGTTATTTATTCAATATTTACCTTCTAATGATAGTATAGTTCAAAGTGATAGACTAAAATATTATGTATTCTATATATATTTATTATAATTTTTAATAGTCTATGATAATGATTTCAAGTGAGCAACACATATTGCATAAGTTTAGTTTGTTAATAGTAGTCATCAAAGATTTATTTCCAACATCATGAACTTTTCCCATGGATAAAGAGATAAAAAAATATAAATATTCATTTGACCTGTTATCTCAGTCTATATCAACTACCCCTACCCCCCAATTAATATAGGGAATGTTATAAATCACTATCACTGTCAAACCTATTTGTTTTAATATTATAGGACCAAAGTTTAGAGAATGCTAAAAAAAAATTCCCTCCATATTTATAAATAAATTTCAATCTCAAAGAGGATAAGAGTCAATTCTATTACATAAGTGGCCCTGAAGCGTTTCTTTGTTAATATCAAATTACTAGACTCAAGTTCACTATTCCATGAAATTTTGGTGTAAGGAAACATTCCTTACACTAAAAAATTCACAAAACATTCCATCGAAGACTCAAAAAAAATCACACAAAAATAAAATTCCATTAGAGACCCTCTCAAAAAAATTAAAGAGAGAACTAAACCAAAACTATACCCTTCTTCACAATTATAATAATACATCCTCATTTTAAAATATGTTTTGCTTTTTTCCACCTCATTATTTTAATGCCATTAATATTTCCAAATGGATCAAAATAAATGGTAATATAATTCATATTAATGGTTAAAGCTTATATGATTTTGAACATATCCCACCCATCATGTTATAATGTATTAATTAATATATAATGTATCTTAATTATTTTTTATAGTTTGGGTTTTAATTTTTTTTTAATTTAATTTAAATTTATTTATAATTACACAAGACTTATAGTTTAGTTTAATAAAGGACATACACATTCAATTTATGCATCATTCAAATGAATATATCTATAATATGATAATATCATGCCAATCAAAATGTTTAACAGCCACAAGGCATCAATCATTGCATATCCAAATAGACAAGCCATGGGACTATACTCTAGTTTATGAAATGGGGAAAATTGGCAAACTCAAGAAGGTTGTTAATATTGATTGGTTAGAATTTCCATTTATTTTGATGTACGAAATTGACAATGTAAGACAAAATCATCACCAATAAAATAAATTGATGTAGAGAGTATTGAGTAGTAAAATAAACTCAGTGGGTGAAGAAAAACTAAATGATATATGATTATTAAAACAAACACAAAGATAGTTGATGCCATTACTAGAATATATCATGGACATATAATTTTCATGAGTAGAATATGTTTATGTTTCTAATAAATAAGGATTTCATGTGGCCCTCCATCATACTTGTAATAGAGAGATTTATTATTTGCAATTTATAAAATGGAAGTCAAAATTTTTTTGACAATAAACAAATTCTTTCAACCTAAGGCTTGTTGAGGAGAACAAAATATTGAAGAAAAACCATACATAATACAACCTACTAGGTCATGGAACATTATTTACTCCTAATATATAATTCAATCTCCTTGATGTATGTTGCAATCTCTTCTAAATTTTCATATAACCCAATTACATCTATCAAAGTCTCTATTGTAATAAATTTCACAACATATCCATTATAGGTGTAAATTTAATATATCATACCCTAAGTTTACATAAAGAGACTAAAATCAAGGTGATAGGGATTTATATTGGGTAGAATAGTTATCTTTTGAGAGATACCTTGAGATTTATATTTTGATGTGATAGGTGCATTTTGAAATCATATAATTTAGATAAAAGAGGTATATATAGGAGATATCTTAAATGAATTACTTTTTTACTATTTATGATAATCTATTTTAGGGTTAAAGTATATCTTGTATCATACCTTGAGAGGTGTTATTTGGAGAAACCTATCAAGGTGTCACATAAGACACACTTTGGTGCTCATATCCATTACCATCAATTAATAAAATCAAATCCATTACCATCATGAAGGAAAATGTAGTAAATTTGAAGTCCTTCAAGGTAACTCCTAGGTGTGAAAGAGATACTTTGAATGTCCTTGTAATACCATCAAGGTATCTCTTAGGTATGAAGGTATTTATATTACAATCAAGGTATCTCATAGAAGATATTTCCTTCACACCTAGGAAATACATTTAAAATATTACAAGGACATTCATTGTACTTCAAGGTATCTCCTTCATACTTAGGATACATCTTGAACTACCATGATTGTCATTATAATACTTTTAAGGTATATCTTGTTTATGAAGTTCATTGTAATAAATTCAATATATATCTTAAGATATGCCTTGAAGGTAGTAAAAAAACCTTCATATCTAGGAGATACCTTGAAGGTATTACTAAAACCTTCATACATAAAAAGTGCTTTGAAGGTATTACAATGACCTTCGAAGAGAGAACTTGAAGTTATTAAACAAACTTCAAGGAGATACCTTGAAGTTACTTGTAATACCTTACATTAGATACCTTTAATGCATTAAAATTACTTTCATATGTAGGAGATGGCTTGAGGGTATTTCATGTACCTTTGTACATAGGAGATATTTTAGAGGTATTACACAGACCTTGAAAGAGATACATTGAAGGCATTACAGGGATATTTTAGTCTAGGTAACTTAAAGGTCTAGGAAATACCTTCAAGGTATCTCATAGGAGATATCTCAAAGGTACTTGAAATAATTTCAAGGCATTTTCTAAGGGATAACTTAAAACTAGTTCCTTGTAATACTTTCAAGGTATCTCCTACAAGACACCTTGATGGTTCCTTGGTATACCTTCAAGGTATCTCCTAGGTGTCTATATACATTAAAGACATTGAAAGGAACCTTTAATGTGTATCATAGAAAATACATTGAAGGTATTACAAGGACATAAGAGATACCTTTAATGTTGTATTACTTTAAAGGCATATCCTAGGTATACATTAAAAGTATCTCTTAGAATATACCTTGAAGGGATTATAAGGACCTTGAAGGTATCTAAAAATAAATACCTTAAAGGTATTACAAGGACTTACTATCAAAGTATATTTTATGTATCAATTTATTTATAATACCTTCAAGGTATCTCCTCATTATTATGTTCACTGTAATAAATTCAATTTATCTCCTAGAAGATACCTTGAAGGTATTATACAGACATTCATATCTATTAGATATCTTAAATGTATTACAAAAGGAGATAATTTAAAGTTATTATAAATACCTTTAAGGAGATAAATTAAAGGTATTAAAATGACTTTCAAAGAGATACCTTAGATTTCCTTGTAATACTTTATATGATCTCACAAGGAATTTCATACGTAAAAGATACCTTGAGGGTATTACAAGGACCTTCATGTATAAGAGATAATTTAAATGTATTTCAGGGAATTTAAATGACATACCTTGAAGGTATTACAATTACCTTCAAGGAGATACATTGAAGTTAATTTTATTACCTTCAAACTTAGTTATTGAAGGTAATTTTAATACCTAGGAGATACCTTAAAGGTCCATGTAATATCTTCTAGGAGATACCTTGAAACTAATTCCTTCTAATACTTTTAAGGTATCTCTTATGATACATATTGAAGGTTCCCTCAATACCTTAAAAATATATGATAGGATATTATTAGAAAACACCTTGAAGGTATTTTAAGGAACCTTCAAGGTGTCTTGTAGGAGATAACTTGAAGGTATTACAAGGACCTAGGAGACAACTTGAAGGTTGTTTTAATACCTTCAAGACATATCATAGGTATACCATAAAGTTGTCTCTTAGGATATGAATTGAAGGTATTATAAATAACTTCAAGGAATCTCCTAAGAGATACCTTGAAGTCATTACAAGGACCTACTAGGAGATACCTTGAAGGTATTTCAAGGATCTTCATACCTAGGAGATACCTTGAAGGTATTACAATGACTTGCAAGGTATCTCCTAAGAGATACCTTAGAGGTATTAATATGAGATTAAAAGAGGTAAATTTAAGGTATTACAGTCACCGTAAAGGAATATCCTATGTACTTATTATATATTGAATATATCTCCTAAGTTCCTTGTAATATCTTATAGGTATCTCCTAATTTATACCTTGATGGTATCTCCTATAGATACCTTGAAGTTACTTAGAATAACTTCAACGTATCTATTAGGAGATACATTGAAGGTATTATAAGGAACATTCAAGGTATATCCTAAGAAATAATTTGAAGGTATTTAAAAAACCTTAAATTTATCTACTAGTCCTTGTAATACTTTCAAGGTATCTCCTAGCTAAGACCTTAAAGATATCTCCTAGTCCTTGTAATACGAACCTTCAAGGTATTATAAGGAATCTATAAGTATTTCCTAGGATATAATTTGAAGATATTAAAATGACATTCAAGGTGTATATCAGGTCCTTGTAATACCTTCAAGGTATATCCTTGGAGATACCTTGAGGGTTCCTAATAATAGCTTCAAGGTATATTGTACAAGATACCTTTAAAGTATTTTCAATAAATTGAAGGTGTCTCTTCGGGGATAAATTGAATGTCCTTGTAATAACCTCTTTGAATTTCCTTGTAATAATTTCAAATAAAAAATACAAAGGGGAAAAGTAAGAAAGATCCAATCAAATGAGGCCTATTTGGAAAGGTCAAATGATGAGAGGAAAGTGCCCACATATTTACCAAATAAAGACTTGCATCCAATATCAAGATCAAAACATCGAATATATGGATCAAAGATATATAGATCTATTATTTTATTTAATAAATAAATAAAAACATCTCCAATCCACATAGACGTAGGAGAAACAAGAAGAAAAATAAGGGTAGAAATGTAAGGGAGACCCTAAAAAACTTGAACACATGGACCATATTAGGAATAATAATATTGGAACTTGTAGATAACAAAGTTTTGTATAAATCCCAAAACTCATGGAATGTGTTTCTAACATTCTTACATTTGACATAAACCGAATACTTCTCACAAGATCTCATCTAAGTACTAACCATATGGGGAGAGACATACAACCACTGATTTACACTCTTTCACTTCACAAAACCCCACTTTTCCAAAATAAAAAATTATACAGTCCCTTATCACATAACTTTCACTTTTAGGAAAGTGTTATCTATAATATATATCAAATATGTATATTTAAATTAAATGTGCCACACATCATCGTGCAAAAAATTATGGCACCAAATTTCTCTACTTATTACCCTCTTATTATCAACATATAAATGTTATTAATAAGCCTAGAATTTTGTATCTGATTGATAGATGATGAGCATCACATATTTGTACAATTGACTCATAAGGATTGAGTGTGGATAAGGGCATCCATTTAATCTCTCATGATTAAATTATACATATAGAAGGTAAGTGGTCATTAAATTTAATCAATGATGTGGATACCAATTTTTGTTTCATTTTTACCAGTTGTTGGACACCAAGTTTTTAATGGTATAGTTAAATATTTATTCAATTCTATTTTATTAGTCCCAAAGGACTATATAATGCTTTTGCCAAACTTTAAACCATGATTTTTATTTTTTTATCCTTCCTATTACATGTTATTGATTTGCATCCATGGAGAATGCCTAAAGTTTATAAAAATCTATTAACATGGTTTTTAACATAGAGAGTAAAAAATAATGTTTGTAGTATTGTGATTCATCTGAGGAATTACATGTTATGAAACATCTCACATCTCCCCAAGCACAATAACCATTCTCTATTAGCACCACACACAATTGTTGATTTTTGGTTAATGGGCATCCCATGTAGCAAATGCCAAACTTGTGTGGATGGGAAGGGTAGTGGCATTTAAGCACATTCTAAATGGTAGTATTGGGATGCTACTTCCAGATATATGTAGAGAGGATGGAATGAAAATTCTATTGTGATTACAATGTCTATGCCATGTAGGGTTTTTTAGATCAAATATAATATGGGTTCTTTAAATACCAGGATTTTTACCATCTCTATTTTGCTCAACTATCATTTGTTCTATTTTCATAGGTCATAGTTATTTTGGGGTTAGTTTTGAGTTAGGGTTTATTATGATCTTACCTTGTATTCATTATTTATTTCAAGCATTTTTGTTAGGCTTGTTTCTTAATTTTATGGATGTGTTTACAAAATATTTACATTTGTATCAATTTTTTGTGAATATTTCTCTCCCAATATTCTGATCACAAGCTGAAGATATCTATCCTTCCATATATGGACACATTATTTTTCATACCATTGTTAGACAATATATCTCTAGGCTTCCTACCATATCTTACATCTTAATGCATTAGATATCCTTTAAATATGGGCTTTCCACTATATTTACTTTTATCCTACATTTTTCTTCTCTCCACATGTATGTGCAATGTCTTTACCTCAAAATTCATATAAATTGAATTTGCATGGAATTTGTGAACATAATCCTATCAAAGCAAGAACCTATGGCATCATCAGACACAATTATGGATAGATACACAATTCTTTCTTGTCCTAGTTTCCTTTGGGTTTGTTCTCTCAATATATATATTTTTATAGCAATTCTACAGGGACTCCAACTAGTAACTAAAAATGAGGTACATCTTTAAATGATTGAAGATGAATTTTATAACTTGTTATCTCCTTAATACCTCATTTTGATAATTATGTTTAGAACATGTTAGAATCATACCCCATTCTACTAACAACATTGAAGACATGTTTACAAATATTGGAATAACAATGGAGATAGGAAACATAATATGTTTACTAGTAAAACCCTATCAACTATTCTAGCCAATAGGCATTTTCTAACTCTCCTCAAGTGAGATCTCACTTCATACAATCTCTCATGCAAAATATTTGTTTCAAATTTATGATAATGGTGAAAATTTAATATACTATTTACATTTAAAAACATTTTTTGACACTCTATTGAATATTTCCAGGAACTACATAACTTAACCTAGATAATTTTCTAGCATTCCCAGATGAACAACTAGTTTCATAGTCATGAATTTTTAATTGTTACTTATAAATAATATAAATATTTTTACCCACCACTATAAATTTTTAATAAAATAATATAAATGTTGTTACATATCGAGAGGGTTTCAAACTAAAACCTAAATAAGATGATCCAATACTATAATACTAATACTTTAGAAATCACAGTTGAACATTGAATGAATGCTGAGGGAAATTCGATGATGGGGATAAATCCTCAAAAAGAGTTTATATGACCTTCATTTATGATAATATTGTTTTTATTTGAAGAAGTATTGAAACCATGTTTTCTTTTTTCTTTTTTTCTATTTGTTCAAAGTTTATCAAAGGCCCTCATTGGTGTGCAATATTTGATGTGTTGCTGCCCAATTTTAGACAAAGGACCATTAAAAATTATGTAAGATTTTTCACCCTCTACCTCCTACAATGATTCCCATTCCTTTTGGACAATAAAATATTCCCAATACACATTTTGTATTTTGACCATAATTTTTTTGAAATGGGGACCTACCAGTAGATATGTCAATGTTGTAGTTACATGCATATTTAGCTTGTGCAAATAGTAAGTCTCATCATTTAGGATTAACAAATTGGTAGTCCCACCATTTAGGACTCAAAATAGTAAGAATTCTCAATAGATTTGAGCTCAAAAACTCATCAATAAATATACTAAACAAAGATCCATAATGAATGAGTTTTGACATCAAATTTATGGTAAAACATTTGTAGGAAAAATTGTATATTTTGGTGTAAGGGTAACACAAATTCCAAAAGATATTCAACAATATTTCTATTTTAATTTTTATTATATAAAATAGAGATTCATAAAAAAGTTTCATCGACAAATTTATATTAAATATTTTTAGGAAAAGATGGCTCTGAGGAAATAGAGATTATTATGCCATAGAAAGATGAAATGAACAAAAAATAATTTAATAGGGAAATATACTAATTTTAGAAAAAAATCAATTTTAAGCATACCAAAGAGAGATCTATAAAAAAAATGACTCGACACCAAAGTTAATGTATAACTATCATAGTATCCTCTATAAAAAATAAAACAATTGAATATGAAAAACCAAACTAATAATAGATCACTGACTCGATAGGGCACACATAGGGACAGTCATCAGAGCAAGTAGAGATAACTTCGATGGTTCCTATAGACCAATTTTTTTCTAATGGGTATTAAATTTTATCTCATCTTATCTCATTTCATATGTAGGATTATGCCATGATTTATTTAGATAATTAGTTTCAATGCCTTGGCAGACCATAACTTTGATCTTGTGAACTGAGCCTTAGTTTCTTTGTAAACATGGCTTTGCAATGGATCTCTTTATTCTCTATAACATTATATGTCATAAAAATCAAAATGAAGTGGCTTAGTCTACCATTAATTTTTTTAAATTGGGTGGCTAGTGACAGAAAGTCTAGTTATTTTAGCATGTTTCCATTTTGTTTCCGGTACAGTCAGTGGTATTTTGAATAAATGAAATATAATGGAAGGAATCTCAAAGTATATATGAATAAATGATAATATTATATAATTTATAATTTATTCAGTGGTATTGAGAATAAATGAATATAAATATTAGATTATATAATATATATTTTAAAATTATATCAGTTTTTATAATATATATTAATGATGAAAGTGTTGAAGCTATAAAATATATTTCATATAACAATAATTATAAATATTTCTCTCTTTTTTAATTGTATATAACATTAATTATAAAGCTAAAGTTCTTATAAATGATGTGGAAGAGGTAATTCTCTCCATCTTTTAAAAATGTTCTATATAATAGTTGTGATGTAAAAAAAACTTTCATATCTACTACAACAACAACAAAAACATACCAAATAAATAGTAAACAACATATAAATTATATATATATATATATATGTATATATATATATATAGTATATATATATAATATATATATATATACAAATATATACTATAAATAATTATATAATGTTTTAATTATATTATACTGTAATACAATATAATATATTATAATATAATAATATGATTCTGATCACATATATTATAATATTATTTAATACAATATAATATTACTATATTATACATAGTAATAATTATATAATTAATTTTTATTTTGCATTTAATAATATAAAATCTAGATATTAAAAAAATGTATTTCCTATTTTTAATTCTAAATATTTTATAAATAAATATATATTTTTTTAAATATAAACAAAAAATGAATCATAATCCTACTATTTTTTAGGGCTTAAGATTATTTTAGTAATGCCAAATTATGGAAGTAATTTTAAAATATAAAAATAATGCAATACAGATCTATCATATCTATGTGAAATGCATAAACAAAATAGAACCAAACAACTAAAACTATTATGAATATCTTTGCAACCAGAACACTTTCAAGAAAAGGCCCGTGATATGTGACGTTAAGCTCCTAAACCTACCATCCTCCTCAAAATTATTATTATTAGTATTATTGTTACTACTAAACCCCTTTAATGGCCATGAAAGCAAGATGATCCTTGATGTTTTAAAACTAGTAT